>JAOCZM010000010.1:600000-1115195 GCA_026122235.1 Vinca minor | reverse complement strand
TGTGGGGATGTCATTTCCAATCGGTAAGATGTCATCCACGTAAAGCACGAAAGAACACTAGTGCATTATCGGTTACTTTCTTATAAACACAAGGCTGCGTCTTCGTTTTTTATGAAACCGAATTCTTTAATACGTTCATCAAAGCGACGATTCCAGCTTTGAGATGCTTGCTTCAATCCATAAATGGACCTTTGAAGCTTACACACTTTGCTAGGATTCGATGGATCAACAAACCCCTCGGGTTGTGTCATATACACATCCTCGAGAAGGTTTCCATTAGGAAATCACGGACTTAACATCCATTTGCCATATCTCATAGTCATAATATGCGGCTATGGAATGTAAAACTCTAATAGACTTTATCATAACTGACAGGAGAAAAGGTTTCATCATAGTCAATACCATGAACTTGTCTATAACCTTTAACTACTAGTCGAGATTTAAAAGTGTGTACATTACCATCCATGTCGGTTTTCTTTTTGAAACACCATTTGTTATCAATGACCTTACACCCTTCGGGTGGGTCAACCAAAGTCCACACTTGGTTATCGTACATGGATTGCATCTCGACTTCATAGCTCTAGCCAACTATCTGACTCGGAACTACGAATTGCCTCTTTGTAGGTAGTGGGTTCATCTTGATCAATCGATTCGACTCGGTGATCATCGAGTCCACGAAATCCATATCTCTCAGTCGTTGATGTGCACGGCTCGACCTCCTTTGGGCCTTGTGTCAAAGATTGATGCTCGGTATAGCTTACGTGAGCTTTCTTGAACTTCAAAGTTGGTTCGGATGTTGTTTGGGGATCTTGAATTTCCTCAAGATAGATCTTACTCCCACTATCCTCTTTGGAAATAAATTCCCTTTCAAAGGAATAAACCATTTCGAGCAACAAACACTTTGTTCTCTAATGGAACATAGAAGTAATATCCTTTAGTTTCTTTAGGATATCCCTACAAACAAACACTTGTCGATTTAGGGGGCGAGTTTATCGGGTAACAAGCGTTTTACGTACGCCTCGCATCCCCAAATTTTGAGAAATGACAAACTTGGTCGTTTCCTAGTCCATATCTCATATGGAGTTTTCTCGAACCGCTTTAGAAGGAACTCTATTCAATATAAATGCAGCAGTTTCTAGGGCGTAGCCCCGAAAAGGAAAGTGGAAGACTTGTTTGACTCATCATAGATCGAACCATATCTAATAAGGTGCAATTCCTCCGTTCGACACGCCATTCCATTACGGTGTGCCAGAGGAGTTAATTGTGAAACAATTCCACAACTTTCGTAAGATGTTCTTCAAACTCTTGGTTAAGGTATTCAGCCACCTCGATCTCGATCTAAGTGTCTTAATACTTTTACCAAGTTGATTTTGTACTTCATTTTGAAATTCTTTGAATCTTCCAAAAGATTCTGATTTATGTTTCATTAGATAGACGTAGCCATATCTACTGAAATCATCTGTGAATGTGATGAAGTACTGAAACCCTCCTCTAGCACTAGTGTTTATTGGTCCACAAACATCTGTATGTATGAGGCCCAACAAATCAGAAGCTCTCTCACTTTGTCCAGTAAAGGGAGCTTTAGTCATTTTGCCTAACAAGCAAGAATCACAAGTCTCATAAGACTCTAAGTCAAATGATGTCAAAATTCCATCTTTATGGAGTTTTGATATGCATTTCTTATTTATGTGACTCAAACGACAGTGACAAAAGTAGGTCTGGTTTAAGTCTTTTGATTTAAACCTCTTAGTATTAATGTTATAGATGGGCCTCTTAATGGAATCATCGAGGTTAAGAACATAAAGCCAATTCATCAAAGAGGCATCTCCATAAAAGATACGATCTTTATGAATGGTGCAAATTTTATTCATAATATATAATTCAAAACCTTCAATATCCAAACAAGAAACTAAAATAATATTCCTACTCAAAGTTGGAACATAAAGACAATTATTCAGTTCTATAATAAGGCCACTTGGTAAAACTAAATTAAATGTCCCAAAGTAGCTACAGACAACTCTTGCTCCGTTCGCTACTCTCGTGTCCACTTCTCCTTTTGCCGGTGATCTACTCCTTTTTGAACCCCCTGCACATTTGCGCAAATGTGAGATCCACAACCGGTATCTAATACCCATGAAGTAGGAGCGAGACATGTTAATTTCAATAACAAAAATACACGGAGAGACAGTCAAACCGGCCTTTCCCTTTCTCTTCCAAATGAGCTTTGCGTTGTTTCATGCTGTCAATGGAAAGCAAACTCCTTTCTTTGGTGCCTTGGCTTTGGGCTTGTCATTGCCTTTGCCTTTGCCTTTGTTGGCCATGGGCTTTCCCTTTCCTTTCTTCTTGAAATTCCTCTTTTGAACCATTAAGACTTCAGGGGTCTTCTTAATGTTCAGTTCAGCCTGCTTGAGCATCCCGTGTATTTCATGTATGGTCTTCTCCATGGCATGCATGTTGAAGTTCATAACAAATTGGTCATACTCCTGTGGGAGTGAGCCCAAGATCATATCTGTGGCCATGTCATGACCTACGTTAGCCCCAAGCTTCTCAAGTTGGTCAAAATAACCCTTCATCTTAAGAACATGTGCACTTACAGAGGTGCCAGGGGCCATTTTGCAACTATTCAACGCCTTAGTAGTGAGGAATCTTTCATGACGAGCTTGCTCTTGGAACATTTCCTTGAGCTGGCCCATCATCTGGAAAGCCTCAACTCCTTCGAACTATTTTTGAAGGTCAGTGTTCATTGTGACTAACATGAGACAAGTCACATCATTAGAGTCATCAAAATGCTTCTTCCAAGCATCTCTTTCAGCTCTATGGGCGTTGTTTGCAGGTTGTTCAGGAATGTCCGTATCAAGAACGTACAACTTTCTTTCCTGCTTAAGGACAATCCTTAAGTTGCGGGCCCAACCAAGGAAATTGGTCCCGCTTAGTTTTTCCTTCTCAAGGACGGATCACAATGAATTGTTTGATGAATTGGTTGCCATTATCTACATTAAATTATTTTCAAAGTTATTAGTTTTTGAGCAAAAAATATTTTTCACAATTTCAACACTTGATAAATAGTGGGGAAAAACATTTTACAATAGTTATAGGAAAGCCTTGGCTTAACACCCATAATTAAAGTAAAATCATCTAATGTAAATGACATCTATATGTCCCAGCTTTTTCCCATTTTATGCCCTAGGCCCAAAACTATTTTGATGGCCTAGTTAAGTCGAACCATGTCTAAGCATATGGAAATCACTATTTACACAGTTGCATGGGCATACCGAGCCTTCAATGTAAAGCAGTAAAGCTAATCTAAGAAAGTGATTACAATTTTACAACATTGAAAAACAGCTCGCAGGCCGTATTATAAAATTACAACAAAAAATATGTAAAACAAGGGGTATAGTTGGCCATGCTATTTACTATGCTAAAATCACATAAAGCACAACGAAATTAACAACGAGTACATATACAAAGTCTTAAGTCAGCGGAACGACGAATCTGCGCTACATCAGCTCATCGAATGAGTTTTTCTGTCCCGATTTACCCCTCAATTGCCTTACTTACATAATCGGATTATGCATTGGTTAATCGAATTAACGGCAGGAGACATACAATCAGTTTATGCTTCATAACCGAATTAATCCAATTAATTACAGATTCACAGAACAGTTTATGCAGAATCGAATTCATAGAAACAGTTTATGCAGTATTAATCTAATTAATAACATACGACAGCAGTTTATGCATTAACAAATTTAATATAAACAGTTTATGTAATATATCACATATATCATGATCAAAGAAACAATCTTTAAACGCACTAAAACAGTTTATGCATATATCACATATATCATAATCAAAGAAACAATCTTTTCTGTTTTTCACGCATACACATATCAAATCGAAATTGATACGTGATATGTTGTGATTAACAATATCGAATTCGAATCGTATGAGCAAGGCTCTGATACCACTGAAGGGATTCATGGGCGGAAACTCGTTCCAAACACCCATGAGTCCTCCCCTGAAGGATCCGCTCATACAAAACGAATCGAAAACAGCAAGAAAAAGACTTACGTTTTGGGTTCGAGAATCGGATTCTTGAATGGAAGTGCTGTTTCTTGGATACGTTGCTGCCACCAATTGATTTCCCTTTGCGGAATGTCCCTCTACCGGTATCCACGCGACGAAACGAACAGCGATTGCTAGCTCTTCGTTTTTTCTGAGTTTCGGGAATTAGAGAGAAAAGGGAGAGGCAGAATCCGAAATCTAATTTCGGGTGTATTTGGTTAATTGCGGCTGAAGTAAGGAATAGCTAGGGTTTCGGCTGAGAGATGATTATATAGGGTGTGAGGGTTTGTTCTCATAACTAACTCTCACGTCCTCCACCTCTCTCAGCAGTGGGAGTCTTAAACTCCCACGTCCTCTAGACCTCTGCTGATAGTAGGAGTCTTTATCGGATAATAACTCCCACGTAATCCCAGCTATACCGAAAATGCCCCTTATCTCTAATTCGAATAATAACGCTTTATTATTCTCAGAAAAGTGAATGTCAAATACAATGAACCTAGACACATTCTAGATTCAATGAATTTGGACATGAAGCTCGTTAGCTCGTCTATGCGTGTGACCCTGTAGGTTCATATCACAATGGCAATGAAAACACACTTAGTAGTAGTGTGAGTTCATAAATCACAAGCGGTCCCTAGCAGGACATCGTGACTACCCAAAGTGAATGAATATACAACGGAACCTAATATCAATCCACTATTTAATCCCTTTGTCTCGCGATATCCTAATTAAGCATAAGGCATGGTAGTCGTCACCCTTATTAAGCTTAATTATATTTATGCACGATCTCTAGGTAGACTGTTCCAACAAATAGTATTTGATAACCACTTTATCAAATACATTTGAGCACGGCCATGCATTTAGACAGTCTTTCCCTATCGAGGGGCCCATGGATATCTCTCTCTAATAAGAGAGGGACAAATTCCTTACAATGCCTCTCACATTCAAGCCATGATAGGACACTACATCCGATCATCAGTCGTATTGATTACTCGATTAAAAGCAACGTACTGATCGAGTCAAAAGCGTGGCTCCATTCATTCTAGAATCAATGGAGACATAAGGTCTAAGGATTCTAAAATAGTATTGAGGAAGTAATACTTATGACTAAGGACCATGAAGTATTACTTCTCTAACGGATCACGTCCCGATACGATATATCTCAATACATTGCATCTATGATATGATTTGTACTCATTACACATGATTAGTAAAACATAATCATCAATCAAACATCATACTAGTTTTATTTCATTGTAAAGTAGATTACATAAAACTAGGGACAACTAGAATAGTAATTACATAAGCAAATGAGTTTTACTATCAAATCACGCATTTGATGTTCATAAGCAAAAGTAACTATTCGGATGAAATGCTCAAAAAGACATAAAAGCATTACAACATATGCTAATGGTCCTAGGGCACTACTAACACAAGGATGATTCTCATTAGATGAGAAGTAAGATCAAGAATCATCCAATCTTGTGATGTTGCATATTTTAGATACCTTAGCAAAAGAAACATCAAGCGAATGAAACTATTGCAATAAGTTTTCTTCACGTGAAGGATCGCTAATATAACATGTTTCAACATCAACAAGACTACAAGTAATAGCATCAAACTTACTTCTCATACTATAAATAACATACTTCAAAATAATATGAGAAAGCGAAGTTGATACCTTTGTAATCTGACCAAGTGATGATGATTATAGATTACCATTGATTTCTTGACCATCACTTATAGTTGAACATCTTGGTTCCTTGAATGTAATTGCCATTGAGGTTTGTGGAATCCAAGTGCTATGGAGTGTTTGTGATTGCTTTCTCTTTGAACATCTCCATTTCAAGTCTTCATCATTCTTCTTGGAATGATTTAGTCCAAAGCCACTTCTTGAAGGATGTCTATCTTTGAAGCTTAGTGGCAATCTTTTTTCTCTTCATTTTGCAAGATGAATGATCTTCATCATCTCCATCATAATTAATCTCCATATGATGATAATCATCTTGTACTTCCATCTTCTCTTCTATCTCATCTTGTGAAGACTCAATTTGAATTACTTTTGAGCTTGTTGAGGATTGATCATTATTTTCTCCTTGATCACACTTCATGGTTGTATCAAGATCTTGAAGTGTGATTGAGATGTCATGTATACCTTCACGAGATTGAGTCCCCAAATCTAGCTTTCCCACCTTAGACTTTTCCACTTCAACTTCTCCTTTGTTTGATACTTCAAGCATATTCATCATGGAATAAGCATCTTCACATTCATGCACTTTGTTGAGAGCTTCTTCATTTAATGCACAACAAAGAGCATTTAAGCCCTTGACGTTGAGTGTCAATCTTCTTGTAGTCTTCTTCGTCATAGTCTTTCCTAGACTTTGGCACCATGACACCTTGTGTGTAGATTGAAGGAATAAAAATACCTTCTTCTATAATTCTCAACAAAGAAATGTCATTAAAAAACAAAAACAATTTAAAAGCACATTGCCAACTATCAAAGTTACAGCCATCAAATAGAGGTGGTCTAGATGGGGATTGGTCTTCTAAGTTAGAAAAACTATGAGCCATGGGTCTTCCTAGAATATAGTCCAATAAAAAGCATACAAGGCTCTCATACCAATTGAAATACTTTTGAGGGTATAGAACCTAAGAGGGGGGGATTAGGTTCTTAAAAACCTTTTAAGCTTTTCTAAAACTTCTTTTGTCTAAGTGTTCACCTTAACAAGAAGTATGTTGTTTAAGCAAATAAGGTGATTCAATTATGATCAAGGCAACATAGATGACTTAAGTGAGGCAATTTTATAAAGCAAGGAAGCATGTGTTATTTTCTATCCTATGCAAATAGTTCATGTAATCAGGTATTCAAGTTATAGCAATTCATGAACTATATAATAAAGTGTTAAGGGATAGAGAAAACTAACACAAGGATTTATAGTGGTTCGATACACAAAGAATCTACATCCACTATCTTAAGGAAATCCCAAGGATTTCAACATTCACTAATGGATACCCTTCACAACAAATGCAATGTGGGTTACGCTTTTACAATTGCTCCAACAAATGAGGACTTATGCTTCACAAAGAAGACTCCACTCACTAGGAGTGTTTAGCCTCAAAAAGAGGGCTTATGCCTACTCTTATGACTTTTACCTCACTAAGAAGTCTCCACTCACAAAGAGTGTTTGCCTGACAAAGAGGTCTTATTCCTACACATAGAAGCTTGGGTAACCTATCTCTTTCTAAGGAGATTTACTATTTAGCTCAGTTTTACGAATCCCTCAATTGGATTGGATATACAAATAAAATCTCTAATCAATATTGAGAATAGAAAGATAGATGAAGTTTAAGCTCAACACGGATGCTTTGAATGATTTAGAAATTAAGCACAAAAGTGTTTGCTTGTGTATATGAGAAGTGTATATGCATATGCACTCTTATGACTTGATTTCTTGTGAAAAAATCAGCTTTGAAAGCTATTTATATGGCAAGAATACACAAGCTTTGTTGGTCACAACGACTATAATTTTAGCCTTGAATTTCATGACTCAGCTTGACCGCTACTACACGATAGGGTAGACCGAAGTGTCTTGAATCAAAGGTAAAATGCCCTCTGTTCATATCTCGGTCGACAGTAATTCAATGGTCAGGTCTACCGAAGCAAAGGTCGGTCGACCTACCTAATATCTCGGTCATCTGGATAGAATATAGTTGTTGGAGCATTGGAACATTCAAAACTTGAGTAAGGAAAAAAACTCACTGGTCGACCGGAGAGCAATCCCAAAGTGGTTTTTAAACTTAGTTAAATTTCAGTGTTCTCATGCACATGCCTAAGTGTTTTGTAAAGATATAAAACACATTTTAAAGCATTGAAGTCTAGGGTTTCGGCCAAGAGTTTATTATATAGGGTGTGAGAGTTTGTTCCCAGAACTAACTCTCACGTCCTCAACTCCTCTCGGCAATGGGAGTCCTTAACTCCCACGTCCCCTTAGACTTGCTGGTAGTGGGAGTCCCTTATCGGATAATAACTCCCACGTAATCCCAGCTATAGGTAAAATACCCGAAATTGCCCCTATCTCTAATTCGAATAATAAACACTTTATTATTTTCGGAAAGACAAATGTCGGATACAATGAACCTAGACACATTCTAGATTCATTGAATGCGGACATAAAGCTTCGTTAGCTCAGTCTATGCGTGTGACCACTGTAGGTTCCTCTCACAATGGCAATGAAAACACACTTAGTATTAGTATGTGTTCATAAATCACTGGCGGTCCCTAGCAGGGACATTGTGACTACCCAAAGTGAATGAATATACAACGGAACCTAATATCAATCTACTATTTAATCCCTTTGTCTCGCGATATCCTAATTAAGCATAAGGCATGGTGGTCGTCACCCTTATTAAGCTTAATTGTATTTATGCTCGAGTCTCCGGGTAGATTGTTTTGACAAATAGCATTTGATAACCACTTTATCAAATACATTTGAGCTACGACCATGCATTTAAAGCAGATCTTTCCCTATCGAGGGGCCCATGGATATCTCTCTCTAATAATAGAGAGGGACAAATTCCTTACAATGTCTCTCACATTCAAGCTATGATAGGACACTACATCCGATCATCGATCGTATTGATTACTCGTTACAAGTAACGTTCAAGCGAAGTCAAAAGCGTGGCTCCATTCATTCTAGAATCAATGAAGACATAAGGTCTAAGGATACTAAAATAGTATTGAGGAAGTAATACTTATGACTTAAGACCATGAAGTATTACTTCTCGACGGATCACGTCGATACAATGTATCCCTATATATTGCATCTATGATGTGATTTGTATCCATTACACATGATCAGTAAAACAAGATCATCAATCAACAATCATACTAGTTTTATTTCATAGTAATTAAGCATTACATAAAACTAGGGACTTCTAGAATAGTAATTACATAAGCTAATGAGTTTTACTATCAAATCACACATTTGATAATCAAAAGCAAAATTAACTATTCAATTACTTGCTCAAAAGATAATAAAGACGCACAACATGTGCTAATGGTCCTAGGGCACTACTAACAGTTGTTTCTTCTTGGAGCTTGGACTTTGAAGCCTTTGATCAACATCTTCTTGGAGTAAATAAGTCCTCTAGTATTCTTGAGTTGTAGTTTATTGGACTTCACACTTTTTCTTGTCAAGGAGTCTACCACTTCATTGTACTCTTGTTGGATTGAGTAGCTTTTAACATGTTGATCTTTCTTTTTCATTGACTTTGCAAGTATTTCCATATCATGTTCATTGACTTCATGCTTGTGTTATGGAGTCTTGCAAAGTGTAGCTTCCTTGTGTGTATGACCAAAGCGAACAAAAAATCTGCTAAGGATGATGGCCCCAGAATGCAGCCTAAGGCAGTCGTGGCGATCTTGAACCCCCCTCTCCCCCTAACGAGTAGACAAAGGAAAGCTCCCAGTTATGGACTTGGAGACGTCGCAAAGGGTCTTGAAATCAGGAAAGGTTGTAGTCTTCCCCAAACAAAGGTAGATATGGTCAGCCAAGAGCTCAACTCCAATAACTATTGTGCCCATCACTTCAAATAGCTGCATGGAGCGAAGGGACAAGACACCAATGCTCAAGGATGGCGCATATGTTGGAACGAGATTGAATGGTGCAGGTGCTACTGTATCACCGGATAAGGTAAACTCTAGTTTAACACCAGATAAGGTAAACTAGTTTAACACCGGATAAGGAAGTCTCTAGAGTGGAAGAAGAAAAAGTTTCTGCCAGGAGGGGAGATTTGACGACTATTGTTGAATCCCATACAGAATTGGAAATTGGAGAGGTGGCCTCCTATAAAGAATTGGATTCAAATGACAAAGGAATTCAATAGGTTGTGGAAGACGATTCTATTGTGGAATTGGATTCCAATGATAAGGGAATCCCACATATTTCGATTATGGATAGCAATAAGGCATTCGACACAAATGATAAGGAAATCCAAGAGGCTGGGGAAGGTTATTCTGTTATGGAATTTGATTCCAATGATAAAGAAATCCCACCTAGTTTGGCACCAACAGAGTGGATAGCAGCCTTAGAGGCCCAAGCAGGGGGTAGTGATGTTTCGGGTACCTTGGGAACAAAAGGTGCTGGGGATGTTGCAAAGGGAGCTGAATTTGACGGACAAGTTGCTGTTCATGAGGTTGCCCTTGCTCAGACACCGACATGGACAAATAAGAATGTAAGTATTGATGATTTCCATGCCAATATGCGATATAATTCCCCTTTTACGTGCTCCCGTTATGCTAGGCCTGTGAATAATATTACAGGTCTGGAGATGACTTTGGCCAAAGTCAACGCAGAATGGGCACCATTCACAACCTTTGCGGAAGAGTTAAATGGAAGGGATGTTGTGAATACCCCACCGCCCTTGGAGTATTAGAGATATCAAATCATTATCCTAATAAACGACACATGCAGTGACCTCCAAGCTTCTAAGAGTGATGAAAATGAGCCAGCTATTGTACCGCAAGATCGCAGCCACGAAAGCACTTAATAGAGAAACACGTGCGTCGATCTGCACAATTGATTGGTAAGGCTGCCAACGCATCTATTTAAATGACATGTCTCATTACTTATACTTTTTTCATGGTTTTTCTATGAATTGGTTAATTTGGAATATAAGGGGGATTGGAAATGTTACTTCTCTTGCGCGCCTAAAACAACTAAAACAAGAGCACTCGCTCACATTGCTTGTGATTTTGGAGCCTATGTTGGCTTTGAATGATTTGAATATTACCACTAGTCGGCTTGGGTTTGATCATGGTTATGGGAATATTAGTACCAAAATACGGATATTTTTTTTTTTTTTTAGGAAAGCCACTTGTTGTGGTGGGGGTTTGGCATGGATACCTGTTTATTGATATGGCCCAAATAGGCAAATAAAAGTACATAGAGGGGGACTAAAGCCAAAACCTCTAAGTAGGTGGAAACAAATCCACTTCCTACAATATAAGACAATGCAAGAAAACTGACTCACTTATAATCTTGAATCAGATGTTACATAAGTATGCCTGTAGGAGCTAGTATGCAATGTATAAGAGAAAAAATATACCAAGCTATTTATAATATAACTCAGTGCACATCAATGAATTAATAAATAAATGAAATAAAAGAAGACCTATCCAAATATTGCTTAGTCGAAGACATGGGGTCCCTAAGCGGTCCAATGTGCATAAACCTTGTATAGGAAGGGGCAAACTAGAGAAAACCTCATATACCTAGAAAGATTCGCCAAGGCATCTGCAACTTTGTTCACCTCCCGTGGAATACCTTGAATAGGAATCGGTCCAAGCATGTCCCTTGTGTTTTGAAATAAAGTATAAAGCCGCCAAGCGTCCACTCTACCTCGTCTGATGGCGCCAACCACAAAAGAAGAGTCGGATTGGACTTGAGTCACTGAGATTCCCTGATCGCTAGCAAACTTGAGTGCAACTCTCAGAGCTACAAGCTCTGCCTGGGAATTTGTAGCATCTGCAGAAACGAACATTGAGAAACCAAAAATAAAAATGCAAGTACCTGAACGAATAATACCCCTAATGGTCGCTAGACCTGGATTGCCGCGTACTGCACCATCAACATTTAGAACAATATCCCTTGAGCAATAAGAATTTAACCATCTCAGCAAAGAAGGCCGAAAGCAAGGCTGCCTAAAAAATAATCGCAGAAAAATCTAAGGTGATTCCTGCCGCAGTCAATATAGGAGTAAAATAATCCTGCAACGACACTTTCATGGCTGCAAGGAAAGGCTGTGTCCCTTCAAACACAAAACGGCAACAGTGTACCCAAATAATCCATAAAACCGAACTAGCAAGGATGACATATGCTTTATGTTTCACTCCTCTTCCCTTAAAAAATCAATATTTAGGCATATGGTGCGAGGAACGGAAATAGTTAATACCCAAATCCAAACTCACTAGGCTCGCTGCATATAACCACAAACATCTAGCCTATTCACAATGCAGGAAGACATGATCTAGGAAATCCTGACAATGAAGACAAGAGCATTGGGATGCACAATGAAATCCTAATCTATTACATATATCATCAAAAGCCAAATAAAAATTCCAAAACTTCCACAAAAAAAGAGTTAAAGAGAGGGGTAAGAAAGCTGACCAAGAAATTTTACGAGTGAGCATAGTTGCAGTAGGTGGTTCCGCAAATTCATGGCAGTTCGAAGAGTAAATTTTCCATCAGATTCCGGCATCCATACCAAATCATTCGACCCCTTATCGTGTCGAACATGTATATCCGGTAGCTGTACCGTATGCTCTGGCAACAGTGAACTGAGAAGCGAGCAATCCCATGTCTAATCTTTGCAAAAATCACGTATTTTAGCCACCAGAATATCATCTGGTGCTAAGTAATTCAACCAACTTCTATGAAAACTTTTCTGGCATTGGATATTTTCAAAATAAAAAGAGTAGGAGCCATCACGCACTAGTAGTCCCATATTTGCTTCCACAATGTCTTTAACCTCAAGCATTTTCCGCCAAATAGGAGACACCCAATTTTCAGTTTCAACTTGGGAATTATGAAGCAAATCCCGACAATATCATGCTTCAAGGAAGTCTCGCCGAAGCTATCGGACCGACTTGAAATGCCAGCATAACTTACAGTTAAATGCATAAGAATAAGTTTCCGAAGAATGAAGACCCAAACCATTAGAGTCCAAGCTAGAGCACAGCCGGTTCCAAGCCATCCAATGGTGCTGATGATTACCATCTGAGTGTCCCCAGAGAAATCTCTCTAGGTTCTTTTCAATTTCCCGAAAAACCTGCAAAGGAGGATTAGCAATAGCTAAAATATGCAATGTCATGGAAGAAAGCACATGTCTGATGAGTATAACTGCATTCGCAATGTTAAGAATTTAATCGCTGCCACCCGTCGATACGATCGTTAATAGACTCAACAAAGAGATTGATAATATATAACACGAGCTCGACTGGGGAAAATGGGACATCCCGGATAAGTCATTGGAAAAGAAGATTGCACAAATCCAAAGTAATCTCCGTTACCTTAGCGACGATAGTGTTGATTTGATTTGGAGGAAGTATAAAAGGAACTCTTACGAGAATTGATGAAAGTTGACCGTAACATTTCGATAAGCCTCAAGAAAAACCATAAGGTAGGAAAAAATGGGGACAAGATACCCTGTATTAAGGATATTTTGGAGTGGTCTTACGGATGTTAAGATTATAAGAGATATGAAGCGGTGGTTCACTTGCACATCAAATCGTCCAGTGGTACTTCCTTGGTTTGTTCCGTTATATACGTTAAACGCTCATATATCTTGCGAGGGACCTTTGGGGTGAATTGACAACCTTCGCTGAACAAAGAACGGGGCCTTGGCTTCTTAGAGGGGATTTTAATGTGATATCTACTTTAGCAGAAAGTTCCAGCTCTGTTTCGGCCTTACTTCCTATGTATGAATTTAATGCGGCTATTGCTGATTGTGGTCCATTGTAGATTCCTTTTCCGGGGAGTCTATTTACATGGTGTCGCAGCTTTCCCAGTCCATTGATGAGACGTTTAGGCAGAATTATGGTGAATAGCTAATGGAATGGCACCTTTCATTACTCGCGAGTGGAGCACCTCTCCCGGGATGAGTCTTATCATAGCCCTCTTTTGGTAAGATTATAACGAAATGGAATATTTTCGGGAAGCGCCTTCCGCTATCAAAATATGTGGGCTAAGGGCAGGAGATTCAAGGAGTTTGTCCGGTCCTCATGGGAGGAGCCGATACAAGGGAATGGGAGGGTTGTCCTTATGTTGAAGATGAAACGATTAAAGGGGCCTTTGAAGGAGTGGAGTAGTCAGCATTTTGGCCGCCAAGCAGAGACAATCAGGGAGGTCGAGGCGAACCTTCTTGAAACAGAAGCAGAATTTGAAAAACACAATTCTTTGGAGGATCTCAATGCCCTTGACTTAGCAAATAAGCGTTACACTTTTCTTTTAAAAAGCGAAGAAATATTTTGGCGACAAAACTAAAGGCTGAAATGAAGGAGATGGCAACACAAAATATTTTCACACATATTGCTCGAATCGCCACAAGTTTGTACACAAATTGCTAACAGTGTTTGGCTTACGGATACTGAGCTAATTGGCTAAGACGCTGCGACATATTTTGAGAACCAATTCACAGAACAAGAAGCTCCAGAACCTTTGGAACAATTTCTTCATTTATTTCCACCATTTATTGACACAGCTATGAACCATGAGCTGGATCGGCTTCCTAGTGTAGAGGAAGTACGAGAGGCGGTTTTTTCCTTAGACAAGGATAGCACCGCGGGACCCGATGGTTATAGCGGGATTTTTTCCATTTTTGATGGGATATAATAAAAGGCGTTATAACACAAGCCGTGGGGACTTTTTGGGCGGATGTCCCAATTCCAAAGTCTATGGCAATGTATCAACAGGAAAGTACGAGGTGAGAATTTGGTGTGGAAGCTAGATATGAGGAAGGCCTTCGACCGTGTTTCGCATTCCTATTTAACGGGCATTATAAGAGCCATATGTTTTTTTTTTTTTGCACTTCATACACTTGATCAGCAACACTTTGAAGGCTAATTGGTTCTCAGTTTTGCTTAATGAGAAGCCATATGGCTTCTTCAAATCATCCCGGGGGTGAAGCAAGCCAATCCACTCTCACCATTACTCTTTATCATCTCGGCAGAGCTACTTTCTAGAGCCTAAACTATTCACTGCAAGGTCTTATATCACCTTTCACTATGCCTAGAGGTTGCCTACGTATCTCTTACTTAGCATTCGTTGATGATGTGGTATTATTTTTTAATGGATCAAAGCAGGATCTCAAGACCCTCATGAATTTTCTAGCAGCATATCAGAAAGTTTTGAGCCAAAGGATAAATGCTCGAAAGAGCTCTTTTTATACATCTTACAATTCGACGCAAGCTCACATGGGTATGGTTAAGGAAATAACTGGCTTTACAAGATAGCTTCCCTATGGTATATCTAGGCTGCCCGATTTATCCAGGCCTAGAAAAGGTAGTGTATTTCCAAGGTTTGGTAGATTCCATCAACAATCAGATTGCTGGATGGCAGCATAAACTCCTAAGTATGGTGGGGCGTCTAATTTTAATTCATCATGTCCTCTCTTCAATGACGCTTCACATCTTGGATGTTTCTAATCCCCATTTGCAGGTTTTCCAAGATATAGAGCAACACTTGGCAAGGTTTTGTTATATATATAATTTTTTAAGTAGTACTATTTTAATTGAAAATTGTTGCATATGATCTATATCTAATTTAATTATTGACATGTCTACTGTTACTTTATAATGCAATTACATCATTGTTAGTTGCTTGAATAAATTTGTACAATAAAATTTGTGAGGTCTAACTGTTGTTCATGTTTTGTATATTCTGTTTAAAACTTGTTGTTGGTATGGTAGTGACTTATGTAGATATCATGTTAGTAGTATATATAAACGTAAAATAGTGTGTTATTTTAATGCATCTTGTCGTTTATACAAATAATCATGGTACCATATATAATGTGTTTGGATTGTGATAATAATTTATTTATATTTTATTTGTTTTCAAGATAATGACATTTAAAGTATTATGTATGTATATGTGTATGTTATATGATGCATTGCTGCACTATGTTTTATTGTTGCATATGCTATACGTATTTTAAGTTTTAGACTATTCAGATTATCTTATTTAGAATAAAAGAGCAATTAGATACATGGTATGGTGCTTATATACATTAGTTTTATAATGAATATATTTAGAGAATAGTCGGTATATGCTTTTATATATTGTTATCTTCTATATCCTATATGTTTCATATTGTATTGTGTGTTACGTTAATTTAAACTTGTTAATGTAAAGGTAGTACAAACACCATTATACTATATTCATGCTAAAACACTCTTAATAATATTTGTGACATGTCTTTTATTTAATCAAGTTACTTGGTCTAAAATGCCTAAAAACTATGATAACATGATATACTTACGATAACACTTGGGTATGATTCAATTAACGATGTTTGTTTCTTTTTGCTATATATGTTACCTCTATTAATTGACATGCATGATATATAAACATGTTATGTAATGTTATATCATGCCTAGGTATGTTAACTTGTTATGTGTTTATGTATCTGTTATACATATGTAATTGATTATCTCGGTATTACGAACCATATTAACATGCTAGTTATGTTTGTCTACATTGATTAAGGCACCATGTTAGCTGGTTTTGTAGCTTCACTTGAATAAATCTAATGGCATGACCGTTACTTCTTTATGTATTCATGTCTCTACCTTTGTGCTACGTGCTTATTTGAAATACGATGCATATATGATTGTACTAGCATGTTGGTTTGGTTATTACTGCTTTATCGAGTAGCGCAGCGGAAGCATAGTGTTAACATGTAAATTGTGTTTATATGTATATCCTTTTATATATTATTTGAATGTGGTACCATCTTCATGCATTTCCATATAGTACCATAAATATTTTTTTGCCTATAGAACCCTTGCATCTAGTGGTAGAGTGCTTGTGTCTATGTTTTGTGTGTAGTGCAAGTTTCGAGGATGAAACTTCTGTAAGGGGGGAAGTATGTGAGACCCGAAACTTTTTGCTTATGTGTTTGCTTTCATAGTAATTAATTTTGTGTGACTTATTTATAATTACATGTTTAATTTGTTTTACGTTAGTTACATAAGTGTTGAGAGGCGTATTTGACGTTTTGGTTATTTGGGGACTTGACCGTGGATGTTAGGAAGTTGAGGGACTTAAGTGTATGAGTTAGTGAACTTGTGGGGGGTGGTTTTGGCCCTTTTAGGTGGTTATATCTCATAATAGTTAATTCTGGAAAAAAGGGAGTTAGAAAGACAAGAGGAACAAGAAAGAAGCGAGAAATTCTGGATAAAATAAACTAGAGTGTTGTGAGGAACATTCCTCATTGAAGTAGTTATCATAGTCTGATCAACACCATTCTTGTTTCTAAAGTTAAAGAACTTGTAGGACTACAATCCAGAAGATGGAAATCGGATTTCAACGGTCTAATTCAGAGTAATATTCCTTAGAGCCTCGTTATGTCATTTTGGAATTTCTCAGATATCCTACATGTGCAGTAAGTTTGAAACCCTTTGCAGACATAGTAAACATTATCTGATCATCCCCAATTTGAACCATAGTTAGAGGACTTCTTAAACTTGATTCTGACTGGTGGAGATGTTATTCTAATGGCTAGCTTAAGATATATAAAATTTGGAGTACAAGGCTGTAACATTTGGGGAAAACAGAGAGCTGTGAACAAATTGCATAATTGAAGTAGTAAACGAACTCCAATTGGAGTAATTCTTGTTGCATATCGAAGCTAACTGATAATTCTACGCTTGAGTAGTGGCGGGGGTGGATTTCAAGTTTCCAGCGAACGGAATTGTACTGTTGAAGTTCCTGCATTTTTTTGATTTTTGGTATTTTGCTTTGCTAGCTCTAATTCCATGTGAGACTCTTCACCCTTGTAATTTCTGTTATAAAACTCATAAAATGTGTCCTTTATTACCTATGGAACTTCGTTTTATAAGTATTTAATGTCATAATTTATTGTATAGGATGAAACGTTGAATTATCATACTTGTATGTTGATCATTGGACTTGATTGTGCATGTTGTTTTTCATCTTTAGTGTCGACTTGTTACTATTTTTAGAGTCCTAAATGCTATATATTATATAGAGTTGTCATTGGTTGATCTCTTGTTTATATCGATCTTATTGGAGGATTCTTTCAAGTGTATTGTGAGAGATTGTTGTCGTTGAACCCGTGAGTTCTCAACCTGTCTGATCAGTTAGTCCGTTCCTAACCGGGAGAGACGTTAGGGACTTTAAATGGTCTTTGTAGAGTCCATAGTGGTGCGCAATGACAAAATACGAAGGAATCCCTAAAGATTGAGCCCTTTGTTCGGGGCAAAACTGAACCCATGTAAAGCATATGAAAGTCTTCCCTTCTAGGCTAAAAGCTGGGGACCGTTGTAGTAATTGCTTTAGGGTTGTGATTAGACAATTCAGCTAAGCCTTGTGAATTTGTTTGTCATAGCATTAGTCATATTTGAAGGATCCAATGTTGTGTATGTCCGTATGTTGGGATGAGCAACACATGGTGCTTGTGTCACATTTCTGATGTGTAGATGTTGGATTTAACGACTATGGTTTATGTCTTACTTGTTTGTGTGTGGATTATTTGTCATTCATATGTACATATGCATCCAAAGTGAGTATTTTGGGGTTGGGATTCGGATTGTGCAGAAATGCACTTTTCTTTCACAAATTTACATTGAAAAAGTGACTGACTCGATCTCGGTCAACCGGAGCATCCATCATTCGTCTAAGGGCATGGTCTATTAAGGTCGACCGAACCCATTGACATAAGGATGAGACGGTCTACCGGTGGGTGATGCTAGTCAATCGTACTTTTGGACAGTGTGTTGTCTTATTTTCAATGGACCATTCGTTCGACCGGTTCTGGTGTTTGGCTGATCGATAGGAGTGTGGAATCTTGGTGTTATAGTTTTTTTGTTTGTCCTGGTCCCTTCTAGTGTTTTCTGAAGGTTGGTTGGTGAGGTTTTCATGTGCAAAATGTGTGTTATGAAGGGACCTAAACTTGTATATTTTAACACTCGATTTGAAAAGTTGGGAAAAGGGTTTTGAGTCACATTTGATGTTTCATCCCGAGGGTGTTGATGCTTAATGAGCTTCATAGCTCATGTCTTTACTTTCTTTTATTTGTAGATTATGAGTTACCTGAGGAAGGCGATTATGTGGGATAGGGATTACAATGAGTGAACCATGACAAATGCATGGAATAAATAGTTTCCTTTTAAGTACAATGAACTTCTAACATGTAATATAACTTATAGTTAACTCAATTTAGTTTATGTAGAATTCTGATAAATAATGTTGGAATTTATGTTTCCTTTAGTAATTGTATAACAGACTTTACTATTTCTGCTTTGGTTCTGTGCCTCATTGGCATTGAGGTACTGCCAGGCCATCACCCGGTTTTGGGATGTAACAAACGCCCCCTACGATGCTAACCCGACGTATTACTAGGTTAGCATTTTTTCCTCTCTCTATCATTATTCTTGTGGGGGGGATTTGGAATTTATTTTTGCCTTTTGATGATGTTAGGAGCAAGTTTGGATTCCAATTTGCCTCTCGCTGCTCATGCTTTCAAGGCCAGATTATACGGATCACATCCTCTTACATTGTGAGTGGGCTAGACGTTTATGGTTATATTCCACAAGCATGGTGGGACTTCGCATGCAATTAGAGAACTTCTATTCGGCTCATCATATGCTCAAATACTGGATCTTCAAAGGATGAGGCGTCAAACATAAATTGTATGCGATTCTATCAAGCTCGGTTTTGTGGATTCTTTGGGTGCACCGTTGTCTTTTTGTATATGAAGGAGCTAGGCCATTCTACGCTCATATGCGCTCAGCCCTTATTGAGTATATTCGGCCTATATTGAGTAAGGAGGGGTTACTACAATGGATGTCCCAAGAGCTGCTAGGAATCACCCAACCCCACAGTTCGAGAGTGTAAAATGGCAGCAAGGATATGCAGATGATGATGTTATACTCAATGTGGATGGGGATGCGATGGGAAACCCAGGCCCAACATCCATTGGGGGGGATATTTCGGACAGGGAAGGGGCGGTTTGTCCTTGGCTTCTCTATGTACTTTGATTATGAGGCAAAGAACTCAAAAGCTGAGCTAGAGGCCTTGAGGGTCGCATTGAAATTGGCGCGGGGCATGGGGATTGGAACTGTGCATGTGCAATCGGACTCTACTTTTGTTGTTGGCCAGGTACGAAAATGAACAATACATTCCTGGCAATTAGACACCCTCTTCTATAGGGTGCGAGAGCTGCTTTGAGGTGTCTACATCACTGCTATTACGAGGGAGGTGAACAAAGTCGCAGATTCACTAGCCAAGGACGCTTTCGAGGAGCGGAGGACAAATGTATACGATCAATTTTCGAGCCTACCTTCTAATACTCAAGGATTATGTAATCTTGACAGACTATGAACGCCTTAATTGCAGTTTTCATAGCATATCTTTGTATAGATGTATTTTTAATTGATTCATATATTTACTACATTGTCTAGCTTTTGCTACTAGTAAGCTTTACTTTATGTAGTTTTCATTTATGTTTGAGGTTTTGGTCTCGTCCCCCTCAATGTATTTTTCTGGCAATTTGGCGAGGTCTAGTTCGATCCCATGAGATACATTAGACTCGCTTATAATCTTAGAATATTCAAGTTGTCGCGCACGTTCTCCGCGATTCTTGTGAAGATTAGCACCTACTTCCATAGGTGTTCTCGCAATTATATCACTTCCTTTATCAAAATTGTCTAATATTTATTCAACATAATGACTTTGAGAAAGTGAATATCCATATGATGTTTTAGTAATCTTCACTCTAAATATTACATCAAACGACGTCCCGGATCCTTCATATCGAAGTTTTACAACAACAATTTCTTGGTAACTTTAATTTTTTTCTTTGTTACCAATAATTATCATGTCATCTACGTAGAGACATACTATTACATAGTTATTTTTTTTCCTTTCACGTAGACACATTTATCACTCTGATTTATTTGAAATCCAATTGATAGCATTACATTATGAAATTTCTCATGCCATTGTTTAGGTGCTTGTTTTAATCCATACGTAGATTTAACAAGTCTACACACCTTGTTTTCTTGGACTGGAGCAACAAAGCCTTCAAGTTGTTCCATATATATATTTCTTCTTCCAGTTCTCCGTTAAGGAAAGTTGTTTTCACGTCCATATTATGGATCTCCAAATCAAACAAGGTTGCAAAAGCAATAATTAGCCTTATTGATGTTTTCCTAGATACATGGGCATAAGTGTAAAAATAATCGACACCCTCATTTTGTCTATATATATTAATTACAAGTCCTGATGTGTACTTGTCAATTGTACCATAATGTCTCATCTTTCTTTTAAAGATTCATTTGTAACCTAATGCTTTGCAACCTGGTGGAAGTTCCACAAGTTCCCATGTATGGTTTTGAAGAATTGAAGTAATTTCACTGTCAATTGCTTCTTTCCATGTGTTGGAATTTGGAGAAGTAATTGCTTCTTTATAAGTCAAAGGATCTTTTTTCTAACAAATAAGTTAGGAAATCTGGACCAAATTGTTAGCTCGAATGGTAAAGTGATCAATATTGTTTTGATGATAACAAACCATTGATAGTTCTAATGTTTGTGTGAGCATGCTCTTAATGATAGGATCCTTAGCACTCACACCAACAATGATGAAAATGGTAAGTTAGCTTCTTGTTTACAACAAAGATATGATCATACACACAAGGAAGCTACACTTTGCAAGATTCCATAGCACAAGCATGAAGTCAATCCACATGCTATGGAAGTACTTGCAAAGTCAATGAAAAAGGAAGATAAACATGTCAAGAGCTACTCAATCGAACAAGAGTACAATCAAGTGGTAGACTCCTTGTCAAGAAGAAGTGTGAAGTCCAATATACTACAACTCAAGAATGCTAGAGGACTTCATCACTCCAAGAAGATGTTGATCAAAGGCTTCAAAGTCCAAGCTCCAAGAAGAAACAACTTGAAGACCTTAGGAAGATTAGTCAAAACTTATAGCTAATCCGTTGTGACTAATCTTTCCCTTGAGAATACTAGAATAGATGATTAAAGCTCAACTATGCATGTTTTCAAAACCTAATATTTTACTTTGTTCAATACTTTGAAAATGTTTTTGAAAACTAGTTGGTCAATGCCTAATTACTTTAAAATGTGTTTTATATCTTTACAAAATACTTAGGCATGTGCATGAGAACATTGGAAATTTAACTAAGTTTAAAAACCACTTTGGGACTGCTCTCCGGTCGACTGACCAGTGTTGATCTGGTCGACCAGTGAGTTTTCATCCTTATTCTAGTTTTGAATGTTCGAATTCTCCAACGGGTATATTCTATCTGGACGACCGTGATATAAGGTAGGTCGACCGACATTGCTTCGGTAGACCTAGCTCCATGAATTCGGTCGGCCGAGATAAGAACAGAGGGCATTTATTCTTTAATTTAAGGCACTCCGGTCGACCTACTGTCTAGTAGCCGTCGACCGGAGCTGTCATTTCAAGGCCAAAATTACAGTCGTTATGACCTCTATTCTAGCCCTATAAATAGCTTCTAAAGTTGAATTTTCACAATCAATTAAGCCATAGGAGGGCATAGGCATATCCACTTCATAAACCTACAAGCAAACACTTTTGAGCTTAAATTCATATATTTCAAAAGCATTTGTGTTGAGATATAAACTTCATCTATCTTTCTATTTTCAAGAGTGATTAGAGATTTCATTTGTATATCCAATCCAATTGAGGGATTTGTAAAAGTGAGCATAATTGTGAAGTCTCCTAATAAAGAGATTGCTTGCCCAACCTTCTCATTTGTTGGGAAAAAGCTCTTAGTGAGCTTCACTCTTGGTGAGTGTTTGTAAGTCCTATAAGTAGGCAAAAGTCATCTTTGTGAGGCAAGTATCTCTTTGGAGAGATTGGCTCTGTGTGAGCTTAACACTCTTAGTGAGTGGAGTCTTATTTGTGAAGCACAAGTCCTCATTTGTTGGGGCAATTGTAAAAGGTAGAACCCACCTTGCATTGGTTTTTTTTTTTTAAAGGGTAGAATATATGTTTATTCCAAATGGCACTAGAAACATTACAGTACATATTGACCATCATCATATAGTACCATATGAAGCAAGACTACAATACATGTTTATTCCCAATGGTACTAGCAAATGCAAACCGAGTTACTTGGTGCTTAGTACTTCAATCTCGAATTCCAAAACAGAGTTTGGCTGGATACCCCATGCTGGAAACCCGCTAGGCCCATTAGCATAATCAGGAGAGCACCGTAAACGAGAAACTTCTGCCACTTGCATCCCAAGTACACCTTCATCCCATCCTTTAATAACTTTCCCAGACCTATCTGAAACGTAAATGGTTGCTGTCCAGGATCCTTGATGTTTCAAAATTTCTGAGATAAATGAAGGTCCTTTCCAAAACAGGTGCAGTGGACGGTGACAGTCTGGCCGGGGATCGGTTTAGGTCCGGCGCCGGCCCTCAACACTTGCTTTTCCACTCCCATAATATCTTCGTCTTCTTTTACCTAGCATTGGTTGTAAAAGGGGTATCCATTAGTGGATGTTGAAATCCTTGGGTTGGCCCTAAGTTAGTGGATGTAGATTCTTTGTGAATCGAACCACTATAAATCCTTGTTTTAGTTTTTTCTATCCCTTAACTCTTTACTTGTATACTTGATTAAATGAACTATTTGCATAGGATAGAAAATAACACATGCTTCCATGCTTTATACAATTGCTTCACTTAATTCATCTAAGTTGCTTTGATCATAATTGAATCACCTTATGTGCTTAAACAACATACTTGTTGTTAAGGTGAACACTTAAGCACAAGAAGTTTTCGAAAAGATTAAAAAGTTTTTAAGAACCTAATTCACCCCCCTCCCCTAGGTTCTATACCCTCAAAGGGTATTTCAATTGGTATCATAGCCTTGTATCCTTTTTATTGGACTTACATTCTAGGAAGATCCATGGCTCATAGCTTTTCTAACTTAGATGATCAATCCCCATCTAGACCACCTCTATTTGATGGCTCCAACTTTGATAGTTGGCAATGTGCTTTTAAATTTTTTTTGTCTTCCATTGACATTTCCCTGTTGAGCATTATAGAAGAAGGTCCTTTTATTCCTTCAATCTACATACAAGGTGTCATGGTGCCAAAGTCTAGGAAAGACTATGATGAAGAAGATTTCAAAAAGAAGACACTCAACTTCAAGGCCTTAAATGCTCTTTAAATTGCATGAATGTGAAGATGCTCAATCCATGTGGAATATGCTTGGAGAATCATATCAAGGAAAAGTTGAAGTGCAAAAGCCAAAGGTGGCAAATCTAGAATTGGGGACTCAATCTTGTGAAGGCATTGAAGAAATCTCAATCACACTCCAAGCTAATGATATCATCAAAGAGTGTGATTTAGGAGAAATCAAATTTCAATCTTCAATGAACTCAAAGGACATACAACTTCAACCTTCACAAGATGAGAGAAAAGAAGAGATAAAGGAAGCATAAGATGATGATCTTCATATGGAACTAAATTATGATGGAGATTATGAAGATCAAGCATCTTGCAAAAGGAAAAGAAATATATTGCCATTAAGTTTCAAAGAAAGACATAAAAGAAGAAGTGGCTTTAAGCATGAAGACTTCAAAAAGAAAAAAATCTCAAACACTCCATAGCACTGGTATTCCTCAAACATCAATGGCAACTACATTAAAGGAACAAAGATTCTCAACTACAAGTGATGATCAAAACTTCGATGATATAATCTACAATTATCATCACTTGGTAAGGTTGCAAAGTTGTGAACTTCACTTTCTCATAACACTTTAAAGTATGTTATTAATAGTATGAGAAGTAAGATTGGTACAATTACTTGTATTCTTGTTGATGTTGCATCATGTGATTTTAGTGATCTTTCACATGAAGATAACTTATTGCAAGAGCTTCATTCGCTTGATGCTTCTCTTGCTAAGTATCTAAAATATGCCCCATCACAAGATTTGATGATTCTTGTCCTTACTTCTCATCTAATGAGAATCATCCTTGTGCTTGTAATATTGAAAATGTTGATCCAAATGCACACACTTGCAACTTGAGAAAATGCTCTAACAATGTAGGACCCTTGCAAAATGTACCATATACTTCTCAAGTTCCTCTTGTAGGTTCCAACAGATCTAAGTCTCAATCAAAAGAAATGAACCTCAAGATATGGCAAAGTAAAGCAACGACTCCATGCAAAGAGTCATGTGCCAAGGACAACATGGTTGTGGAGGTTTCATCAAGGAACATCAAAGATATCATCAATGATGACTCCACATACTAAAGAAGATTGCTTCAAATACATCAAATGCTCAAATGGAAAGAAGAAGCAATCAAAGGATAAGCTCCTCCCAAGAAGGAGAAGGTCAAGATCGAGGTCAAACCCTATGTCTAATTAGTCTCTTTGATAAAGATCAAAGTGAAATTCAAAGTCCTAAATCTATAGGCAATGAGGTACAATCTAATCCTTCCCTAGATCTTGACTATGTTAGTGAGGAGGATCCTTATGTGCTCTTAACTGATTTATATGATGAATTGAAAAGGTTAACTAAGAGGAACAAGACCACCTATAATGAACTTGCTTGCTCACTTAATGAAGATCTAAAATGCAAGTTAAGTATGATTGTCTTCTTACTTCCTTTCACATCATATCAAATGAAAAAGAGAATGCACTTTTATCGCTAAATGTTATGTCTCTTGATTACCAAGAGTTGCTTGACAATGTGCATATTGGAGAATCTAAACTTGTTGAGCATGATATCTTAAGGCACAAATTTGATGTATTAACTGCTTATTTGAATAAGTGTACTTGTGCTAGAGATATCCTTGGAAATGTGCTTGTTCCTTCTCATGCTCATATTGCTAGTATTTTTCAAGAGCACAAGCACGCACATAAACTTGCACACTCCACTTCTTTTAATGCTAGAACTGTTAGAGGAATAACCTGGTCTAAACAGGTTATGCAGCGGAAATAAAATGACCCGCCTCTAATAGGATCTTTCATGAGTAAGAACCTTAGACTACGGGATAGCATTATACCTTTAGAAGTGCAGAATAAGACTGAGAACGGTTTCAGTTGTAGCGAACGGAACGCCACCAACGCAGGCTCCGCCTCTCCCAATATCCACTCGATCTTCCGGGGATGGTCCTCTACCGCTTGGTGCTAGCCAACGCCTAGTAGAAGTCTTGAAGACACTCTTCAAGATGGAGTATATATATATATGGTGGATATAGGACCTTTAGAAGAACAAGAAACAGTTTTCTTACTTCTTTTCTATTAGCCAAAGCTAGAAAACAAGTATCTAGAAAAGCTGTCTTTTCTTTTTATTCAATCTCTATTGAATGCTCTCTCTTTTCTCTCTTCTCTAAGCTCTCAAAAAGCTGGAGAAAATGACTTAGAAATGCTAGGAAAAATCAGCATTTTTCTTAGTCATTCAAAGGATAGAGGGGAGAGTGAAAGGGGGAAGTGGGAGATCATGGAGGAAACCACTCCTCTTCATTCTCCACCACTTCAACCTCCTTTCTAAGAGATAAGAGCTGAAAATGTATATCCAATTTTCCAGCCATAAGGTCGGTCCAAATGGTTTGGTCGGCCCAACCCGATTAAGGGCCCAATCCAATCCCGGCCCGGCCCGACCCAATCGAATTTGCGCACCTTAGATTAAATGTACTCCAACAAGCCCAATCCAGTTGATCTACGAGTGCGACCCAGGAGGTATCTATGATGTTGGCCGTGACATCATATGTCACAGTTAATGAGAGGTATCTAGCAACGCATCATTACCCCCAATTCATAAATATCTGGTGACTATCATAATCACACCATTTGACATTTGTATTTAAATCCTTTTGTCCTTGATATCTAGATTGAACACAAGTCATGGAAAAAGTCACTTGTATTGTCCAATCTTTTAGTTTCTTGATTCGCGAGTAGACTAATCAAATGACATCAATATCATATACTGATTCATTTGTTCATGGCCATGAATTAGTCAGACTCCATCAAAGGGGGCCCAAGATATCGCTCCCCGCTATATAGGAGGGACAAATCCTTTCGCATCCCATTCATCCCGAACAAGATTCGTGATATACCCAATAAATGCCTTTATTGCTCACCCTCATTACGGATAGCGTTTAACATTATCAAAGCATAACACTAGCCATGCAAGAACGCTTGTGAGACCTCAAGTCGAAGGATCTTATATACAACCTCGTCAAAAATTGAGAAACACCGTTGACTATTATATAACAACCCATGGTGTGTTTCTCATTTCGAGTCTCGTCCCAAATGATAATGATTCTCTAATCATATATACCCATGTGACGATCCGATATCTTATATCAATCACTGCACATACTGGTCTTACGCATTATTATTGTCCTCAAAGATTCCATAATAATGTTCGACTAGGGACGTTTCAGAATCATAACAATTATGAATATTATTCTAAGGACATATTAGTTCATTATGTTTTTAAGAACGCAGAAACATATTGAAAATAATACTGGAATTTATGCCTTTTTATTCATCAAAATAAAAATTATATAAATACGATACAATAATCTCCCACTTGCACAAAAGACCCAAAATCATCTCTTGATTGGTCTTTAAGGGCATACTAATGACTGTCTCTAAAGATCAGCCCTCCAGATATCGGTTACCCATGGAGCTAGTGTGACGATCATGTTGTGGTTGCGACAGTGGCTTCGTCAGTGGATCGGCAACATTGTCTGTCTAATCTACTCTACATATATGCACATCACCTCTCTCTATAATCTCGCGGATTAGGTGAAAACGCCGTAGTACATGTTTGGACCTCTGGTGAGACTAGGTTCCCTAGATTGTGAAATAGCCCCATTGTTGTCACAATAGAGGTCTATCGGGTTCGCAATACTAGGAACCACATCGAGGTCGGAAATAAATTTCCCCGATCCAAACTGCCTCCTTAGCTGCTTCACAAGCTGCTATGTACTCGGCCTCTGTCGTAGAATCTGCGATGGTTGATTGTTTTGAACTGCGCCAGCTCAAAACACCTCCATTCAAGTTAAACACATATCCCGATTGCGATCGGAAATCATTTCTGTCGGTTTGGAAACTAGCATCGGTGTAACCACTTACAACGAGCTCATCCGCCCCTCCATAAATCAAGAATGTATCCTTAGTCCTTCGTAAGTACTTGAGGATATTCTTGATCGAGATCCGATGACGTTCACCGTAATTAGATCGGGTATCTGCTCGTAAGGCTTAAGGCAAACGAGACATCCGGGCGAGTACATAACATGGCGTACATGATGGATCCTATGGCAGAAGCATAAGGGATCTCTTTCATGTGTTCTAATTCGGCAGGCGTTTTAGAACACTGTTTGTTCGACAGAACAGTACCATGTGCCATAGGACAAAGGCCCTTCTTAGACTCTTGCATGCTAAACCGCTTTATCACCTTGTCTATATATGTACTCTGGCTTAGGCCAATGAGTCTCTTGGATCTATCTCTATAGATCTTGACTCCCAGAATATAGCTGGCATCGCCTAAGTCTTTCGTAGAGAAACACGTACTCAACCAAGCCTTGACAGACTTTAAGGTTGGTATGTTATTTCCAATGAGTAGTATGTCATCTACATACAAAACCAGGAATACGATTGAGCTCCCACTAACCTTCTTGTAAACACAAGGCTCATCCTCATTTCTAATGAAGCCAAACTCACAGACGGCATCATTAAAACGGATGTTCCAGCTTCGAGAAGTTTGCTTGAGTCCATAAATAGATCTCTGAAGCTTACATACTTTTCCAGCATTCTCTGGAGTGACAAAACCCTCAGGCTGTGTCATATACACATCATCTTCAAGTTTTCCATTAAGGAAAGCAGTTTTGACATCCAATTACCAGATTTCATAGTCATAGTAAGCTGCAATAGCAAGCAAAATACGAATGGACTTGAACATAACTACAGGGGAAAAGGTTTCGTCATAGTCAATACTATGAACTTGTTTGAAACCTTTCGCGACCAGTCTCCCCTTGTACGTTTGTACATTCCCTTCCATGTCGGCTTTAATCTTAAAAACCCGTTTGCAACCTATGGGAGTTACCCCTTCAGGTGGATCAACCAAGATCCAGACTTGGTTTGTGTACATGGAGTCCATTTCAGATCTCATGGCCTCAAGCCATTTCTCAGAATCTGGGCTATTAATTGCCTGTTTGTAGGTTGAAGGTTCATCGTGATCCACAAACATAACAATCACCATGTTCTGTTATGAAAAAACCAAATTTTTCCGGAGGTGGACGACGAACTCTACCAGACCTACGCAATTCTTGTGTTTCTTGAACTGGTGTTGGCTGCACAACTGTTTGTGGCACCTGCTGCACAACAACTTGTGGAGTCTGTTTAATTTCCATCTTATCATTAGTGCTAGTTTGAGAGTCTGAAACTTCAGTAAGTTCTACGCTACTCCCACTCGTGTTTCTAGAAACAAATTCTTTTTCAAGAAAGACTCCCGTGCGAGAAACAAACACTTCGTTTTCGTTAGGGATATAAAAGTAGTATGCTTTAGTTTCCTTAAGATAACCTACAAATATGCACTTTTCAGATTTTGGAGCCAGCTTATCAGAAGCTGAGCATTTTACAAAAGCTTCACAGCCCCAAATCTTGATGAAAGACAAACTTGGACGCTTCCCAGTCCATAACTCGTATGGCGTCTTTGAAACTGATTTAGATGGAACGCGGTTAAGTGTTAAAGCTGCTGTCTCTAGTGCGTGTCCCCAAAAAGAATTGGGCAGGCTCGTGTGACTAATCATAGAACGAACCATATCTAATAAGGTTCTGTTCCTCCTTTCAGATACACCATTCCATTGTGGAGTAGCTGGAGGAGAAAGTTGTGAAACGATTCCACAATCCTTTAGATAGTCACGTGAAATTCTTGACTCAAGTATTCTCCTCCACGATCGATCGAAGAACCTTGATACTCTTGCCAAGTTGGTTTTCTACTTCTAGTTTAAACCCTTTAAACTTAGCAAATGCTTCGGATTTGTGTTTCATCAAGAACACATATCCATACCTACTGAAGTCATCAGTAAAGGTAATGAAGTAGAGGTAACCACCCCTTGCATGTATATTAAAAGGGCCACATACATCACTATGTATTAGTCCTAATAAAGCATTAGCTCTCTCACCTAGCTTAGTGAAAGGTGATGCTGTCATCTTACCCAACAAACAAGATTCGCATCGATCATAAGACATGAAGTCAAATGATTCCAACAGCCGATCTTTATGGAGCTTGGATATGCGGTCTTCGTTTATGTGGCCTAAGCGACAATGCCAGAGGTATGTCGGATTAGAATCATTAGTCTTAATCCTTTGTGTATTTATATTTAAAATTGGCATATCAAGGTCTAAAATATATAGACCATTAATCAAAGAGGCGCTTGCATAAAAAAAATTATCCAATAACGACAATCGTTGGTTTTTGATTGAAATCTCAAAACCTTTCTTGTCCAAACAAGAAACTGAAATAATATTCTTAGTTAAACTTGGTACATAGAAACAGTTTTCTAAACCCAAAACAAGCCCTGAAGGCAAAGTAAAAGTACAAGTCCCTACAGCTAGGGCTGCAACACGTGCTCCGTTGCCAACTCGTAATTCCACTTCACCCTTTGCCAACTCTCTACTCCTTTGCAGTCCCTGCACATTAGTACAAATGTGAGAACCACATCCGGTATCAAGTACCCAAGAAGTAGTTGTATTTAAATTGATATCAATCACATTAATATCAACAACATAAATACCTGAATGACAGATAGAGTCCTTTGCTACACCACCCTTAGATTTCAATGCATTGTTGAAAGTGGTTTGCTTGCCCCTGGGCTTACCTTTCGGTTTGCCTTTGGATTTCACAAAACCATTGCCTTTTCCCTTTTGCACCATCAGTATGGTGTTGGGCTTGGACTTGCCTATTTCCTTCTCGGCAGTCCTCAACATGTTCAACAACTCAAGCAATGGCTTGTCAATTTCATTCATGTGATAATTCAGAATGAACTGACTGAATGACTCAAGCAATGATTGGAAGATCAAATCAGTAGACAGCTCTTGCCCCAAAGGAAATCCCAGTTTTTCAAGGTTCTGAACATAACCTATCATCTTAAGAACGTGAGTTCCTACTAGCATTCCTTCAGACATTTTGCATTGAAAAAGAGATTTTGATACGGCGAATCTCTCCTGGCGTGCTTGTCCCTGATATAGTTGCTTCAGGTGAGCCAGCATCTCATAAGCCACCATGTCCTCATGTTGCTTCTGAAGCCCAGAGTTCATGGTGACAAGCATGAGGCTAGACACATCTAAAGCATCACTACAATGCTTCGATAAGCACTTCTATCAGCGGGCGAAGCACGAGCCTCCGGTGTATCCAGAATAAGGCTGTTCTAGAACATACAACTTTCTTTCATGCTTGAGAACGATTCTCAAGTTCCTGAACCAGTCGAGGAAGTTAACTCCCTCTAATTTGTCCTTCTCAAGGACAGAACGCAGTGATAGTGTTTGGTTTGAATTTGCCATTTTTCTACAACAAAATACATATGCAAAGTAAGTACCGATAAAAAAAATCATTATTAGGTCTTTTATCTTTTTAATGATTTCTCCCACTATTTTCTTCGAGTGAATAACCCTCATTATCAACTCGTAAAGTTCGTTAACTTTCTAGCGGGCCAAGATCCATATTTCACCTCGTTCTGAGTCAGCTTTGGCTGATCGCCCAAAACTTAGTTATTTAGGTAGGCAACGTTTGCCAATTACATCAATTTATGTAATTCTTGGTTAGTTGAGTGAATAACATTTATTCAAGTGTATCATTATACACTTTTCTTAACTTTTTTGCCTCTAGATCCTCAATCCATTTATTGAGATAATCCAGTTAACTAGGACCCTAAGTTTTTGCCGGCGGATATCACAAATTATCCTTCGCGCCTCACCCGGATAGACACGTATGTACAACTTTGGCATGTCCCATACTAATGTCGATCTAGGCCTTGACGAGGGCCAAACTTAGGAAGGCACTAATTAATATTTAATTGAGGGGTTTTATTTTTAACAATCTCACCGTAAAAAGCATAAATAAAAGCAGTTTATGCTTATATACATATGCATCCAATACATAAAAGTAAAAATGCAATAGTAATCGCCATATCCTATTCGGTTTTTCCAAGCCAATAGAAAAACTGTGAAGTCAATCTAAGGGTGTGAAAAGAAAACATCTATTTTACACCGTCTTGACCTTCAGGTTGTTGTCTCCAAATCATCATCACAGCTGTACCTTCTCCTAATCTAGAATTACATAATTCTAAGGAAACCTCGAGTTACATTCGAGGGGATTTGATGAGAAGAGAATTACAACTTTTGATAAAAAAAAAGATAGGCACGATACGCATATCGTATTTATAAAATAAACCTATAGGGTAAAGGCGATTACTATGCATCATGCTCAACTAACATAACAATTTATGGAAAAATGAGCAACCAGCAAAATGAACATTTCATATTCTGTATCAGTTCGGTGGACCGGCCACCCCGCTCGGTCGACCAGGTAACTAGTCGGCTGAACCGACATATCTACCAATCGTCCGAACAAAGTACTGAGAGTACTCGGTCGACCGATCAGACATTGCGGTCGACCGTACAGACATTGCGGTCAACAGAACAGAGTACTGAGAGTACTCGGTTGACCAAAACAGGCATTTCGGTTTACCGAAATTCTCGACTCTCATACATGTCATACATGATATACAACATTTCTAGCAATCCTAAGGCATGCAAAATATAGATTCATAATCCATATTAAAATACTATAGCACATTAAGTCTATAGGGTACTCGTGAGTGGCTCTGATACCACTGTTAGAGGAATAACCGGGTCTAAACAGGTTATGCAGCGGAAATAAAATGACCCGCCTCTAATACGATCTTTCACGAGTAAGAACCTTAGACTACGGGATAGCATTATACCTTTAGAAGTGCAGAATAAAACTAAGAACGGTTTCAGTTGTAGCGAACGAAACGCCACCAATGCAGGCTCCGCCTCTCCCAATATCCACTCAATCTTCCGGGGATGGTCCTCTACCGCTTGGTGCTAGCCAACGCCTCGTAGAAGTCTTGAAGACACTCTTCAAGATGGAGTATATATATATGGTGGATATAGGACCTTTAGAAGAACAAGAAACAGTTTTCTTACTTCTTTCCTATTAGCCAAATCTAGAAAACAAGTATCTAGAAAAGCTATCTTTTCTTTCTATTCAATCTCTATTGAATGCTCTCTCTTTTCTCTCTTCTCTAAGCTCTCAAAAAGATGGAGAAAATGACTTAGAAATGCTAGGAAAAATCAGCATTTTTCTTAGTCATTCAAAGGATAGAGGAGAGAGTGGGAGATCATAGAGGAAACCACTCCTCCACATTCTCCACCACTTCAACCTCCTTTCTAAGAGATAAGAGCTGAAAATGTATATCCAATTTTCCAGCCATAAGGTCGGTCCAAATGGGTTGGTCAGCCCAATCATATTTGTCGACCCAACCCGATTAAGGGCCCAATCCAATCCCGGCCCGGCCCAATCGAATTGGCGCACCTTAGATTAAATGTACTCCTACAAGAACATCACATGCCTCTATGTTACATGGTATTTGCTCTTATTGTAGAAAATGTGGTCATCAAGCTACTAATTGCATTAATAGGAAAAAGATTGAAAGAGGTGCAAAATCAATTTTGGTTGAAAAGAACCCCAAAACTAACCCCCAAGGACCCATAAGAAAATGGGTAGCAAAATTGAATTCCATTGTAGGAAACAGGGGCAAATCGGCCGACCGGATAAGGCACCGGCCGACCGCCGAAATGGTCAAAGACAAGGCATCCTGGTAGACCTCAAAAGACTCTCGGTCGACAGAAGCAAAATTTCTTTCAGTAATAGGGTACCCCGGTTGACCGACATCCCTCCTCGGTTGTTCAAAATCTGGACAGAAAGAAATCAAGTTTTTAATTGGATGAGGGAGGGCAACCGGATAAGACCTCCGGCCGACCAAAGCATCGCGATGTAGCAGAAATCAATGGTTTTTCAGTTTAGAATTTCAAAAACCTTTTTCCCTCTCTTAAATACTCTCAAACACTTTCATCAAATTTCATCCAAATCAAAACCTATACTTTTTCAAACCTCAATTCCTTCTATATTTCATCTATTCATATCAAGATGAAAACAAATTTAGCCTCTAATCCAACTTCAAAATCTTCCAAAGATCAATCCAAAAATGATCATTCAAAGAAGAAACCACCAACCAAGAGAAAACTTGAAAAATCTCTAACTATTAGAGAACCGGGTGAACCTGCACCAAAGAAAGGAAAGGCAAACAAGAAAGACGATAAGGGAAGAGGAAAATGAAAGAAGTTGATTCACTCCGACGAAGAGACGGAGTCCGGCGATGATCATCTCATTCCACCTCCTCCCTCAAGATTTCACAGCGAATCGTCATCCTACACCACCACAAAGGTATTCTCTAGATTTTACTCCAAAGATGCTAATAAAATTTATGAGAATCTAATGAATGAGAAAAGAGGAATTTTTCCGGGGTATAGAGTTGAGAAAAGAGGAATTATTGGTGGACATCTAGTGTTGGAAACCAAGAATTTAGTTTCTCTGAAGCTCTGCTAAGTAATGTCCTTGGAATTGAGCTAGATAATGATGCCATTAGATACTTCGACAATTTCGGGAAAGTACCAAAAGAATAGGATCTTGATATTAGGAAGTTTAAGACATACTTCAATATCAACGGGGCATTTGGCAATTTCAAAGAGAGAGAGAGAGAGAGAGAGAAGTTTGATGAGTATGGATGTATACTTCACCATTTTGTCTCTAATGTGGTTGTTCCGGTAGGGGGACATAAGAACCATATTTCATACTTGCAAATTGAAAGGATTCATGGGCAGAAACTCGTTCTAAACACCCATGAGTTCTCCCATGAAGGATCTTCTCATACCATAGGAATCGAAAATTACGAAAAAGACTTACGTTTTCGGCTAAAGAATCTGTTTTTCTGAATGTGTGCTGCTGCCATCAAAGAGCCTTCCCTTGCGGAATTGCTCCCTACCTGTATCCACGCGACGAAATGAGCAGCGAATGCTAGCTCTTCGTTTCTAAGGTTCGGGAATCTAGAGAGAGGAGAAAGGTAGAAAGTCCAAAAATCTAATTTCGGGAGTGTTTTGGTTATTGCGGCTCAAAATAGGTTAATATAGGATGTGAGAGTTTGTTCCCATAACCAACTGTCACGTCCTCAACCTCTTCCGGCAATGGAAGTCTATAACTCCCACGTCCCCTAGACTTCTGCTGGTAGTGGGAGTCTTTATCGGATAGTAACTCCCACGTAATTCCAGTTAAAACCAAATACCGAAAATACCCCTCATTCTCTCTAATTCGAAATAATAACAATTTTATTATTCTCAGAAAATGAATGTCAGATACAATGAACCTAGACACATTCTAGATTCATTGAATCTGGGCATGAAGCTCGTTAACTCGTCTATATGCGTGTGACCTATAGGTTCATATCACAATGGCAATGAAAACACACTTAGTATTAGTTTGAGTTCATAAATCACAAGCGGTCCCTAGCAGATCTAAGGTTCCTTAGCCCGGTGGGGGCAAGGGACTCGCCCACAACTTTCGGGTTCGATACCCACCCTCACACAAGGGAATGATTTAATTGTCATTTCTTTGGGTTCCCTTGTGTGGGTCTTATACTCCCCTCATGGGGCACCCGCTCAACGGGACTTCTACTACTCCCCTCAATGGGCACCCGCTCAACGGGACTTCTACTACACCCGTCACGGGGCACCCGCTCAACGGGCTTCTACTACTCCTCCTCTGGTGAGGTCCAATAAATAATTGTAATAGAAAAAAAATAATTTAAAAAAGAATCTAAAGAGTTTTTAGATGTGTTCTATTAATTAATAAAAGTTTTCGTAAGTCAAATCCAAATTAGATTCACTACGGGCGATCAAGGACACTGAACACCCAAAGAAGAACCAAAATATATAACGTATTAACCAACTAAAATAGGATTTTTGAGGAAAAAAAAAAACACTATAATAGTTTCTTTAATAAATTCATAACTTCATAAAAAGACTTTATACATTATGTATAAGGAAATATGGAAGCTAGCAAAATTTTCCATATTTTTTATTGGTAAGCAAAAGTCTCCATTGATACTTTAACAATTTATTTGACAAATATCAATAGCATGGCGAATGACCAATGAAGAATGAAGCATGGTGAATTCTCCATGTTTATCATTTTGGGACGTTGAGGGACTTCCGTCCCGAGACCAAGAGCGGAAAGCGAGGGGCAAATCGGCCGACCGCCGAAATGGTCAAAAGACAAGGCATCTGGTAGACCTCAAAAGACTCTCGGTCGACGAAGCGAAAATTTCTTTCGATAATAGGGTACCCGGTTGACCGACATCCCTCCTCGGTTGTTCAAAATCGGGACGAGAAAGAAATCAAGTTTTTAATTGGATGAGGGAGGGCAACCGGATAAGACCTCCGGCCGACCAAAGCATCGCGATGTAGCGAAAATCAATGGTTTTTCGGTTTAGAATTTCAAAAACCTTTTTTCCCTCTCTTAAATACTCTCAAACTCTTTCATCAAATTTCATCCAATTCAAAACCTATACTTTTTCAAACCTCAATTCCTTCTATATTTCATCTATTCATATCAAGATGAAAACAAATTTAACCTCTAATCCAACTTCAAAATCTTCCAAAGATCAATCCAAAAATGATCATTCAAAGAAGAAACCACCAACCAAGAGAAAACTTGAAAAATCTCTAACTATTAGAGAACCGGGTGAACCTGCACCAAAGAAAGGAAAGGCAAACAAGAAAGACGATAAGGGAAGACGAAAATGAAAGAAGTTGATTCACTCCGACGAAGAGACGGAGTCCGGCGTTGATCATCTCATTCCACCTCCTCCCTCAAGATTTCACAGCGAATCGTCATCCTACACCACCACAAAGGTATTCTCTAGATTTTACTCCAAAGATGCTAATAAAATTTATGAGAATCTAATGAATGAGAAAAGAGGAATTTTTCCGGGGTATAGAGTTGAGAAAAGAGGAATTATTGGTGGACATCTAGTGTTGGAAACCTAGAATTTAGTTTCTCTGAAGCTATGCCAAGTAATGTCCTTGGAATTGAGCCAGATGATGATGCCATTAGATACTTCGACAATTTCGGGAAAGTACCAAAAGAATAGGATCTTGATATTAGGAAGTTTAAGACATACTTCAATATCAACGGGGCATTTGGCAAGTTCAAAGAGAGAGAGAGAGAGATAGAAGTTTGATGAGTATGGATGTATATTTCACCATTTTGTCTCTAATGTGGTTGTTCTGGTAGGGGGACATAAGAACTATATTTCATACTTGCAAATTGAAGGGATTCATGGGCAGAAACTCGTTCTAAACACCCATGAGTCCTCCCCTGAAGGATCTGCTCATACCATAGGAATAAAAAATTACGAAAAACACTTACGTTTTCGGCTAAAGATTATGTTTTTCCGAATGTGTGATGTTGCCACCAAAGAGCCTTACCTTGCAGAATTGCTATCTAACGGTATCCACGCGACAAAACGAGCAGCGAGTGCTAGCTCTTCGTTTCTGAGGTCCGGGAATCTAGAGAGAAGAGAAGGGCAGAAAGTCCAAAAATCTAATTTCGGGAGTGTTTTGGTTATTGCGGCTCAAAATAGGTTAATATAGGATGTGAGAGTTTGTTCCCATAACCAACTGTCACGTCCTCAACCTCTTCCGGCAATGGAAGTCTATAACTCCCACGTCCCCTAGACTTCTGCTGGTAGTGGGAGTCTTTATCGGATAGTAACTCCCACGTAATTCCAGTTAAAACCAAATACCGAAAATACCCCTCATTCTCTCTAATTCGAAATAATAACAATTTAATTATTCTCATAAAATGAATGTCAGATACAATGAACCTAGACACATTCTAGATTCATTGAATCTGGGCATGAAGCTCGTTAACTCGTCTATATGCGTGTGACCTGTAGGTTCATATCACAATGGCAATGAAAACACACTTAGTATTAGTTTGAGTTCATAAATCACAAGCGGTCCCTAGCAGATCTAAGGTTCCTTAGCCCAGTGGGGCAAGGACCTGCCCACAACCTGGGTTCGATACCCACCTCACACAAGGGGAATGATTTAATTGTCATTTCTTTGGGTTCCCTTGTGTGGGTCTTATACTCCCCTCATGGGGCACCCGCTCAACGGGACTTCTACTACTCCCCTCAATGGGCACCCGCTCAACGGGACTTCTACTACACCCGTCACGGGGAACCCGCTCAACGGGCTTCTACTACTCCTCCTCTGGTGAGGTCCAATAAATAATTGTAATAGAAAAAAAATAATTTAAAAAAGAATCTAAAGAGTTTTTAGATGTGTTCTATTAATTAATAAAAGTTTTCGTAAGTCAAATCCAAATTAGATTCACTACGGGCGATCAAGGACACTGAACACCCAAAGAAGAACCAAAATATATAACGTATTAACCAACTAAAATAGGATTTTTGAGGGAAAAAAAAAACACTATAATAGTTTCTTTAATAAATTCATAACTTCATAAAAAGACTTTATACATTATGTATAAGGAAATATGGAAGCTAGCAAAATTTTCCATATTTTTTATTGGTAAGCAAAAGTCTCCATTGATACTTTAACAATTTATTTGAAAAATATCAATAGCATGGCGAATGACCAATGAAGAATGAAGCATGGTGAATTCTCCATGTTTATACTGGACGTTGAGGGACTTCCGTCCCGAGACCAAGAAGGAAACAGGGGCAAATCGGCCGACCGCCGAAATGGTCAAAGACAAGGCATCCTGGTAGACCTCAAAAGACTCTCGGTCGACAGAAGCAGAATTTCTTTCAGTAATAGGGTACCCCGGTTGACCGACATCCCTCCTCGGTTGTTCAAAATCTGGACAGAAAGAAATCAAGTTTTTAATTGGATGAGGGAGGGCAACCGGATAAGACCTCCGGCCGACCAAAGCATCGCGATGTAGCAGAAATCAATGGTTTTTCAGTTTAGAATTTCAAAAACCTTTTTCCCTCTCTTAAATACTCTCAAACACTTTCATCAAATTTCATCCAAATCAAAACCTATACTTTTTCAAACCTCAATTCCTTCTATATTTCATCTATTCATATCAAGATGAAAACAAATTTAACCTCTAATCCAACTTCAAAATCTTCCAAAGATCAATCCAAAAATGATCATTCAAAGAAGAAACCACCAACCAAGAGAAAACTTGAAAAATCTCTAACTATTAGAGAACCGGGTGAACCTGCACCAAAGAAAGGAAAGGCAAACAAGAAAGACGATAAGGGAAGACGAAAATGAAAGAAGTTGATTCACTCCGACGAAGAGACGGAGTCCGGCGTTGATCATCTCATTCCACCTCCTCCCTCAAGATTTCACAGCGAATCGTCATCCTACACCACCACAAAGGTATTCTCTAGATTTTACTCCAAAGATGCTAATAAAATTTATGAGAATCTAATGAATGAGAAAAGAGGAATTTTTCCGGGTATAGAGTTGAGAAAAGAGGAATTATTGGTGGACATCTAGTGTTGGAAACCTAGAATTTAGTTTCTCTGAAGCTATGCCAAGTAATGTCCTTGGAATTGAGCCAGATGATGATGCCATTAGATACTTCGACAATTTCGGGAAAGTACCAAAAGAATAGGATCTTGATATTAGGAAGTTTAAGACATACTTCAATATCAACGGGGCATTTGGCAAGTTCAAAGAGAGAGAGAGAGAGAGATAGAAGTTTGATGAGTATGGATGTATATTTCACCATTTTGTCTCTAATGTGGTTGTTACGGGTAGGGGGGACATAAGAACTATATTTCATACTTGCAAATTGAAGGGATTCATGGGCGAAACTTCGTTCTAAACACCCATGAGTCCTCACTGAAGGATCTGCTCATACCATAGGAATAAAAAATTACGAAAAACACTTACGTTTTTCGGCTAAAGATTATGTTTTTCCGAATGTGTGATGTTGCCACCAAAGAGCCTTACCTTGCAGAATTGCTATCTAACGGTATCCACGCGACAAAACGAGCAGCGAGTGCTAGCTCTTCGTTTCGAGGTCAGGGAATCTAGAGAGAAGAGAAAGGCAGAAAATCCATAAATCTAATTTCGGGAGTGTTTTGGTTATTGCGGCTCAAGCATTCGTTGACATAGGGTTTCAACAAAAATAGGTTTATATAGGATGTGAGAGTTTGTTCCCCGAACCAGCTCTCACGTCCTCAACCTCTTCCGGAAATGGGAATCTATAACTCCCACGTCCCCTAGACTTCTGCTGGTAGTGGGAGTCTTTATCAGATAATAACACCCATGTAATCCAAGTTAAAACCAAATACCGAAAATACCCCTCATTCTCTCTAATTCGAAATAATAACAATTTTATTATTCTCAGAAAATAAATGTCAGATACAATGAACCTAGACACATTCTAGATTCATTGAATCAGGACATGAAGCTCGTTAATTCGTCTATGCGTGTAGGTTTCATATCGCAATGGCAATGAAAACACACTTAGTATTAGTTTGAGTTCATAAATCACAAGCGGTCCCTAGCAGATCTAAGGTTCCTTAGCCCAGTGGGGCAAGGGCCTGCCCACAACCTTGAGGTTGTGGGTTCGATACCCACCTCACACAAGGGGAATGATTTAATTGTCATTTCTTTGGGTTCCCTTGTGTGGGTCTTATACTCCCCTCATTAGGCACCCGCTCAACGGGACTTTTACTACTCCCCTCACTGGGCACCCGCTCAACGGGACTTCTACTACACCCGTCACGGGGCACCCGTTCAACGGGCTTCTACTATTCCTCCTCTGGTGAGGTCCAATAAATAATTGTAATAGAAAAAAAATAATTTAAAAAAGAATCTAAAGAGTTTTTAGATGTGTTCTATTGATTAATAAAAGTTTTCGTAAGTCAAATCCAAATTAGATTCACTACGGTCGATCAAAGACACTGAACACCCAAAGAAGAACCAAAATATATAACATATTAACCAACTAAAATAGGATTTTTGATAAAAAAAAAAAAAACACTATAATAGTTTCTTTAATAAATTCATAACTTCATAAAAAGACTTTATACATTATGTATAAGGAAATATGGAAGCTAGCAAAATTTTCCATATTTTTTATTGGTAAGCAAAAGTCTCCATTGATACTTTAACAATTTATTTGACAAATATCAATAGCTTGGCGAATGACCAATGAAGAATGAAGCATGGTGAATTCTCCATGTTTATACTGGACGTTGAGGGACTTCCGTCCCGAGACCAAGACGGAAACAGGGGCAAATCGGCCGACCGCCGAAATGGTCAAAGACAAGGCATCCTGGTAGACCTCAAAAGACTCTCGGTCGACAGAAGCAGAATTTCTTTCAGTAATAGGGTACCCCGGTTGACCGACATCCCTCCTCGGTTGTTCAAAATCTGGACAGAAAGAAATCAAGTTTTTAATTGGATGAGGGAGGGCAACCGGATAAGACCTCCGGCCGACCAAAGCATCGCGATGTAGCAGAAATCAATGGTTTTTCAGTTTAGAATTTCAAAAACCTCTTTTCCCTCTCTTAAATACCCTCAAACACTTTCATCAAATTTCATCCAAATCAAAACCTATACTTTTTCAAACCTCAATTCCTTCTATATTTCATCTATTCATATCAAGATGAAAACAAATTTAACCTCTAATCCAACTTCAAAATCTTCCAAAGATCAATCCAAAAATGATCATTCAAAGAAGAAACCACCAACCAAGAGAAAACTTGAAAAATCTCTAACTATTAGAGAACCGGGTGAACCTACACCAAAGAAAGGAAAGGCAAACAAGAAAGACGATAAGGGAAGAGGAAAATGAAAGAAGTTGATTCACTCCGACGAAGAGACGGAGTCCGGCGATGATCATCTCATTCCACCTCCTCCCTCAAGATTTCACAGCGAATCGTCATCCTACACCACCACAAAGGTATTCTCTAGATTTTACTCCAAAGATGCTAATAAAATTTATGAGAATCTAATGAATGAGAAAAGAGGAATTTTTTCGGGGTATAGAGTTGAGAAAAGAGGAATTATTGGTGGACATCTAGTGTTGGAAACCTAGAATTTAGTTTCTCTGAAGCTATGCCAAGTAATGTCCTTGGAATTGAGCCAGATGATGATGCCATTAGATACTTCGACAATTTCGGGAAAGTACCAAAAGAATAGGATCTTGATATTAGGAAGTTTAAGACATACTTCAATATCAACGGGGCATTTGGCAAGTTCAAAGAGAGAGAGAGAGAGAGAAGTTTGATGAGTATGGATGTATATTTCACCATTTTGTCTCTAATGTGGTTGTTCTGGTAGGGGGACATAAGAACTATATTTCATACTTGCAAATTGAAGGGATTCATGGGCAGAAACTCGTTCTAAACACCCATGAGTCCTCCCCTGAAGGATCTGCTCATACCATAGGAATAAAAAATTACGAAAAACACTTACGTTTTCGGCTAAAGATTATGTTTTTCCGAATGTGTGATGTTGCCACCAAAGAGCCTTACCTTGCAGAATTGCTATCTAACGGTATCCACGCGACAAAAGCGAGCGGCGAGTGCTAGCTCTTCGTTTCGAGGTCAGGGAATCTAGAGAGAAGAGAAGGGCGGAAAATCCATAAATCTAATTTCGGGGAGTGTTTTGGTTATTGCGGCTCAAGCATTCGTTGACATAGGGTTTCAACAAAAATAGGTTTATATAGGATGTGAGAGTTTGTTCCCCGAACCAGCTCTCACGTCCTCAACCTCTTCCGGAAATGGGAATCTATAACTCCCACGTCCCCTAGACTTCTGCTGGTAGTGGGAGTCTTTATCAGATAATAACACCCATGTAATCCAAGTTAAAACCAAATACCGAAAATACCCCTCATTCTCTCTAATTCGAAATAATAACAATTTTATTATTCTCAGAAAATAAATGTCGGGATACAATGAACCTAGACACATTCTAGATTCATTGAATCGAGACATGAAGCTCGTTAATTCGTCTATGCGTGTAGGTTTCATATCGCAATGGCAATGAAAACACACTTAGTATTAGTTTGAGTTCATAAATCACAAGCGGTCCCTAGCAGATCTAAGGTTCCTTAGCCCAGTGGGGCAAGGGCCTGCCCACAACCTTGAGGTTGTGGGTTCGATACCCACCCTCACACAAGGGGAATGATTTAATTGTCATTTCTTTGGGTTCCCTTGTGTGGGTCTTATACTCCCCTCATTAGGCACCCGCTCAACGGGACTTTTACTACTCCCCTCACTGGGCACCCGCTCAACGGGACTTCTACTACACCCGTCACGGGGCACCCGCTCAACGGGCTTCTACTATTCCTCCTACGGTGAGGTCGATAAATAATTGTAATAGAAAAAAAATAATTTAAAAAAAGAATCTAAAGAGTTTTTTAGATGTGTTCTATTGATTAATAAAAGTTTTCGTAAGTCAAATCCAAATTAGATTCACTACGGTCGATCAAGGACACTGAACACCCAAAGAAGAACCAAAATATATAACATATTAACCAACTAAAATAGGATTTTTGATAAAAAAAAACACTATAATAGTTTCTTTAATAAATTCATAACTTCATAAAAAGACTTTATACATTATGTATAAGGAAATATGGAAGCTAGCAAAATTTTCCATATTTTTTATTGGTAAGCAAAAGTCTCCATTGATACTTTAACAATTTATTTGACAAATATCAATAGCTTGGCGAATGACCAATGAAGAATGAAGCATGGTGAATTCTCCATGTTTATACTTTGGGACGTTGAGGGACTTCCGTCCGAGACCAAGACGAAAGCGAGGGCAAATCGGCCGACCGCCGAAATGGTCAAAGACAAGGCATCTGGTAGACCTCAAAAAGACTCACGGTCGACGAAGCGAAATTTCTTTCGATAATAAGGGTACCCGGTTGACCGACATCCCTCCTCGGTTGTTCAAAATCGGGACGAGAAAGAAATCAAGTTTTTAATTGGATGAGGGAGGGCAACCGGATAAGACCTCCGGCCGACCAAAGCATCGCGATGTAGCGAAAATCAATGGTTTTTCGGTTTAGAATTTCAAAAACCTCTTTTCCCTCTCTTAAATACTCTCAAACACTTTCATCAAATTTCATCCAAATCAAAACCTATACTTTTTCAAACCTCAATTCCTTCTATATTTCATCTATTCATATCAAGATGAAAACAAATTTAACCTCTAATCCAACTTCAAAATCTTCCAAAGATCAATCCAAAAATGATCATTCAAAGAAGAAACCACCAACCAAGAGAAAACTTGAAAAAATCTCTAACTATTAGAGAACCGGGTGAACCTACACCAAAAGAAAGGAAAGGCAAACAAGAAAGACGATAAGGGAAGAGGAAAATGAAAGAAGTTGATTCACTCCGAGCGAAGAGACGGAGTCGGCGATGATCATCTCATTCCACCTCCTCCCTCAAGATTTCACAATGAATCGTCATCCTACGCCCACCACAAAGGTATTCTCTAGATTTTACTCCAAAGATGCTAATAAAATTTATGAGAATCTAATGAATGAGAAAAGAGGAATTTTTTCGGGGTATAGAGTTGAGAAAAGAGGAATTATTGGTGGACATCTAGTGTTGGAAACCTAGAATTTAGTTTCTCTGAAGCTATGCCAAGTAATGTCCTTGGAATTGAGCCAGATGATGATGCCATTAGATACTTCGACAATTTCGGGAAAGTACCAAAAGAATAGGATCTTGATATTAGGAAGTTTAAGACATACTTCAATATCAACGGGGCATTTGGCAAGTTCAAAGAGAGAGAGAGAGAGAGAGAGAGAAGTTTGATGAGTATGGATGTATATTTCACCATTTTGTCTCTAATGTGGTTGTTCTGGTAGGGGGACATAAGAACTATATTTCATACTTGCAAATTGAAGGGATTCATGGGCAGAAACTCGTTCTAAACACCCATGAGTCCTCCCCTGAAGGATCTGCTCATACCATAGGAATAAAAAATTACGAAAAACACTTACGTTTTCGGCTAAAGATTATGTTTTTCCGAATGTGTGATGTTGCCACCAAAGAGCCTTACCTTGCAGAATTGCTATCTAACGGTATCCACGCGACAAAACGAGCAGCGAGTGCTAGCTCTTCGTTTCTGAGGTCCGGGAATCTAGAGAGAAGAGAAGGGCAGAAAATCCATAAATCTAATTTCGGAAGTGTTTTGGTTATTGCGGCTCAAGCATTCGTTGACATAGGGTTTCAACAAAAATAGGTTTATATAGGATGTGAGAGTTTGTTCCCCGAACCAGCTCTCACGTCCTCAACCTCTTCCGGAAATGGGAATCTATAACTCCCACGTCCCCTAGACTTCTGCTGGTAGTGGGAGTCTTTATCAGATAATAACACCCATGTAATCCAAGTTAAAACCAAATACCGAAAATACCCCTCATTCTCTCTAATTCGAAATAATAACAATTTTATTATTCTCAGAAAATAAATGTCAGATACAATGAACCTAGACACATTCTAGATTCATTGAATCAGGACATGAAGCTCGTTAATTCGTCTATGCGTGTAGGTTTCATATCGCAATGGCAATGAAAACACACTTAGTATTAGTTTGAGTTCATAAATCACAAGCGGTCCCTAGCGGATCTAAGGTTCCTTAGCCCAGTGGGGCAGGGGCACGCCCTACAACCTTGAGGTTGTGGGTTCGATACCCACCTCACACAAGGGAATGATTTAATTGTCATTTCTTTGGGTTCCCTTGTGTGGGTCTTATACTCCCCTCATTAGGCACCCGCTCAACGGGACTTTTACTACTCCCCTCACTGGGCACCCGCTCAACGGGACTTCTACTACACCCGTCACGGGGCACCCGTTCAACGGGCTTCTACTATTCCTCCTCTGGTGAGGTCGACCTCCTCTGGTGAGGTCCAATAAATAATTGTAATAGAAAAAAAATAATTTAAAAAAGAATCTAAAGAGTTTTTAGATGTGTTCTATTGATTAATAAAAGTTTTCGTAAGTCAAATCCAAATTAGATTCACTACGGTCGATCAAGGACACTGAACACCCAAAGAAGAACCAAAATATATAACATATTAACCAACTAAAATAGGATTTTTGATAACACTATAATAGTTTCTTTAATAAATTCATAACTTCATATAAAGACTTTATACATTATGTATAAGGAAATATGGAAGCTAGCAAAATTTTCCATATTTTTTATTGGTAAGCAAAAGTCTCCATTGATACTTTAACAATTTATTTGACAAATATCAATAGCTTGGCGAATGACCAATGAAGAATGAAGCATGGTGAATTCTCCATGTTTATACTGGACGTTGAGGGACTTCCGTCCCGAGACCAAGACGGAAACAGGGGCAAATCGGCCGACCGCCGAAATGGTCAAAGACAAGGCATCCTGGTAGACCTCAAAAGACTCTCGGTCGACAGAAGCAGAATTTCTTTCAGTAATAGGGTACCCCGGTTGACCGACATCCCTCCTCGGTTGTTCAAAATCTGGACAGAAAGAAATCAAGTTTTTAATTGGATGAGGGAGGGCAACCGGATAAGACCTCCGGCCGACCAAAGCATCGCGATGTAGCAGAAATCAATGGTTTTTCAGTTTAGAATTTCAAAAACCTCTTTTCCCTCTCTTAAATACTCTCAAACACTTTCATCAAATTTCATCCAAATCAAAACCTATACTTTTTCAAACCTCAATTCCTTCTATATTTCATCTATTCATATCAAGATGAAAACAAATTTAACCTCTAATCCAACTTCAAAATCTTCCAAAGATCAATCCAAAAATGATCATTCAAAGAAGAAACCACCAACCAAGAGAAAACTTGAAAAATCTCTAACTATTAGAGAACCGGGTGAACCTACACCAAAGAAAGGAAAGGCAAACAAGAAAGACGATAAGGGAAGAGGAAAATGAAAGAAGTTGATTCACTCCGAGCGAAGAGACGGAGTCCGGCGATGATCATCTCATTCCACCTCCTCCCTCAAGATTTCACAGCGAATCGTCATCCTACACCACCACAAAGGTATTCTCTAGATTTTACTCCAAAGATGCTAATAAAATTTATGAGAATCTAATGAATGAGAAAAGAGGAATTTTTTCGGGGTATAGAGTTGAGAAAAGAGGAATTATTGGTGGACATCTAGTGTTGGAAACCTAGAATTTAGTTTCTCTGAAGCTATGCCAAGTAATGTCCTTGGAATTGAGCCAGATGATGATGCCATTAGATACTTCGACAATTTTGGGAAAGTACCAAAAGAATAGGATCTTGATATTAGGAAGTTTAAGACATACTTCAATATCAACGGGGCATTTGGCAAGTTCAAAGAGAGAGAGAGAGAGAGATAGAAGTTTGATGAGTATGGATGTATATTTCACCATTTTGTCTCTAATGTGGTTGTTCTGGTAGGGGGACATAAGAACTATATTTCATACTTGCAAATTGAAGGGATTCATGGGCAGAAACTCGTTCTAAACACCCATGAGTCCTCCCCTGAAGGATCTGCTCATACCATAGGAATAAAAAATTACGAAAAACACTTACGTTTTCGGCTAAAGATTATGTTTTTCCGAATGTGTGATGTTGCCACCAAAGAGCCTTACCTTGCAGAATTGCTATCTAACGGTATCCACGCGACAAAACGAGCAGCGAGTGCTAGCTCTTCGTTTCTGAGGTCCGGGAATCTAGAGAGAAGAGAAGAGAAGGGCAGAAAATCCATAAATCTAATTTCGGGAGTGTTTTGGTTATTGCGGCTCAAGCATTCGTTGACATAGGGTTTCAACAAAAATAGGTTTATATAGGATGTGAGAGTTTGTTCCGAGAACCAGCTCTCACGTCCTCAACCTCTTCCGGAAATGGGAATCTATAACTCCCACGTCCCCTAGACTTCTGCTGGTAGTGGGAGTCTTTATCAGATAATAACACCCATGTAATCCAAGTTAAAACCAAATACCGAAAATACCCCTCATTCTCTCTAATTCGAAATAATAACAATTTTATTATTCTCAGAAAATAAATGTCAGATACAATGAACCTAGACACATTCTAGATTCATTGAATCAGGACATGAAGCTCGTTAATTCGTCTATGCGTGTAGGTTTCATATCACAATGGCAATGAAAACACACTTAGTATTAGTTTGAGTTCATAAATCACAAGCGGTCCCTAGTAGGACAATGTGACTGCCCAGAGTGAATGAATGTACGATGGAACCTAATATCAATCCACTATTTAATCTCTTTGTCTCTCGATATCCTAATTAAGCATAAGACATGGTAGTCGTCACCCTTATAAAGCTTAATTGTATTTATGCTCGATCTCCAGGTAGACTGTTCCAGCAAATAGTATTTAATAACCACTTTATCAAACACATTTGAGCACGACCATGCATTTAGACAGTCTTCCCTATTGAGGGGCTCATGGATATCTCTCTCTAATAATAGAGAGGGACAAATCCCTTACAATGCCTCTCGCATTCAAGTCATGATAGGACACTACATCCGATCATCAGTCGTATTTATTACTCGATTAAAAGTAACGTCCGACTGAGTCAAAATGTGGCTCCATTCATGCTAGAATCAATGGAGACATAAGGTCTAAGGATTCCAAAATAGTATTGAGGAAGTAATACTTATGACTAAGGACCATGAAGTATTACTTCTCTAACGGATTAAGTCCAATATAATGTATCCCAATATATTGCATCTATGATATGATTTGTATCTATTGCACATGATCATCAATCATACATCATACTAGTTTTATTTTAATTGTAAAGAACATTACATAAACTAGGGACAACTAGAATAGCAATTGCATAAGCTAATGAGTTTTACTATCAAATCACACATTTGATGTTCAAAAGCAAAATTAACTATTCAAAGACATGCTCAAAAGATATAAAACGTACAACATATGCTAATGGTACTAGGGCACTAATAACACAAATGACCATCATGCTTTAGTTGGTAGATAAAAAGAAAGCAAATTTTGCTTATTTGGCACTCAAGTACTTCAAGTAAGAAGTAATGGGACCTAAGAAGAAGTCCCTTCCCTGTGGAAGTATGCGGACTCTACTTTTCAAGAAGTTAGAGATCAAGCTCTCACCTCCCACTCAAAGAAGTGAATGGCACCACATGTACAATCAAGGCCAATTCCATCAAATGCACATGATCTTGATAAATGGAGAATGGAAATTCCATTCAAAATGTACAATTGAGGAATTGTTAGCGGCTGTGATTGCACACAAGAAATCTCCAAAAGTGTGTGAAACTTTAAAGAAGGAGATAGAGAAAAGAGGGCCTCAAGAGCCTAATGTGAAAAATGTGCCCCAAGATGAAGAAGGCAAAGGAGGAGATGATATTCATGTTGGAGTAAATGAAGAAGGGTATGTTCATATAAATGTTGGAGATCAAAGGGACATTCCTAGGGAAAATGTTGAAAGAATACCTCTTCCTCCTCAAAGAAATGATGACTTCTTAAACCAAATCTTGACAAACTTACATGAATTTCAAGACAACATCAAAAGTGACTTGAAGATGATATTCGAGAAAATGTCAAGTTTGGATGATGATGTAAAGGACTTAAAGGCACAAGTTGGGGAGTTAAAGATTAAGTTTAATGATATGGACCATTGTTGATATTGAAGATGGTGAAGACTTGGAATTAGGAGTTGGAAATGAAGGTGAAAATCTTGAAATGGATTTGGGTGAAGACAAAGTTGAAGAGGTTGCCCAAGCAAGTCAAGAAAAGGGAGATGAAGATTCAAATGATGATCAAGAGGATTGAGAAGCTCAAGGAACTCAAAGTGAAAGAATCATTCTTCAAATTCAATGAGAAATTTCTAAACCCAATCTTCTTATATTTCCTTGTATTTCATTTCATTTCCAAGTATTCACTCTTTATTATCATTTGTGTGCCCTTAGAATAGCAATTGTCGTTCTTACTATTTTATTTTGCTAGTATGAATTGCTTTTAAGGGGCACCTTGATGCTTATAACATGTTTTGTTTTGATCTTTTGAGCATGTTATAGTTTTTTAGCTTAATGATTTGATCCTTGTGATGCACTACCAGAAATATAGCTTGTTGCGACGAGATTTTTTACGCCAGGCATTTACCGTTACAAATAGCTGTCATTTGCGACAAGAATGACACACCAACGCAAATAACAGGACGTCGTTTCGTGATATGCATTTACGACTGCGAATTACTATTCGTGTCAGCAAATTAATTTGTCGTGAAAAGGGGATTATATGCGATGGGCTTCAGTCGACGCAAGAAGTTTCGCCACAAATAATCAAAATTTTCCCGTCACATATGAAGTTGATGCAAATTACCAAATTTGCGATGGGCTTCGTTTGATGAAAAATGTTTTGCCCCAAATAACCAAAAATTGCGATGGAATTCTCCCGTCACATATAAAGTTGATGCAAATGATCAAAATTGTATTATTAGTTTTGATAGTGAATTTTCTCGCCGCATCCCGTAAAATAATTATTTAAAAAAAAATATTTACTTCAAAGTAGTACCGTATGAATTGACAGGAATTGAATACAACCCATTTGATTGAAAAAATAAAAGTTATAGCATAAACCAATAGACCACAAGAACTTTTATTATATATTAACTATAAATTAGTAACTATTTAAAAAAAAATAGTAATCGATTGATACTATATTAAAATTTGATCTAATTTTTTTAGAAATTGTACAATAATTAATAATTAATTTCTGTTTTCACCGTTATATATTAATGTCATATTACTTTTAAAAAATAAGTGATAGCTTTAACTTTAATAACTAATTGTTTGACAATCACTACAAGAAAACAACTTATTTAGGACGAAAATATTTGAATGGGAATATTTTGTCTCAATTTGTAACGGATTAGATATTGATTTAATATGAAATTTTTTATTTAAAAATTAAGCGAAACCCTCATCCCAAAGGAATTTGTTCCAGCATCTTGTAGAGAGAATATTTTTTTTTTTAAGTCCAATGCAAAAGAAGAAACTGAAAATCATTAAGATATTAAAACTCTTTTTCTAATTTCTTTTTTCTTGTTTTTATTATGCACTATAAAGTTACCCTTTTCAAGTTTTAACTGGTTGAGAGATTGCAATAATCACATGACAGTATTTCCGCTAACACCAATTCATACTTGCAAGTTGATTGCAAAAATAATATCCTTTCAATAATCCAAAAAGTAACAAAATCACCAGTCTCATTACTCCATTAGCTCAAACCATCTAAGACACCCGAAACAGAAAGAGAGTATACAAGTACTAACCTTCTTGAACTGAAAGAATTCATAATAAGGTGGATCACGATCCCTTCAACTTCTGGTTTTCAACATGCCAGAGTAGGAAGATGCAAATTTTCGGGTTCAATTTGCACCAAAAGCTGCCTTGCAATCTGAGATGAGATAAAACAGAATCAATAGTCTGGTAAAGACAGTTTGAGAGAACATTAATTTGACCTTACAGGGATCTCAAATGCAATGAAATTCACCAGTGCCACATCAAGTTTTTGATAAGAAATCATTTTCCAACTCAATTTTTAAGGAATAGTCCTAACATTTATAGTTTGTTTTTAATGCATGTTATACTAGTTCATAGAAACAGAAAGAGAAGTGTGGAAGCAAAAGAAATCTGATTTTCAAAGATATGGTAATAAGCAAAGCTTCAGATTCAGGTTAGCTTTCTACAACCCATACCATGTTGCAATGTAGCTGCCATTTCCATACAGCCATAACACTTAAATCAAAATAACATCGAAAACTTTAACTCTCCATTGGAATGAGACAACTACAACTCCACAAGAAGTGCAAGAAGTAGTATATAGCACCTTGTGAAATGAAAAAGAGGGAAAAAAAGCCAAAAATATTTATCAACATATACTGGAGATTGAAACAGCTATCTAGCACATGATGATAATCACCATTAAAAGTCAATTTTGAAAAAAAGAATATAAATCTAATACAAAAAATTGATGTAACTAAGAGATGCCTCAACATACATGGTAGCATGATTGCAATGGCATCCCTTCAATGAAACTAGAAGTTCTATTGATAGCATACCATGTGTCTAATTAAACAATTAAAACGTGTTTAGCGGAGACACATTGATAACATACCATGTCTCCAATGAAACTAGGAGTGTTATATATGTTGGAGTACATTTAATCTAAGGAGCGCCAATTCGATTGGGCCGGGCCGGGCCGGGATTGGATTGAGCCCTTAATCGGGTTGGGCCGACCAATATGATTGGGCCGACCAACCCATTTGAACCGACCTTATGGCTGGAAATAGAACCTTTATTTCCCAGCTTTTATCTCTTAGTAAGGTGGTTGAAGTGGTGAAGAAAGTGGAGGAGTGGTTTCCTCCATGATCTCTTACTTCCCCCTTTCACTCTCCCCTCAAACCTTTGAATGACTTGGGGAAAATACTGATTTTTCCTAACATTCTAAGTCAGTTTTTTCCAGCTTTTGGAAGCTTAGAGAAGAGAGAAAAAGAGAGAACATTTAGTAAGAAAAGAAAAAACAGCTTTTCACATACTTGTTTTCTAGCTTAGGCTAATAGAAAAGAAGAAAACTGTTTCTTGTTCTTCTAAAAGGTTATACATACATACTCCATCTTGAAGAGTGTCTTCAAGACTTCTACAAGGCGTTGGCTAGCACCAAGCAGTAGAAGACCATCCCCGGAAGATCGAGTGGATACTGGGAGAGACGGAGCCTGCGTTGGTGGCGTTCCGTTCGTGACACTGAAACCGTTTCAGCTATCCTAGCACTTCTAAAGGTATAATACTATCCCATAGTCTTAGGTTCTTACTCGTGATAGATCCTATTAGAGGCGGGTCAGTTTATTTCCGCTGCATAACTGATTTTGACCCGGTTATTCCTTCTAACAATTTAGCCCTTCGTCAAAGGGCTAAAGTAACAGATGGAAAAAATATTTCAAGGAGTTCCCTACTTAGAACGTGAGTAATTATCAACAAAGTACAGACAACTTTGAATCAATTCCTTGGCGAACACTGATAACATCAAGTTTTAGCTAACTGTGTGATAAAGATTAAAGCAATACCAAATATACAAAGAACGACAAAATGACCACTCTAACTCCTTTGTGATTTTTGGTCCAGCGTTGTCCCAGGCTAGGGGAAGCCTGGATTTTGCAGTTGAGTCCTTTTCGCTTGGATTTCAGGTTGCCAAGGGTTATTTTCTGATCCTAAGAGTAGCAACTTTTGGTTTAAGTTGCTCTTGGAAGATAATGATTTTTCTTTCCATCTTAAGAGCTAGTTTAGCTATGCACCATAAACCACCACTGCCTTCCAAGACAGAAGCAACAAGAAAAAATAGGAACTCTAAACTCATTTGCAATCAGGACAAAAAACCACCTTCTCAACTTTAAGGCTGGTAAGGTTGTAGCTAACTATGAAATGCATTAGTAGTTTTGTAGTTTGATTCCTTTATTCAAAGATGTGTTACTTCTAAATCCATTCTCGATAAACTTGATTCCTACCATTATTCATAGGCAGACTCTGTTGTCATGCACACACAAAATGGTACACACTCAGATATGTGCATAGCAACTACACAAAATCATGCAAAAAGAAAGGAAAACAAAGTGTTGTACTAAAAAGCACGAAATCATGGCATCATTATTGATCTTACGCAGAACCTTAAAGAAATCTTGTCAGTCTAAGCAGAACAAGGAAAGAAATAGTGTTCATTTGATTTTTATACTAATTAACCAGTATAAACAACTGAAAGACTAAACAGCCTATAATTTAACAAGCACGAACCAGTTCGAAGTTTTTGAATGTAATCAACCCGTTTAGACTACTGTATTGCCAAACATAGAAACCCTTCATTACAATTCATTTCAAGAAAGCAGTAAGTATAGGAGACTGACCGACCACTTTCGAACTATCAAGACATTTCCCAGCAGTTTGATATTCTTTCATCTCGTCTTCCTCAGTCTTTGGCTTAGCAACTTTAACCTCTTCCTCTTGCTTGGGTTGGTAAATCTGAAATTTACAATATCACAATTAAACATTTACTAGGGAGAACATAATTAAAAAGTTGAAATATTTACTTACAGTAGTGAGAATGACTTCTAATTTTCGGTAACAGACGCCTCAAAATGAATATTTTGAGGGTCTTGATCTGCTTGGTAAGCCGTCTCTTTATGTTAATTGATAATGTGTCTGTTAAAGAAGAAGAGCTGAAAAAACCTGATAAAGATGAGGTCTTGAAGAATTTTTTACAAACTCTTTAAGCCCACAGAGGGAGTCGTTGCAACTAGGAAGTGAGATGAAAAAATAGGAGGCAAGAGAGGGCGCGAAGAAAAAGTGCTTACCGCCAAAGGAGATGAAAACATTGGTGAAGTGGAAATGCCCATGAAAAAAGGGCTTACGAGTATGCATGTAAGTTTTTAGATGAGCTTCAAATATAAGTTTGCTTTATTGAACCTTCCAGATCGTCCCTGCTCCTATGCTGAACATAAACTGGTCCGCACGTGCGGGTCAGACCGAGGACCGTTGGATCTTGTACTTTTGATCCAACGACTGGATTAAAAGCAGGGGTATTAAGGAGAGAAAATTTTTGGGATACCTTAAAAGTAGACGGGAAAATGAAATTTCATTTCCCCCCTTTTCTCTCTCTTTTACTTTCAGTTTGGAAGAGATTTTTTAAGATCCCTAAAAATCCCTCCTTTTTCTCTCTTTCCTTCTCTTAAGTTAACATCCGAAAATCTCTTCATTTTCCTCTTTTTCTTTCTCTCTCAAGGCTTAATTCTCTTGCTTTTCATCTCTTTTTTCATTTTAACTATTTTATTAAATGGAAACTAATCAAATAACGGTTGAAGAACATGCAAAGAGCGATGCATGGAAAAGATTCAGAGATTTTTTTAGAAGAACGGTGTCCCTTACGACGGCTACACAAGTTCTATTCAAGATAATGGTTTGTTTGGAGACCTAGGCAAAAGGAAATGCCCAAACGATGCGATTTCTTTAAGTAGTGATAATGATATTGATGATACTAGGACATCTAAAATATCGAAACAAACAATTGTTGTAGGTGATGAATCAGATAATGGTGAGTTGTTGTGTCATTATTTATGTTTTTCTCATATTATTCCTCTTATCTAAAGTATATTATGAAATAGACATAGGGTTGGAAGGATTGGAAGATGAACACGATGATCAGAATGGTACGATGAAAACTTATTTACTCCGACAAAACAAATGTTCTTGTATTAAGAATACCTGTTCTGTAATTATGAACATATATTTTATGTACAGAATAACTGTTTTTTGAGATTGAATACCTGTTTTCAACAAGAAATCACCAAAATCCCGAATATTTGGATATGAGGACAAAGGAGTTCTCAACAGCAGATTAGTTAAGAGATTTTTACCTGAATTATTGTTGTTTTCTTGCAAACCCACAATATTCAATTTTGACATAAAAATATAGTTTTACCAAGCAAACAAAATGAATCAGTATTCTAATCCGACTCTGCCTTCTAAACAAAAAATGGAAAGAGGATTTCGAACTCATTTCAGTTAGAAAGCCATTCCTGCTTGGAAATGGATTCAATTTCAACGTAGAAAACGTGTTGTAAGGTACATAATCTTGAAAGCAATAAATGTGCTAACCAACTAAGGAATTTAATTCTAATGGAGGGCTACCAACGAAAAAGAAAATAGGGGAAGAAATATGGGAATTGTTTTCTTTTGAAATATAATTGTTTTTCTTTTGGGTTTTTGAAAATTATATTTTGAAAAATGAAAGGAAATTTTTTGAATTCCCAAAAGAAAGCAGCGGAAAGTAAACTGGAATTTCGTTCCTTTAGAGGATCTACTCAAGAGAAAGTTACAGTATCTTGTGATAGGAATTATACCTTTTCGATCTGATTGAAATTGCCCGAATTCTGCTACGTTAAATAACCAACGGCAGCCTTCGGACTTCCTTCTCTACCGGTATCCACAGGATCATCTTTGAACTTGTTCGTTGATACTATGATGCTAGTCACGAGAGGTACGAACGTTGAAGACGATCTTCGAGAGCTTTGTTGATATAGAAATTTAAAACCCGAAATTTTGAGACAGTAAAAACAGTTTTTCTTTCTCTTTTTGAAAGTGTATTCTAGAGAGCAAAATTTCAGAGAATTTTCTCTCATGATTTCGGCTTGTAAATATGTTGGAGAGAATGAGAGTGAATTGTGCGTTTTGATGAACACTTCATCTAATGGTGTTAGTGGAACCACACACTAACTCCACAATCACACATTTCTCTCCCCACTATCCCCTTAACATATACCACTCTCTCACACAAGTCATGTGCCGATTTTGACCTTGTCCAACTGGTTCAGTCGACCGGAGAAATGGTTCTCGGCCGACCAGAGTGACAAACCGGTTTGATCAACCCAAGACAGCTCTCGGTCGACCGGGTCCGATTTTGCCCAAATCCAATCGATCGCCCAATCCAATTGAGCCTGCCCAATTTAATTGAGCAGCTATATCAAATGTAAACTCCAAAAAGCCCAATCCAGTTGATTATACTGCACGACCCTTTAGGTATTTGCTATGTTGGTCGTGGCAACAATTGTCAACAATAGTGAGAGGTATCTAGCAACACATCATTACTCCCAATTCATAAATAGTGCGGTGATTCAAGTAATCACAAATATGATCATTTTGTATTAATCCATTTGTCCTCGATATCTAGATTGAACACAAGTCATGGAGAGTGTCACACTTGTATAGTTCAATCAATCAGTTTCTTGATTCTCAAGTAGACTAATCAAATAACATTAATATCGCATATTAATTCATTTGTTCATGGCCATGAATTACTCTCACTCCATCAATGGGCCCAAGATATCACTCATGTTTATATGAGGGACAAATTCTCTATCTATCACACTTTATCCTACACATGGTTCATAAATACACATAACAAATGCTTTAGCCCATCTAGTTACGGACCACGTTTGACACCATCAAAGTATACCATTTTCTATGTAGGAAATCTTGTGTGATCTCAAGTCGAAGGATTCAGATACAAACAAAATCATTATAAGAACACTGTTGACATTTATACAACAATCCATGAAATGTTCTTATAAGCGGGTCAGTCCAGTATCAAATACCCATGTGTTTGACTTAATATCACCATGTTTAATCACAACACATACTAGTCTCCATGCATTAATGTTGTCCTCAAAACTCCACAATAATGACTGACTAGGAACATTTTACAATAGTTTAATGTAACAATTAAATAATTATCTAAGGACGTTATTATGTTTTATTACATTTGCACAGCCGTAATTAAAACACTATTAATGAAATTCATGCCTTACTATTTCATTACATGAAAGAAAATACAACAACCTCCCACTTACACTAAAGACAACAACCTTGCCTTTTAGTGTATATTGTACATAAGAACTATCTCTAAGACCACTTCTCTTGGTATCTAACACCCAGGCAACAAGTATGGAGATCATGTTGATGCTGTGTCAGCGGCTTCGTTAGTGGGTCGGCGATGTTATCGTCCATATGAACTTTGCAAATCTTCACATCTCCTCTATCAATGATATCCATAAACTCCTTTGCTATTTGATGTGTTGTAAAGGGGTGAGTCAAGCCTATAAAGTGGCCAAACTTAGTGTATTTATCCACCACCACTAATATAGAATCCCTCTCATTTGATTTTGGAAACCCCTCAATAAAATCCATGCTTATGTGAGTGAAAGTTTTATCAGGCATTTCTAAAGGCTGTAGTAAACCTGGGTAAGCTACCTGCTCATGTTTGAACTTATGACACACAACATACTGCTGCACCCATTTCTTCACTTGATCTAACATGATAGGCCAATAGAAGGTTTTTTAAAGTCTCATATAGGTAGCCTGTCTGCCTGAATGCCATCCTAAAGAGAAGCTGTACATGGTTTCAATAATATGTTGCCTATGTTAGTAGTGCCCTAGGACCATTAGCATATGTTGTACGTTTTATTTCTTTTGACCATGTCTCTAAATAATTAATTTTGCTTTTGAACATCAAATGTGTGATTTGATAGTAAAACTCATTAGCTTATGCAATTACTATTCTAGTTGTCCCTAGTTTTATGTAATGTTCTTTACAATGAAATAAAACTAGTATGATGTATGATTGATGATCATGTTTTACTGATCATGTGTAATGGATACAAATCATATCATAGATGCAATATATAGGGATACATTGTATTGGACGTGATCCGTTAGAGAAGTAATACTTCATGTTCTATAGTCATAAATATTACTTCCTCAGTACTATTTTGGAATCCTTAGACCTTATGTCTCCATTGATTCTAGCATGAATGTAGCCACATTTTGACTCAGTCAGACGTTACTTTTAATGAGTAATCAATACGACTGATGATCGGATGTAGTGTCCTATCATGGCTTGAATGTGAGAGACATTGTAAGGAATTTGTCCCTCTTTGTTAGAGAGAGATATCCATGGGCCCCTCGAGCATTGCTGTGCTCAAATGTATTTGATAAAGTGGTTATCAAATACTATTTGTTGGAACAGTCTACCCGGAGATCGAGCATAAATACAATTAAGCTTCATAAGGGTGACGACTACCATGCCTTATGTTTAAATAGGATATCGCGAGACAATGAGATTAAATAGTGGATTTATATTAGGTTCCACCGTAAATTCATTCACTTTGGGTAGTTACAATGTCCTGCTAAGGACCGCTTGTGATTTATGAACTCAAACTACTACTAAGTATGTTTTCATTACCATTGTGATATGAACCTACAGGATCACACACATTGACGAGTTAACGAGCTTCATGTCCAGATTCAATTAATCTAGAATGTATCTAGGTTCATTGTATCTGACATTTATTTTCTAAGAATAATAAAACGTTATTATTTGGATTATAGATTAAAGATGGGCATTTTCGGTATTTGGCTATAGCTGGGATTACGTGGGAGTGATTATGCGATAAAGACTCCCACTACCAACAGAAGTCTAGGGGACGTGGGAGTTAGAGACTCCCATTACCGGAAGAGGTTGAGGACGTGGGAGTTGGTTCTGGGAACAAACTCTCACATCCTATATAAACCTCTTTTGGCCGAAACCCTAGACAACTAATGCTTGAGCCGCAATAAAGTAAAATTCTCCAGAAATTAGATTTCTTGAATTCTGCCCTTCTCTTCTTTCTATATTCCCGAAACTTAGAAACGAAGAGCTAGTACTCGCTGCTTGTTTCGTCGTGTGGATATCAATAGAAAGCAATTCCGCAAGGGAAGACTTTTGGTGGCAGTAGCACACATCCGAAAGACAACATCTTTAGCCGAAAAATGTAAGTAATCTTTCGCTGTTTTCGATTCATTTTGGTATGAGCGGATCCTTCAGGGGAGGACTCATGGGTGTTTAAAATGAGTTTCTACCCATGAATCCCTTCAGTCTAGTATCCCCCTTACTACCCACATAGATATGCCTCTGAAATCTCAAAATCTCTTCCAAATAATTGAAATCAGATGTTTTCCCCAGAGCAATCTGTGTAATGTTGTTTTCAGCTAGTTCATCCCCCTCATAACTATCATTTACATCCTCTAACCATTCTGAAACTAAGACAGAGAGTGCATTGCACTCAAACTTCCTTGAGAGTGCATCTGCGACTTTGTTCTTAGCCCCCTTCTTTTACTGGACTTCAAAGGACATTCCCAGCAGTTTGGACACTTTTGCTGGGTAAAGTAGTTAACTTTTGTTCAACTAGGAACCTATGGCTTTGATGGTTTGTCCTATTGACAAAAGATTGTCCTTCAAGGTAATGTTTCCACTTGCTAATGGCAGTGGTCAATGCCATTAATTCTTTTCATAAGTGGACATCCTACTTCTTCTAGGTCTTAAGGCTTTGCTAAAATAGGCTAGAGGCCTTCATTCCTGCATCAATACAACCCCTATACCCATATCACAAGCATCAGTTTCCACTCTAAATTTCTTCTCAAGGCTTGGTAAAGCAAGGACAGTTAGTGTGCACATGACGTCTTTTAATTGTTTAAAGAAAATATCAGCTTCCTTTCCTCAATTAAACCCATTCTCCTTCAATAAACTCATAAGTGGTTTACTTAGGATCCCATACCCGCAAATGAACCTCGTATAGTACCTAGTTAAACCTAAGAATCCCTTTAGTTGCTTATTATTACTTGGGGTAGGCCAATTCAACATATACTCAATCTTTCTTGGATCTGCCTTAACCCCATCCCCTAAAACTAGGTGTCTTAGGTATTCTACTTCACTTTGAGCAAAATTACACTTGCTCAATTTACAAAACAGCTTATGTTCATCCAGTAGTGACAAAACAATCCTTAAATGCTTCACATGTTCCTCCAAAGAAGTGCTATAAACTAGGATATCAACAAAGAAAACTAATACAAAATTTCTTAAATAAGGCCCAAACACTTTATTCATTAGTGCTTGAAAGGTTTCTGGGGCATTAGTTAGGCCAAAAGGCATCACTTTAAACTCATAATGACCAAAATGAGTATTGAAAGCAGTTTTAGGGATGTCTTGTTCCCTCATCCTAATTTGAAAATAGCCATACCGTTAGTCTAATTTAGAGAAGTATTTGTCCACATGTATTTCATCTAGTAAGTCATCAACCATGGGTATGAGAAATTTATCTTTGACAGTTAAGGAATTTAATTGCCTAAAGTCAACATAAAACATCCATGTTCCATCTTTTTTCTTTACTAGAATTATAGGTGAAGAAAATGGACTGACACTTGGCTGTATTATACCTTCCTTAAGAATTTCAGTCATTTGTCTTTATATTTCTCCTTTCTGACAATGAGGCAATCTATAGGATCTCAATTTGACAGGTTTGGCCCCCCTCAATAAGCTTTATCTCATTCTCATGACCTCTACTGGGAGGTAGTCCTCTAGGTGTATCAAAAACCTTCACTACAAGAAAAACGTCTATTAGCTACGGTTGATTCCGTAGCAAATCCGTAGTTAATACACGATTAGCTACGGAATTACTACGGAACTAAACCGTAGCTATATTCGCGTCGCTAAATTAAATTAGCTACGGAATATTAATCCGTAGCAAATTAGCTACGGAAATTCCGTAGTTAACTTTCACCCGGGTCACTTAAAATGGGTATGGTAACTACGGATTTGCTACGGAATAATTTTAATTTAACTACGGAATAACTACGGTATTTATTTGTTATTTTTAAAAATAATTTTATGTTGCTACGGATTTGCTACGGAATATTTTTAATTTAATTTACGGTATTTATTTATTTTTTAATAATAAATTTTATTCGCTACGGATTAGCTACGGAATATTTTAATTTTATTTAATAGTTAGCTACGGATTTGCTACGGAATATTTTAATTTAATATAACAGTTAGCTACGGATTAGCTACGGAATATTTTAATTTAATTTAATAGTTAGCTACGGATTTGCTACGGAATATTTTTAATTTTTATTTAATTTTTAATAATAAATTTTATTGGCTACGGATTAGCTACGGAATATTTTAATTTAATTTAATATTTGGCTACAGATTAGCTACGAAAATATTCATTTAAATAATATAAAATAGAATTATTTCCGTAGTAAATCAGTAGCTATTAGGTACTCTTTTTTTACCATAAAATGTATATATTCTACTAGCTCCCTGCCAAGACAGAAATGATACCAAACAATTTATATGCACAATCTGCCTTAAACTATTATTTCAAGCCAACTAAGCCAAAAACGTTGAGCACAATCTAAGTGAAATACTTAATACAATCCAAACAGAAAGCTTAACACAATCCAAGCCAAAAGCCTAATACAATCAAAGTGTTCAAGTTTAAAAACTAAAAACTATCCAAACAACAAACTTAAACATCCAAGCAACAAACTTAACTCAAAAGACGGTAATATCTACAACGATGGTGTCGTCTAAGTCATCCATGGACTCATCACCGTCATCGTCATGCTGCTCTTTTGCCCCTCCTCTGCCCTTGTGCCCGCATAGGTCCATGCTGTCTGCAACAGAAGAATAGCAACACTTAACAAATAATTAAGGCCAATAAAATGGTTTAGCAATTACAAGACACTGCATCACAAACAAATACGGGCAGGAAGTGGAAACCACATGTTCTACATGCATGCTGAAATAGAAGGAAATACAAAGAGGAATCTCAGCATTACCATTTACTATAAAAGAAAAACAAGGAAATCAAGATATCACACTATATTAGAATCCCAAATAGATATACAACCTCATTATAATTAGAAGAGATCAATAACAAATCTTGACTAGAACAGGTGCGACTACATGAATTTCAAAAGTTATATGATAGTGAACAAGTTGCAAATTCTAATTGCATACTTCTTCATATGCTATTCAAGTTCCTTATGCCAAGTCTTTTTTTTTTTTTGCCACACAGTAGGATCCTCTCGTCTTTCAAGGTCTTTTTTCAATGTATCTTAGGCTAATAAGAATTTACTGCAACAAGATTTTGGGGGAAAACATTAAAAAAATTGCACGCGAGCAAATCTTACAATGGTGCTATCAGGCAATTGGAGTTGGAAAAAAAACAGTATTTCACAAGGCACCGACAAACTAAACTTGACAAAAAGTAGCCACTCCAAGGATAATGGACATTTTCAGGTATGTTCTTCAAAGCAATTGAAGAAAATTTTGAGACAAAGGCAGACATACAACAGTTTAACAGGCAAGATTCAGACAAGAATGCTCATTCAAGAGATCTTAACAAGTTACCTAGAGGGCATCAGCTGAACAACCAAGGAATTACCAAATTCACTCAAAAAGGAGCATTTAAACACTTGAACAATCAGAAAATCTGGGTAGATTTGAAGCTAGTCTAAAATAGTCCAAGAATGCTCCTTTAAGAGATCCAACCAAGTTGCCAATGAAACAATCACGTTACCCAAGTAATAACAAATCAACTTGAAGAGATTTAGCTCATAATACCTCCCAATTCGCCATAAAAACCCATATGAATCACCACTAAACATCCCAGAAATTTTGCTCATAATACCTCCCAAAAACCAACAAAAATCCAAGTTCTACAATCCTTGAATCAGAAATTTAACCTCAAATACATGTTCACAATTAGAAGACGAATCAAGATATAGAAATAGAGCATCAAACTCTCCAAGAATCAAACAAAAACCACTTAAAACTATGAACATACAATCTGCCAGCAAGAAACAGTAAAAAAAACTGAGCATTTCCTAAGAAAAGCCCACTCTCTACAAACCATTTCACTTCAATCCAATCATATACACATGTTCATAGTTAAGTTAGGAAGGTTACTGCAAATTTATAGCCTCAAACACATAACCAATCAACCCAAAATCGTCTAAAACCTAAGAACAAAAATCTGCCAGAAAAACTGTTGCGAAAAACTGAGACCTTTAAACCAAAAGCCCAGTCTCTACAAACAATAAACCAGAAATTCAAGCACATGTTCTTGTTCACAGTTAAAGTACGAATCTTTCTGTAAAATTTAAGCAAAAATCTCTTACCGAATCAACGGGAAATCGCAAAAACGTGACCAAAGCCCAGTTCTGCCAGAAAAAACCAGAGACCCTTATTTTGCTCCAAAATCGCAAAACCCAGCCAAAAACTCAAAAATCAACCTATGGACACCCCATCCCAGCATCATAGAGAAGATTAATCCATGATGAGAGCTTCCAAAACTTCAAATTCATCCAAGAAAATCGCACCTTTGAACAGCCGACAGATTATTTTTCTGTGGAAGCTGTCTAGATACCAAAAAATTTCTGACCAAAAACCATAAATTATCTATGCTAATCCTACCAAAAGATGGTAGTTTTAGTTAGATTAATCTCCAAAAATCATATACAAGCAAGAAGAGTCCCATTTTGTCTCTAGAGAGGATTTTCTCTAGAGGGAGAATTTTGACTGAGAGCTCTTTCTTGATTCTTTAATGCACCCCATTTTCTAGATCCATCATAGAGGGAGAAGAAGGAAGAGGAAAAGAAAGATGGCGGCGTGGTGGTGAGGTTCGCGGCAAGGGACAGAAAAGGAGGAAGAAGAGAAGAATAAGGGAGAAAGAAGGGTGGCAGAGCCGCGGGAGAAAGGGAGGAGAGAAGAAGCGGCAGCGAGCCGCGCTGGAGAAGAGGAGAAGAAAAGAAAAAGGCGGTGGCGGCTGCTGCAATAGCGCCGGAGAAGCGGGGAAGGCACGGCTGAGAGGAGATGGAGAGAGAGGCTGCGGCTGGGGATGGGAAGGAAGAAGAAGAAAATGAAAATTAGGGTTAGGGTTAGGGTCTCCTTAAGAGAGTTTTTTTTTTATTTTAATTTAATTTTTTGCTACGGAATTTCCGTAGCAAACGGGAAAAAAAATAATTAATAAATTTTCATATATTTTTCGGGAAAAAAAATTAGCAACAACATGTCCGCCAATACAATTCACGTTTCCGTAGTAATTCCGTAGCAAATTATTTATTTTTTTTGTTGAATAAAAAATAATTTAGCTACGGATTTGCTACGGAAATACAATTATAATATCGAAAAGAGCAAACAAAAATAATTATTAAAATTTCATATATGTTTGCTACGGAATTTCCGTAGCAAACGGAAAAAAACTTTGCTACGGAATTTCCGTAGCAAAGCGGAATAAATATTTGCTACGGAAATTCCGTAGCAAAGCGGGAAAAAAAATGAGCGCCAATATTCCCGCCAATAAAATTCACGTTTCCGTAGTAATTCTGTAGCAAACGAAAATTTAGTTTAATTTATTTTTTTGTTCGATAACAAATACCGCTACGGATTTGCTACGGAATTAAAATTATAATATCTAAAAGGGCAAGCAAAAATAATTAATAAAATTTCATATATGTTTGCTACGGAATTTCCGTAGCAAACGGAAAAAAACTTTTCTACGGAATTTCCGTAGCAAACGGAATAAATATTTGCTACGGAAATTCCGTAGCAAACGGGAAAAAAATGAGCGCCAATATTCCCGCCAATAAAATTCACGTTTCCGTAGTAATTCCGTAGCAAACGAAAATTTAGTTTAATTTATTTTTTTGTTCGATAACAAATACCGCTACGGATTTGCTACGGAAATAAAATTATAATATCGAAAAGGGCAAAAAAAATAATTAATAAAATTTCATATATGTTTGCTACGGAATTTCCGTAGCAAACGGGAAAAAAAAATTAGCGCCAACATTCCCGCCAATAAAACCCGCAAATTTTAACCCGCAAATTTTGCTACGTCTTTGCTACGGAATAGCTACGGAAATAATTCCGTAGCTAATCCGTAGTTAATATAGAAACATTAACTACGGAAATAATTCCGTAGCTAAAATCCGTAGCGAATAGGCCTTTTTCTTGTAGTGCTTGGAAAATTCCTTCAGGACATTATAGATTCTTCAGGTAATTCACCCCTTCCTCCTGGACAACATCCCCTGCTACCCCACTCAAATAGCTTATAAAACTTCAAAGCAACCCTTAAAGAATTTAGGTATGGCTTTGGCTGTTATAGACTTCAATTCTATACTCTCTTGATCATTTCTTAACTTGGCAGGTTCCCCATTATACATAAAGGAAAACTCCTTTTGTTCATAATCAACAGAATGGGGCTATGATGTTCCAACCAGTCCCCTCTTAGAATTATGTTACTCCATTAGTTTCAACACATACAGGTCATGTTTAAAATGCATGTTTCCCACCCTTCATGACACCCCTTTGCACATGGATTCATTCCACATACTCTCACAAGTAGCTAGGATAACTTTGAGAGGTTTATAGTCTTCACAGGTCATGCATACTTCCTTAATTGATGAAGGGTCTATGAAATTGTGAGTGCTCCCTAGGTCTATCAGTATGACCACATGTTGCTTCTTAATGTATCTTTGAGCCTTAAAAATGCTACCCCCAGACATTCCCCCCTCAACATTCATAGAAACATGAGCTACTTCAACCACTTCTTCCCCTAATTCCCAACCATATTCTACTTATTCTGATTTCAGTGGTGTTAAATCTGGTTCATCCTCAATCTCAGGAGGTTCAGACTGCATAACCAGCATATTAACCTAACTCATTGCACATTTGTGGTTGATTGAGTATTTATCCCTATATATAAAGCACATTCCTAATTCTCTCCTCCTTTGCATCTCAGTATCACTTACCCTTTTAAACTTCATTGGTTCTCTTGGGGTAAATGCTGCTTTAGGAGAGGTATTTGTGCTGGTTTGAGGATTTTTCTAATAACTGATAGGCTGGTTGGTGCTTTTCTATGGATATGGGTAAGTAGATGTAGGCAGTTTAGAAGTACGTTTGGTGTAGATCTTGCTCAAAGAGTTTATATGGGATTCTTAACCTATGGGTAGGCTAAATGCTTCTTCCACATGTGAAGGTTTGGACATTATCACCATACTTCTAATCTCTTCTTTTAGCCCACTCAGAAACAGGTCTACATAATAAGAGTTGGTGGCTACATTTCCAACACTCACAAAGGCTGCTTTAAGTACCTCAAACTTCTTCTTGTAGCTTACCAGACTCCCACCCTGTTTAACCTTAGAGAACTCTCGAACTATCCCTGTAGAACTAGAGGTATCAAACCTTTGATACATAGATCTTACAAAATGGTCCTAGTTCCATGCCTCATGTTCTTTGATATAGCTATTTCCCCATAAAAAACTTCTCCCTTCATATAACATATGGCCACACCTCAAACACTTGCACTTGAACAGAAATGGAAATGAAAAATTAAAAAACAGAAAAAGGATTGAGAAGAGAGAAAGTTTAATCAGTTGTATTAAACTCAAGAGAAAGAAGAGATAAGACTTTACAGCCTAACAATACTGTTAGACGTAATTTTGCTGAATGAATATCCCAAACAACTAAGCACCTATTTATACTATTATATCCATCTAATCCTAGCCATTTACTTACTAGCTTTAATCTTGGCCCCCCAACTCAGTTCACCTTTCCAGCTGTGTCACTGAACTATCCTGTGGTCCCAATTCTGTTATGTACCAGAATTTGAGTAATGCATTGTTGTTGTGCTGCTCAGTTCACGACAGAAAATAGAAGGAAATCAAATAATCTTCTATAATGGGGGAAAGAGAATGATTTCAATTTTAAAAGCAAGAAATTCAAAGACTTCTTTTCATAAGCCAAGAAATTCAAAGACTCTTTGAAAAAGAAAAAAAAATTAGTCTTCCACCATCTTGAAATAATTACAGTAAGCCATATTTTTGGAGTTCAAACTTCAAACTTTCCAAGTGCTATCTACCCATCTTTTGAATGAAGGCAAATTGGCTCCACGGGTCCAAAAACTATTTCAAATTGGTGATTATTGTCCAAAAACTTTTTTTTTTTTTTACAAAACACAGTATCAAAACAATTTATGTTTGGTGGCATAGGTCATTCCGTCCAAAATTCCATCAGTCAACCCCTAAAACTATCAGGGGTATTTTTGGGATTTTACACATTAAATTAAACCCCTCCCATAACCCGACCACCCTTTTCCCCCTATCCTTCCCCTCACCTTCACAGCACCACCTCATCCGCAAAACCCGTAACCACCTTCATCGATCTCCATCCCTCTCCCTCACCTTCACAGCCCCACCACGACAACCACCACCACCATTGGGAAACAAGGCTTTAGTGGTGAAAACCTTTGAAGAAACTCAATTACCCATGAATTTTATACCAAAATCCCCTTGTGGAAGAATTCAATACCACTCATGAAATTAGAGAATTCCGGTGACCCACTACCACCAAACTTCATCTTCTTCGACCCAAAGCTTGAAACAACACCAGTGGAAAAACTTTAATTTCTGTACTGGAATTCTCAATTTGTTTTTTTTGCATAATTAGTGATTTGGAATTGGTGGGATTTAGTTGAAATGCAAAAGATTTATGGTAATATTGGATTAAATTTGTGGAAAAATATGGTATTGGTGTGATGGTGAAGGCGGCGACCGACAAATTAATGATGCTGAAATATTATAGTAGACGGAAAGTTTTGATGGGGGAGGGGGATGAAGGTGGTGGTGCGGTGAAGGTGAGGGGGAGGGAGAGGGAGAGGGGGGAGGGGAAGGGTCGGTGGCTGCTATATTAGTTTTGATGGGGGGAGGGGGATGAAGGTGGTTGCGGGTTTTGCGGATGAAGGTGGTGGTGGTGCTGTGAAGGTGAGGCGGATGGGGGACTGGAAGGGTCGGGGAAGGGATGGGTGTCAAGTTAGGGGGAGGGGAATGGTGGGTCGGGTTAGGGGAGGGGTTTAATTTAATGTGTAAAATCCCAAAAATGCCCTTCATAGTTTTAGGGTTGACCATGTTCAAATTTCAAACTAATAGCTGACTGGTGGAATTTTGGACGGAAGGACCTATACCACCAAACATAAATTATTTTGATGCCGTGTTTTGTAAAAGAATAGTTTTTGGTAAATAATCACCAATTCGAAATAGTTTTTGGACCTGTGGAGCCAATTTGCCTTTGAATGAATATATGTGATTTTATAGTGGGAGGATTAAAGTGACAAAAGATGGAGAAAGTGAAACAGAGAAGACGGGAAAGGGGCAGGGAGAGAAAAGGGAACAAGATAATTAAAGATACTAATGAATTTATGTTTTTCAAAGAAATTATTAAAAAGACTCTTTTGCCCTTTTCCGTGTGTTTTCCATCCCCAATTATACCGTTTTCTATCCAATTTATCGTGAAGAAGTTCGGTCCCTCAATTGTCAAGACCCTTAAACTTTAGAGTACTAAAATGAGATTAACCCATAAATAAATATAAGTGGTACAACAATTCTTAAAAAAAATTACATTAAATCAAAATAATTATAAATAAATGTACAACTTAATTTTGAGTAGTCTTGAATCCAAAACGTTGCGAAATGAGAATGAGACACGTGTATATTTATAAAAATAAAAAAATGGAAAAAGTTGAGCAGATCTTACCATTGGAATTAAAAATAATAATTAAGAAATGTCTTGGAGTGGCAACAACACTGCTCGACGCCAGTAGAACTTAGAAGCATTATAATGTCTTGCAGTGTGTGTGGTGTGCCGCATCGGCCAAGCAACTGCTAATGTGGTACGACATTGAAATTCTCTAATTTCTTTCTTTTTAGCTTCCACAACATTGGATGTACCTTCTTGGAGTTAGCATTTGATATTGGTACTCCAATTGAATTGGGTCGACCAATATTGAATTGGTTGAACCGATCAATTCAACCGGTCTTTTTAACCGAATTTTGGAAGAACCAGATAAGGGAGTTAGGGAGTTAGATGAAGTTAGGTAGTTTAGTTATGGAGGTGAATTCCATAATAAACAACAAGCCCCATTTATCTTCAATGTAATAACATTTGATGTTTCATTCTAACATAAGAAGAAAAATCCAGATTCTTCTCTCTACACTTTTCTCCCTTTGTCCTTCCATTTTCCTAGTCAAAAGAACTCTTAGAAGCTTGTCTTCAAGTTCTTGTTCATCATTTTTCTGGCCAGCACCGGAGGCAAAAATGCTTTATTCAAGTAGATCGTGTGGATACCGTAGATGCAATGGTTAATACCATTCGAGTCTTGTGATTCAGACAAATTATGTCTCAGAAAGCGTTTATGATTTTACCATTTTAAAGGTACGAATCCTAACAAAACGTGTTGGTTCTTACTCGTGATGATCCTGGTAAGAAACGTATCCTATTTTATTCTGTTGTCATTTTGTTGGAGATCCGAATTCTTTCTTACAGTGGTTTCAGAGCCAATCACGAGATCCCAATCGGTTTCTATGTGATATACGTTTACTTTTGATATTGTATCTTGTAGACGTATGTATGCATGTTATATGACCTCTTTTGATATGTATAACATCATGTTAAGGATGATGTTTAAGTGTTAAACTAGTCTTAAGATGAAACGTCGTTCAAATTATCATCCAAACGCATTATTCGCAGGATTGCAATGCTCCCAGCATGTCTGCGGATGAACCCGCGGACGAAGTATCGCCGACAAGATTCTTTCGCGAGAAGGCATAAAGCCCTAAGATATCTGCGGACGAATGTGAGGACGATTCCCCAGACAAATGGTTCGTTCGCGGAGATGCTGGATTGACATTTTTCTAGATTTTTTATGTTTATTGTATGATTGTCATGTTATATGAGTATGGTGCGCAGTAATAGTCGTATTAGCTAGTGATCAATCAAGTTAATTTGTAAACTGTTTATCTGTAATTAATATGTTTCTGTAATTCGATCTATAATTAATTCGGTTAATTACGCATAAGTTGTTATCGTAGATCTGATTAATATCATTAATTACGCATAAATTGTGATTGTATGCTTCCTGTTGTTAATCTGATTAAATACTGCATAAACTGTTTATGTGTATGAATTAAATCGTATAAACCTGTTTATTCAATCATATATATGTTAGGCGATTGGGGGTTACATCGGGGCAGAAAAATCATTCGATGAGCAGAGGGAGAATCAGATTTTTCTTCCTTGGGGCCTGCTCCGCGCACCCCACCGGAGGCGTTGCCCCTAGGACCTCGTCTGGGGAGCAGCCCTAAGACTTTTTATTTGTACTCGTTACTTGATTTCATTACGCTTTATGTGAGTTTTAGCATGGTGAATAGCTTGGCTACTATACCCCCTCTTGCTTTACATTTATTGGGTTGTAATTTTATAATATGACCCATGAGCCGTTTTTCAATGTTGTAAAATTGTTATTGTTTACATAGATTAGTTTTATTGCTTTACATTGAAGGCTGGGTATGCCCATGCATTTAAGTAACAAGACTGGAGGACGTTGGATCGAAGAAACTATCCATGATATGGGTATTGACTTAGATTGACCCTTGGCTTCCACAAGGCTCGTGGGAGTCATCATTAGGCTATGATATCTCACGTTTACATTTATGTTTTATATCTTGCATGTAATGCTTATATTCTTGTCTTATGGGGGCTTAACAACTTATTCAAACTGAATCGTTTTAATTAAGTCTTAAAATGCCTACCATATCCTAAGCACTCATTGAGCTTGGATCATCATTTTGTCTGCTTGCCAAAGCAACAGATAAGTGGTTATCTAAGCAAAAGGAGATGGGAAAATAGTGATTTTCATAAGCTTAGAATGGTTCGACTTAACTAGGCTATCAAAATAGTTTTAAGCCAAGGGCATAACATGGAAACAGCCGGGACATGTAGATGTCATTCCCATGGGTTGATTTTACTTTAATTATGGGTGATAAGACAAAGCTTACTTATAACTATCGTAAAATGGTATTCTTCACTATTTATCCAGTGTTGAAATTGTGGAAAGTTTTTTGCTCAAAAACTAATTAATGACTTTGCAAATAATTTTTAATGTAGATAATGGCAACCAACACTTCACACAATTCCTTGCGATCCGTTCTTGAAAAAGAAAAACTGAGTGGGTCCAATTTCCTTGATTGAGCTTGCAACTTAAGGATTGTACTTAATGAGGAAATAAAGTTATACGTTCTCGACACTGATATTCCTAAACAGCCTGCAAACAATGCCCCTAGAACTGAGAAAGATGCTTGGAAGAAGCATTGTGACGATTCTAACGATGTGGTTTGTCTCATGTTAGCCACAATGAGCTCTGAGCTTCAAAAATAGTTTGAAGAGGTTGAGGCTATCCAGATGATGGGCCAGCTCAAGGAAATGTTCCAAGAGCAAGCCCGTCAAGAAAGGTTCCTCACCACTAAGGAGTTGAACAGTTGCAAAATGGCCCCTGACACCTCTGTGAGTGCACATGTTCTTAAGATGAAGGGCTATCTTAACCAACTTGAGAAACTTGGGGCTCCCGTAGGTCAAGACATGGCCACATATATGATCTTGGGCTCACTCCCACCGGGGTAAGACCAATTTGTGATTAACTTCAACATGCATACCATGGAGAAGTCCATACATGAGATACACGAGATGCTCAAGCAGGATGAACTTAACATTAAGAAGACCCATGAAGTCTTAATGGTTCAAAAAGGGAATTTCAAGAAGAACAAAGGAAAGGGAAAGCCCATGACCAAGTAGGGCAGAGGCAATAACAAGCCCATGACCAAACTCAAAGCCAAGGCACCAAATGAAGGGGTTTGTTTCCATTGCAATGAGCCAGGTCATTGGAAACAGAACTGCAAGCTCTACTTGGAAGAGAAGAAAAAGGAGAAAGCCAGTTTGACTTGAAGGGATTCATGGGCAGAAACTCGTTCTAAACACCCATGAATCATACCATACGAATCGAAAATATACGAAAAGGACTTGGGTTTTCGGTTAAAGATTTTGTTTTTTCGGGCGCTTAGCTACAACCACCAAAGTCTCCCCTTGCGGAATTACACCCTACAGGTATCCACGCGACGAAACGAGCAGCGTGTGCTAGCTCTTCGTTTTTTCTGAGTTTTGGAATCTAGAGAGAAAAGGAGGCAGAAAATCTGATTTTCGGGATTTTAGTTTTGCGGCTCAAGAAGGTGGCCAAAAGAGGTTTATATAGGGTGTGAGAGTTTGTTCCCAGAACCAACTCCCACGTCCTCAACCTCTTCCGGTTGTGGGAGTCTTTAACTCACACGTCCCATAAACCTCCGCTGGTAGTGGGAGTCTTTATTGCATAATAACTCCCACGTAATTCCAGCTATAACCAAATTCTGAAAATGCCCCTCCTTAATCTCTAATTCGAATAATAACGTTTTATTATTCTCAGGAAATCAATGTCAGATGTAATGAACCTAGACACATTTTAGATTCATTGAATCTGGACAAGAAACTCGTTAGCTTGTCCATGCGTGTGACCCTGTAGGTTCATATCACAATGGTAATGAAACCACACCTAGTAGTAGTATGAGTTCATAAATCACAAGCGGTCCCTAGCAGGACATTGTGACTACCTAGAGTGAATGAATGTATGATGGAACCTAATATCAATCTACTATCTAATTCCTTTGTCTCGCGATATCCAAATTAAGCATAAGGCATGGTAGTTGTCACCCTTATATAGCTTAATTGTATTTATGCTCGATCTCCAGGTAGACTGTTGCAACAAATAGTATTTAATAACCACTTTATTAAATACATTTGAGCACGACCATGCATTTAAACAACCTTTCCCTATCGAGGGACCCATGGATAACTCTCTCTAATAATAAAGATGGGCAAATCCTTTACAATGCCTCTCACATTCAAGCCATGATAGGATACTACATCCGATCATCAGCCGTATTGATTACTCGATTAGAAGTAACGTCCGACTGAGTCAAAATGTGGCTCCATTCATGCTGGAATCAATGAAGACATAAGGTCTAAGGATTCTAAAATAGTATTGAGGAAATAATACTTATATCTAAAAGACCATAAATCATTACTTCTCTAACGGATCACGTCCGATATAATATATCCCAATATTTTGCATCTATGATATGATTTGTATGCATTACACATGATTAGTAAAACATAATCATCAATTAAACATCATACTAGTTTTATTTCATTGTAAAGAACATTACATAAAAGTAGGGACAATTAGAAAAGTAATTACATAAGCTAATGAGTCTTACTATCAAATCACGCATTTGATGTTCAAAAGTAAAATTAACTATTCAAATGACATGCTCAAAAAGTTATAAAACGTACAACATATGCTTATGGTCCTAGGGCACTACTAATAATCTCCCATTTGCCCTAGGTCCAATCATACATGATCCTCAATCCCATTGACCTAGTATGACTCTCATGTTTAGTTTGCAGGAGTGGCTTGGTCAATGGATATGCAATGTTGTCGTCTGTATGAACTTTACAAATTCTAACGTCTCCTCTGTCAAAGATCTCTTTAATCAGATGGAAACATCTGAGAATGTGTTTGGATCGTTGGTGAGATCTAAGTTCGTTAGGTTGTGAGATGGCACCAGTACTATCATAATAAAGGTCCACTAGGTTCACAATGCTAGGTACGAAACCTAATTCATCAACAAATTTCCTGATCTAAACAGCTTCTATTGTAAAGTCGGCCACGGTTTCTTGGTTTGAGGTCTTCCAGCTAACAACACCTCCATTGAATCAAAACACAAAACCAGATTGCGATCTAAAGTCATCTACGTCGGTTTGGAAGCTTGCGTCTGTGTAACCATTTACAACCAGACTTCCTTCCTGACCTTCGTAAACTAAGAACATATCTTTAGTCCTTCTCAAGTACTTAAGAATGCTCTTGACTGCAGTCAAATCTGACTCTCCAGGGTCAGGTTGATATCTTCTAGTCATACTTAACGCGAATGAGACATCCGGGCGAGTGCATATCATGGCATACATAATAGACCCAATGCCTGAAGAATATGGGATCTTACTCATGCGCTCTTGGTCTTCCTTTGTGGAAAGTCTTTGAGTTCTGCTGAGTTTAATACCATGTGACATGGGCAAGAATCTCTTTTTGGAATCTTGCAGACTGAACCGTTTCAGTACCTTGTCAATGTATCCACTCTGGATTAGGCCAATCATTTTATTAGATCTATCTCCATAGATTTTTATACCCAAAATGTATGTAGCCTCGCCTAAGTCTTTCATGGAAAAGCACTTCCCCAACCAAGCTTTTACGCTTTGTAATGTGGGGATGTCATTTCCAATCAGTAAGATGTCATCTATATAAAGCCAAAGGAACACTAATTCAAAGGAACACTATTGTATTATTGGTTACTCAGATTTGGGAATATCTCAGGGACGGATTTGAATTAACTCAGAGATTTGCAAGCCTAGATTTTAAAAGCCTAGATTTTAAGTTGAAATTCGTGGAGGTGATAAGCAACTTCAGACACCATGATTCTTCTAACTTGTAATAATTTCTTTAATTGTTGACATTTTTACTCCTCTTTTTTGCAGCGTAATATTCGTTTCCAGCAAGATATTCTCAGAACAGGAAGTCTGTTTATTTGGCCTCAAAGTTATAGGTTTGAAATCTTGAGATTCATCAATTTAATCTCAGTTTGATTTGATCAATGTTTATGTGTCTGAAGGAGATTTAAAGTTGGAAATTATAAGGTTTCACTCAGGCAACTAGTTTTTTGTTCTTGGTTTTAAATTTATGTAGTGTTACAAGTTTTCTACTCACTCAGAGATACTGGTCCGGTGGAGGAAGTTTGAAATGTTTTTTTAGATATAAAGATTGTTTTATTTTTTTATTCTTGACCCAATTTCTGTTATAGAATCTTTTAAGCTACATGAAATGTTGATGGAAAATCCCTTCCTAATAATGTTGACATTTAATGTTGTAGAAAGCCAATATATCATGTTATGACATTTTAAATGCATTACCTTTCTGAGATATTGGGGAATTCTTAGTTTATATTTGGCCAAGTCAAATGGTTCCGGATTAACTGCAGTAAAATGGTTTATTTTAAATGATATAATACTTGAATGCGACTGCTATTTAAATGATATTCGGTAGCTAGCAATATTTTTTCTAAATTATAATATTAATGTGTTTTTGGCAGGTGATGATTATAAAGACAAGGTTTGGAACTAACAAGTTGCACAAGTCTTTAATGTTTGTTATTTGATGCTTCAAGTCTTTCGATATAATTTGTACTATGCTTTTGTTTTGGATACATGATATGGATTTGCATGTGAAAAACTATTAAGTCTTTCTATGTAATTCATAGACTTTTGTTTTGGAGATATGATTTGGATTTGCATATGACTAGCTACTAAGTGTTGCATATGCTTAGTATTATTGTACTAGAAAAGTCAGGATAATAACTTTGATATTTTAAGCTTTAGTTGTGGTAGAGTGTTATTATTTGTACAATTTATTTTGGTTTGATTGATGTATATTGGCAGTTTTTTGTTCCAAATTTTTTTTATTTTTGTGGAAAGAACCTACTTAAATTTACGTTATTTTTTTATTTTAAAAAATTAAATTAACGACTGATTAGTGTCTGAATAATAATAAAAACAAGTAATAAAAGAGGTTCCAAATCGGTCTTTAGATAGCGACTAAAAAAATGGTTGCTTATCGGTGTATATCTAGCGGGCCGAACTGACCGTCGCTAAAAAGACAGTTGTTAATCAGTCGATAAACTGAGGTCAAAGTCAACTAAAGACGATAGCTAAATGGTCTTTATTTAGTGACCGACATTCCGTCGCTAACTAAACAGTCGCGGAACGGTTTCTATTTAGCGACCAACATTTCGGTCGCTAAAGATACAGTTGTTAATCAGTTATAGACCTCTACGGTCAAAGTCAACTATTGACGGTCGCTATTTAATGACCGACGCAATATTCGGTCGCTATCTAACTTAGCGACGAAAATTATCCGACCAAACGATTCGGTGGCTAAACGGTTGCTATTCTCAGTATAGCGACCGATTAGCGATCAATCTGTCCGTATCTATTTTTCTGTTTTCTTGTAGTACTTTTCACACTAGCTATCAAGACTTAAACACCCCTAGTTAAGAACACATCATCATACGTGCTAGGCCGAGACTATCGAATGTTCATACTTTTGGCCCAAGTCTTTTAATATGTAGAGCTGTTTAAACCAATATACACTATAATTAATTAAATGAAAATAGGTCAAGAGACTTGCTGCCACCAAACTACAGTAATCAAGATTTGAGGTTGAGAATGGCCATCAAACTCTCGTGATATTTGTGAAGAAAAAAGCTAAAGGGTTCCGTCTTTATATAACAGATCAAAGGCGGTGGCATACGCATAGGAATTCAACTAAAATTGGGTTATATCCAAAGTTGACGTTTATTTGAAAAAGAAAATTGCTTGAAACAGTGGTTTAAAACCTACAAAGATTTTACTATTCCTTATTTCACAAGTCAAATAATTATTTTGACCAACGCAGGCTTTCAAGATTTGCAATGGACTCTCAAATAAAAATGGGAGATTCCGCAGTTGTTCCACAATTAAATTTTCAAACCAACATGAAAAAATACTTCAAGTTTTTTTTTTATCAACATTCAATCTGAGTCTTGAAATGGGGCTTTTATAGATAAATATATTTTGTTTGATTAAGACTAATTCAAAAATATTAGTGTTGGTTATTTAAATTTAATGAATTAGAAGAAACATAATTAGACCGTTGAAATTGGACTACTTGAAAAGTTCATTTACATAAGGTTCAAATCCGCTTATCAAATATAGTGGATTAAAAGTTGAGTGGAAATATCTCAAGCCCAAATTTGAATTAAATAAAGTTGATTAAATAATGGATTATATTTATCGTGTTGTCCCTAACAAAGATTAGGTCAACCCGGTACAACAAACAATCTAGTGGTCCATCTCCGTCTATATATAGGTCTTCCCTCAAGGCATATAACAAACCATAAGTCAATTGAAGGTTTCAAAATTCTCAAGAACCAGAGCTCTTCAAATGGTCAATTGGCTTCTTCAAATTCGAAGATCTTCAACAACGGTCTTCTTTAAATTCAAGTCATTCTTCAAAGCGTTCTTCGTGGTCATCATCTGAAAGATACAAGAAGTTTCGAAGTCTCGGCGATCAAGTGTTCGCCATCAAAGTTCGTTCAATCTATGATCAAGCTACAAAGCCCTCGCGAATTGAGAGATAAAAAAATCCCAAAGACTTGCAATCCAGTGTTCATCAAATTCCGCAAATCTAAGTTTTTCTGAAGAAACTAATCGAAGGATTTTCAGAACAAATTGAAGGTCCTACAAAGATTATAATCTACTTCAAATTCAATCAATAAAATACTTTTGCACTTTTCTTTTTTCAGTTTAAGATTCAATATTTGTCGCATAAAGAAGTTCTAGAGTTTGAACCCTAGATTTTTTAACTAAGAGTCAAATATTCGATCACAAGACTGTCACTTGTATTGCATTGCAGAGAGTATTATCAATGTGCTCCAAATATGACATGTAGTATGTATCCCTTCACCAAAAAAAAGAAGAAGAAGAAGACCTATACTAATAAAAAACTGTGATGCCCAAGACATTTTACCTACTTGATTTGCATGCTTTAATTTTTATTTTTTGCATGATTATATGCTTATTATTGTTATTAAACTAATTATATGTTATGTGCCATGTTATATGATGTGTGATATATGTTGTATTATTCGTTACATTTGATGTGTGGTAAATGGGAGGACATTAATGAAATACTTGGGAAGTGTGAGGACCTTTTGTGCAATAGTTCGAAATCTAATTAGGGGAGTTAATTGCTGGGAAATAATGGGTAAGGAAGTTACCAAAAACAAGAGGGAAAAAGAAAGGAAAGAAAAAGAAAGGAGAGAAAATTTGGGAAGAACTTGTGTAGGGCAATTAAAGAGGCAAATGAAGTCCTCTTAGAGTGATTTTTAGTGCGTTTCGAAGGTATTCGAAATACCTACGCGTGAGTGCATATGGATTGCAATTTGGAGTTCGGAGCGAGAAGTTATAGCACCGGGAACGGGGCTGGATTTCGATTTTCTTCATTATTTTTGTGTAATTTGATATAGTAACAGGTAAGGATCTTACACCTCTGTGTTTTCAGTTATAAAACTCATGAAATAATTACTTTAAACATTGGGTATGAGTATGAACTGTTTGTACATGATTTAATGCATAAAATGGATGAAGTATTGGTTGTATTTGCATATTATGTGGTTGATCGTCGTGTCTGTTGTGTTTGTGAGTTTGATTCGTGAATGGAAGTTTGGTTGATGCCCTTATTTGCTCTTGTCGTAATTGCTGGATTTATATTTGTAATTGGCGTCGTTGTTTATTTCCTGATTGTTGAGTTCTTGTCTAGAAATTGCGATATGGTAGGATTCATTCAAATATATTGTGTATGTGATTGAACTCGAGGGTTCATTTGATTGTGTAAGGAAATTCTTGGGCCTTCACTCAATGCGGCTATCATTGGGACTGTAACGGTTTTCTGGAGTCCATGGTGATGGATGATGATAAAATGTTGGATGGATCCTTAAACTTTTGGACCCATGTATTGTACTTCTTGGGGTATCCTAACTTGACCGACCGTTAGGGCCATTACAATTATTGTCGTAGAGACGTGGCTAGATGATTGAGCTCGAATTGTAGGAAGTGTGTGCGTGCATGTTATAGCAATAACCATCTTCGTAATGTCTAACTACGTGTATTTCCTTTATGGCATGTGAGTGGAACATGGTGCTTGTAGCACATTCCTAAGTATAAGTGTTGTGGTGTGAAAAGGATGGCTATTAGCATATTTGTTGTTGTTTATATTACTTGTTATTTTTTTGGTCTTACTTGTTATATGGTTTTTGTAAAAAATCAGTATTTTTGGGGCTGGGATTGGGAAAGTGCTGAAACGCACATTTCCTTTGTTAAATTACACTGTTTTTTGTCCTGAATGAAACTCGGGCGACCGGACCTTTAGTCCATCTTCCGGGCAAACTACTGGGACTGATTGAGGACGACGAGCAGTGGATTCCATCGACCAGAGTTGTTGCGATCGACCGAGCTTAGTCTTCCGTCTTCCAGACTTTTTGGACAAAGTTTCTGTCTTGATCTCGGAAGACCTTATGTCGACCGAACCCCTAGTATAGGTCGACTGAAGTTCCATTACTAGATGTGTTTGTGTTTTGTCTCGTATATACTTCAAGGTTAGTTTGATGTGGATTCTATACAATGTTCAGAGAATGTCGTGCTATGGTTTGGGTTCTATATTGTGCCAACTATACTTTCAAAGGGGTTTTGGGAAATGGATAAATCTTTTGTGCCAACTATCACTTGATCCTTATTGAGCTTCGCTGCTCAGTCCTCTATTTTTTCTTATCTTGCAGGTGATGATGGTGTTGAACCATATTATAAGGATGATACCTGGAAGGGGAATTATGAAGAGTGATATTCACAATCAACTTATGTAATAGTTGAACATGTAGTGGAACACTTAGTTTTATTTCTGTTTGTATGTTAGAACTTATTTCTTTTTCAGTATTTTCATTCCCGTTGTAATACTTTTGGACCTCTTTTGGATTATTATATAGTGATGCATTCTATTTTAGTAACTCTGTTTTTGGGCTTTGGGGTCTCATTGACTGATGAGACACTGCCATTTCATCACCCGAGTTACGGGGTGTGACATAAATGGTATCAGAGCAAGTCGAACCATAGGGCTTACACTTGGAATGAATTTAGGAAGACATGAAATGTAATGCGAGGTGTGAGAAGGGTAGAGCCTGGAATAGGACATAAGTGTTTACTTACCATTTGCATGTACTAGCTAACATGTTATGTTATATTGTTCATATGAGGTGTTATGTTACTTATATAATATGTTCTGCCATATTTGGTTCATGTGTTATGTCATGTCTACTCTTTATGCTACATTTTGTTATCTTAAATGGCTATGTGAATTAGTTGCTTATCTTTCCGCTTCATATGTATATATATGAACTGTTACCTCGGTTAAGATGGACCATCCAGAAGGGGACAACATTGAGAGCAGGGACTCTAGTACGCCAATTGTTGCATTGATACGCCGAGGTCTGAGGGGAGCCCGTAGACAGTATGTGGGGTCGTCAAGTCAGCAACCACGTCGGGATGCGCTTCCTCCATAGGCACCGACTAATGGAAATGAAGCCAAATATGAGTTTCAGTATGTTGCACCTTTACCATCGGTTGATGTACTGCCACCACAAAACTGATGTATGTTGAGCCTGAGTTTGTAACACCACCACCATACAACCCATACAACCCACCTGTACCACAACCATATAATGCACCTACACCACCACCATACAACGTGCCTCCACCACCCCCACTTGGTAATGCAGGGGCAACTCCTTATATAGCAACCGCATTGATCATGTTAGCCCAAATGTTCCAAACTCAGCAACAGCAACAGAGTAAATTGTTGGGACTCTAAGGGTTCAGACGGCTGAGGTTGACCCGGGTATGTACTGTGAACGGATGAAGATGATGTCGATGGTTTCGTTTGACGAGAGTATAGGGCCAAATCAGGCGTAGACATGGTTGGGGGGAATTAAAAAACATTTCCATATTATGTGGGTACCAGAGAATATCAAGAACGATGTGGTCGTTCCGTTCTTAACTTATGAGGCATCGAAATGGTGGAAGGGCGTGGGCCCTATCTATGCTCAAGGGGGGCATATTACTTGGGATAGGTTCAAGAAGGCATTTTTAGATCAGTAACTTCAAGTTCGCACGTCAGAACTAGTTCTTTGACTTGAGGTAGAAAGAAGGGATGTCAGTTTTAAAGTATGTTAGTAAGTTTAACCGCCTTGGGAAGTACGCCTCCTGTGTTACCCCAAGACCTTTTGACCTTAGCAATTTGCATACTTATATTTAAATGTTATGTGACTAATTGATTTTTATATGTGTTATATATATATATATATATATATTGTACATAATTGTTTAGGGTTGCTATGTCATCTTGGACTAATTAGAGGACCTAAGTGCATAAAAGGAATTCTATGTTAGTTAGTTAGTTAGTTGAATTTGGAGGGAGGTTAGTAAATATGAAGGGTGCCTTTAGTGATAATTCTAAGGGGACTGAATATTTAGGATTGGTTGGACATTTTAAGGATGTAACTTCTCAGAATTCTGGAGTATTGATATGGTATTTTAACAAGTTATGAAATGTATGAGGTTTTCCCATGTTTTGTTGCATAAAAATCTAGATGAAGAACTGAGTTATGTTTGCATCGTTGCATGCTTATACTTGTTTATTCTTGCGTATGTTGTTGATGAATTGTTGGATGCATTACATGAGAGTCAGCATATGCATATTCTCAATCTAGAGCTCTTGTTTAATGATGACCCTAGACTAGGATATATTTCGAATTTATGTTGTTTGCCCCGGGAGCGCTTTTTGTCCCCTCATGATACCTGGTCCCTTGCAGGTTTAAAAGTTAGGGATGTTAATAGTGTCATTCAGTCCACAAGGATGGATAATGATAGGAATATATCCTTAAATAGAAATTATGAGCCTTACCAGTTACGATATGATATGATACAAGTTACAAGTATAATTGGATAGTGTTATTGTTTGATAATTGAGCTCGGTTATAGAATTACTTGTTGCATGTCATTTTGGTACTAATCATGTTAAGTACTCGGAGTACGATTTCTGATATGTATGTGATCAATTTGGTTAAGTATTTTCATGACATGTTAAGTGTATGATTTGATATTGTTTCTAAGTGTTATAAAGAGTCTAAAAACAGTGTTTTGGGTTGGGATTTCAGAAATGTGCAGACAATGACTTTTTCTTCACAAATTTTGCCTTGTAAATGCCCTCACTGGATCTCGGACGGCCGGATCACAGTATCACTTGCTCGATCAAAATACTGGGGTTATTTCGGATGAGAGAACAAGGGAAAATGGTCGACCGTGCCTGATATCCCCTCGATCGGACTCAAGCGGTCGACCGGCTCTATCAAGTAGGTCTACCGGACTTTTTGTAAATGTTTCTGTCCAGATCTCGGATGATCCTACCGGTCGACCGGCGCATGTCTCCATTGTCCGAAGTCTTTTTAGTTTGTTTATACTCCTTTCAAGTTATGTCATGTACAAGCTATGCAAGCTCTGAAGTTTCATGTTATGTTTTCAAGTATTTTACAAAGGTTTTCAAGATGTTTCAGGTTAAGAAAAGTCAAGATTTATTTTCAAATGTTTTTGGAAACAGGGAAGGTGTTGAAGTCTCTTTGGTCCTTCATCCTAGGGGTGATCGGTTCTTACTAAGCTAGTGTGGCTTACTCCATTATCTTTTCATGTTTTTTAGATGAGTATGATGAGGATGCTGATGATGAGTCATGGGATGGGGTGCAAGACGAATAGTTAATGAATGAAAGTTATGTAATAAGTATTGAATCTTTTATAAGTTATTTGACAAATAGTACAATATAATAAGTTTGTAATTTCTTGAGGTATTGATGACCTTTTAATAAAGTTAAAGTTTAAGACGATTCTGTTAAGTTATACTTTGGAAGATTATATATTGTTAATGGTTCTTTGTCTCAATGGTAGATGAGGCTCAGCCAAGTCACCTTCTGGTTACGGGTTGTGACATAAGTGTTATCAGAGTCAACACGCTTAAATATTTAAGTTAGAAAGTTAAGTATGGAATGAATATATGATGGATTCCTTAGATAAAGTAAGATGTGTTTGGGTAGAAACTAGAATAGGAATTAAGTGTTTACTTAATGCTTTATATGTCTTGTTTTATGTACTAACATACATGCTACATGAACTTTGTGCTTATATGTTGTTGTTCTATAAGATGGATAACCAAGACAGTATTGATCTCAACATCCCGATATCAAGTTTGGGCCGTCAAAGCAACATAAGTAGTCGCCTAAGGGAAGATGTGTCTGAATCCTCTACCCGGCCTCAGGTACAGAATGTGGGAACAACTAATGGTGAGGAGAATGTAGTACCTCCACCTCCACCGCCTGTGAATACTGGAATACCGGCTGAGTTAACTGCAACATTAGCCATGATAACACAACTACTTCCACATGCAGTGCATGGAAACCAGAATACGTGGACAACAAGAGCACTAAGAAACGAGGTTGACCCGGGTATCTATTATGAAAGGATAAAGAAAATGAGGATGGCCTCATTCAATGGTAATGTTGGACCAGACGAGGCAGAAGTTTGGTTAGATGACATGTAAAGGAACTTTGAGACCATGAGGTTACCTGCGGAGGCTAGATCAACAATGGGAATTGCATCATTGACTGACAACGGAGCTGAATGGTGGAAGGGCATTGCCCCAATCTATCAACAAGGGGGACACGACCTATCAGTTGGGTGGAATTCAAAGCAGCCTTCTTGTATCAATATTTTCCAGATACCTATCGCATGGAGAAGCAAAACCAGTTTCTAGAGCTCAAGCAAACGGAAGGTATTGCTGTGGCAGAGTATGTGGGGAAGTTTAATGCATTTGGAAAGTACGCCACCTCCATTATCCAAGATCCAGTGAAAGAGGCACCCATGTGTATGTAGATGGGGTACCAGACCTTGTTTTAAGTGTGGGAAAACAGGGCATCAAATCAGTCACTGTCCCGAATGGTATAGGGGTAATGTTCAGAATATTGTTGCACCAAAGGTTGGGGATTCAAGGCGGAAGTCCAATGAAAGGGTATTCGCTCTCACTCAACAAGAGGCAGGGGAAGCCTCAGGTGTAGTAACAGGTACACTTCTGATAAACTCGGTGCCTGCTTATCTATTGTTTGACTATGGTGATACACATTCCTTTGTTTCTCGTAGTTTTACTAAGACCCTTAGGACTACCCGCATTCGTCCTTCTAATGAATATAGAGTTAGCATACCTAATGGGAAAGTATTGGAATCGAACTTGTTGCATAAAGGGTGTCGAGTAGAGATTGATTCAGGGGTAAAGGAAGTGGATTTGATAAAACTGAACATGGTAGACTTCGATGTTATTCTGGGTATGGATTGGTTATCAAGACATCATGCTTTAGTGGATTGTAAGGAAAGAAGAATTCAGTGGCAGAAGGGAAGGATGTGATTGAATTTCAGGGGTCGGAAAGGAAGAAAGAACGGAAGATACCTATCATACAAGAAATCAAGGCACATAAATGTTTAAGGAATGGTTGTGAAGCTTATTTGGTGTATACTTTGACAAAAGAAGATTCAAATTGAAGATGTATCGGTAGTGAAATATTTCCAAGATATGTTTCCGAAAGATTTACCGAGCATACCACCTGTTTGAGAGATCGATTTTGAAATACTGTTATAACCCGGTGCAAAACCTATTTCCAAAATCCCGTACCGAATGAATCCAGCAGAACTTAAGGAATTGAAGACTCAGTTACAAGAATTGTTAGACAAGAAGTTCATCTGGCCTACTGTATCACCATGAGGAGCACCACTGTTATTTGTGAAGAAGAATGATGGAAGCATGAGGATGTGCATATATTATCGAGAGTTGAACAAGATCACCATCAAGAGAATATATCATTTGCCCCGTACAAATGACATATTTAATCAACTGAAGTGTGCCAAGGTATTTTCCAAGATTGATTTAAGATCCGGGTATCATCAATTGAGGATCAAGCCAGAAGACATACCGAAGAGTGCTTTCTTAACAAGATATGGACATTACGAATTCCTTGTGATGCCATTTGGTATGACCAATGCACCAGCGACGTTCATGTATATGATGAATCGAGTTTCAATGATTGTTTAGAGAAGTTTGTATTAGTGTTCATTGATGACATTCTCATATACTCACCATCAAGAAAAACTCATGAAGAACACTTGAAGGCAGCTTTGGGAATTCTGAGAAAAGAGAAACATTACGCAAAATTCAGCAAGTGTGAATTCTGGTTGAAGAGTGTATCATTCTTGGGACATGTAGTGTCAGCTGAAGGTGTGTCGGTTGATCCATCTAAGATAGAAGCTATAGTAGATTGGCCACGACCCACAACAGTGGCTTAAATACGAAGTTTCCTAGGGCTAGCGGGATATTATCAGAAGTTTGTGGAAGATTTTTCAAGGGTTGCCTCGCCTTTAACTCGTTTAACACAAAAACAAGTGAAGTTTTATTGGAGTCCAGAATGTGAAGAGAGTTTCATGAAGTTGAAGGAGACTTTAATTATTGCTCCTATCTTAGCATTACTAGAAGAAACCGGGGGGTTCACTATATACATCGATGCTTCAGGTGTCGGTTTGGGATGTGTACTCATGCAGAAAGGGAAGGTAATTGCCTATGCTTCAAGATAGTTGAAGCCATATGAGAAGAATTATCCTACACATAACCTTAAGTTGGCAGCTGCGATCTTTGCTTTGAAGATTTGGAGGCACTATCTTTATGGTGAGCCTTGTGAGGTATTTATGGATCATCAAAGTCTAAAATACTTGTTCACTAAAAAATGAGCTTAACATGAAGCAACGAAGATGGTTAGAGTTATTAAAGGACTATGAATTGACAATTAGCTACCATCCAGGTAAGACTAATAGGGTAGCAGATGCGTTGAGCAGAAAGACAACAGGAAAGATGGCAGCCATGATGTTTGAACAAGACGAGCTCATCTTTGAATTTGAAAAGCTGGATAGATTTTCAATGATACCAACAACGTCCTAGCAGCCTTAGTAGCTCAGCCAACTTTACTTGTTCGAATTAAAGAAGCTCAAGCAATAGATTCTGAATTGGTAAAGGAAAGGGTGACAGCACAAACGGGTGAAGAAACATATTTGCAAGTGCACGAAGATGGCAGTTTACGATTCTGGGGTAGAATATGTGTACCAACGGATGTGGAGCTGAAAACAAAAATTTTACAAGGGCCACACAATTCAAGATTGTCAATACACCCAGGAGCTTCGAAAATGTACAAGGATTTGAAAGGAAATTTCTGGTGGAAATGTATGAAGAGAGAAATTGCGTAATATGTGGCTAGATGTTTGATTTGTCAACAAGTTAAAGAAAAACATCAAAGACCTACTGGCTTGTTGAAACCTTTGGAAATTTCGGTATGGAAATGGGAGAATATTTCAATGAATTTCGTGGTTAGGTTACCAAGAGACAAGACGGGAAAAAACATAATATGGGTGATTATGGACATATTGACGAAGTCAGCACATTTCCTACCTATTAAGATTACTGCACCAATGGATGTGTTAGTTCATATGTATATGAATGAGGTTGTTAGACTACATGGTGTACCGGTAAGTATAGTCTTAGATTAGGATCCAAAATTCTTGTCTCGCTTTTGGAGAAGTTCCAATGAAGCCATGGGAACCAAGTTGTCTGTTAGCACCGCCTATCACTCACAAACAGATGGACAATCAGAGAGGACTATTCAAACATTGGAAGATATGTTTAGGGAATGTGTTTTAGACTTCAAAGGCAACTGGATAGTCACCAAGCAAGTATCGGAATTGAACCATATGAAGCACTCTATGGAAGACGATGTAGATCACCGGTATGCTGGGATGACATTGAGGAGAAGTTGGTAACAGGGCTGAACTTATTCAAGTGACCATGAAAAAGGTACCACTCATTCGGGAAATAATAAAGGCTGCTCAAGATCGACAGAAAATCTGGGCGGATAGTAACTTCAAGTTGGAGACAAAGTATACTTAAGACTTTAGCAGAAAAGGGTGTCATGAGATTTGGGAAAAGTGGTAAACTGAGTCTAAGGTATGTACGTCCATACGAGATATTGGAAAGAGTGGACGAGTTAGCTTACCGTCTAGCATTACCGCCAACATTGTCAACACTTCACAATGTCTTCCATGTATCACAACTAAGGAAATATATACCCGACCCAAGTCATATTATAGAGGCAGAACCTTTCGAACTTCAAGAGGATTTATCATACCAAGAGATACCAGTAAGAATTTTGGATAGTAAGAAACAAGTATTGAGAACAAGAACAATACCTTATGTAAAGGTAGAATGATCGCATCACAAGGAAAGAGAATCTATATGGGAGTATGAAGAAGAAGCAACACAAAAGTACTCTCACCTATTCCAAGAGCAAGGTAAGTAAGTTTCGGGGATGAAACTATCATAAGGGGGGAGGATGCGATACCCAAGACCTTTTGACCTTTGAAATTTGCATGCTTATATTTAAATGTTATGTGACTAATTGATTTTTATATGTGTTATATATATTGTACATAATTGTTTAGGGTTTCTATGTCGTCTTGGAATAATTAAATATGAAGGGGTGATTGTTTAGCATAAAAGGAATTCTATGTTAGTTAGTTAGTTGATTTTGGAGGGAGGTTAGTAAATATGAAGGGGTGCCTTTAGGGATAATTCTAAGGGAGCTAAATATTTAGGATTGGTTGGACATTTTAAGGATGTAACTTATCAGAATTATGGATTTTTGATAGCATATAAATAGAGGAAAATGATAGAGAAGGGAAGAAAAGTGTAAGAAATAAAAAGAGAGAAAAAAAGAGTGCTTGAAAAATTGGACAGCAAGTAATAATACTTTGGCAGACATAGTAAATCATCTCGGATTACTCCTATATTTGAACCATAAATACTAGACTCCCTAAAATAGATTCTGACTGAATGAATTCTCATTCTAAGTTCTGGATTACGAGATATCGTCATCGGAGTAGAAGGTTATGGCAGTTCAACTAAAATCAGAGTAATGAGAATAGATCATCTAGTTGAAGTAGTAATCGAAGCCTGATCGACCCCTTTCTTTTTCCTAAAGTTAGAAGACAAATAGAAGTACATTCTGAACGGTAGAGATTAAGATTCAATTGTTCCATCTAGAGTTATTGCTTCTGGAAGTTGCAATTACAAACTAGAGAATTCTGCTTTTCTAATCTCCCTTTGATTTTCTGATTAAGTGTTCAAGGTAAGAACCCTTCGTCCTTGTTTTTCAGTACTAAAACGCATGAACTGGTCTTTTAACAAGTTATGAAATGTATGAAGTTTTCCCATGTTTTATTGCATAAAAATCTTGATGAAGAACCAAGTTATGTTTGCATCGTTGCATGCTTATACTTGTTTATTCTTTCGTATGTTGTTGATGAATTACTGGATGCATTACACGAGAGTCAGCATATGTATATTCTCAACAGGATATAGTCCGAATTTATGATAAGTGCCCGAGAGCACTTTTTGTCCCCTCATGATATCTGGTCCCTTGCAGGTTTAAAAGTTAGGGCTGTTAACAGTGTCATTCAATCCACGAGGGTGGATAATTACAGTAATATATCCTTAAATAGAAATTATGAGCCTTACCAGTTACGATATGATACGATACAAGTTACAAGTATAAGGGCCTTCCTAAACGGCATTAAAGTTTGGGGCTGTTAACAGTTAGATAGTGTTATTGTTTGATAATTGAGCTCGGATGTATAATTACTTGTTCCATGTCATTTTGGTACTAATCATGTCAATTTTATATGTATTGGAAGGCTACGAGTATGCCAAGTTATGTTAAGTACTCGGAGTACGATTTCTGATATTTATGTGATTGATTTGGTTAAGTATTTTAATGACATGTTATGTGTATGATTTGGTATTGTTTCTAAGTGTTATAAAGAGTCTAAAAATAGTGTTTTGGGTTGGAATTTCAGAATTTGCAGAAAATGACTTTTTCTTCACAAATTTTGCATTGAAAATGTCCTCACTGGATCTCAACCGGCCGGATCGGTCAACCGGATCACAGTATCACTCATTCGATCAAACTACTGGGGCTATTTCAGATGGGGAAAAGAGGGAAAACAGTCGACCGTGCATGATATCCCCTCTACTGGACTCAAGCGGTCGACTGGCTCTGTCATGTAGGTCTACCAAACTTTTTGTAAATGTTTCTGTCCTGATCTCGGATAACCCTATCGGTCGATTGGCACGTGTCTCCATCGTCCGAATTCTTTTTAGGGCAACCTCTTAAGTTTCAGACTTCCTGTACTTGTAGTAGAATAAGGAAGAGCCGCTTGCCTTCTCCTTGCGAGTTCTGACTAGCTGGGTGGCTTTCTAAAGCAGCACTTTTCCCATCCGAATCGCAAAGCAGATCGTTCAGTCGCGTCCACAGCTGTTGAAGTAAAGTAATCGGAATAAGTGTCTGCGGGAAGGAGTCACGTATAATGTGACGACCGTTCCTTTTATCTTGGACATCTCAATGTTCATGCAAAGCATTCTTTTCTTTTCGATCTTGTACCCTATGTAGGCGGGCTGGGACCAGAGTTGCGGGCTACGAAGGCACCACTCTCAGTCTAATCCGAACGGATCCCATTCTTTTTGAGTGAACGAAGCCAAGTTAGTAGCCAACCAGGGCTTGAGATATGCGAAACGTTTGTTTATACTCCTTTCAAGTTATTTCATGTACAAGCTATGCAAGCTCTAAAGTTTCATGTTATGTTTTCAAGTATTTTACAAAGGTTTTCATGATTTTTCAACGCTTCATATGCCAATGAGGCACAGAACCAAAGCAAAATAGTAAAGTCCGGTATACTATTATTAGCAGAAGCATTATTAACTACATGAATTATCAGAGTTATACATAACCAGCATAAAGTAAAGTGCTAAAACAGTAATATGCTATAGTATTAGCCTACACTTTTTTTTCGCTAAATAGAAGATTTAGCCTAAACCTCAATTGTCACCTTAAAAAAAAAACCTAAAACTCAATTGCAAGCATGTAATTTAACAGAGTTCATTGACAATCATGCTTATGTTAGAGTCAAGGTTAGCTATAGATTTTAAAATATAAAATTCAATCAAAACATACAAAATTATGACAACAGGGAGAGAATGGAACTCGCGATACAACTTGTTGAGGAACAAATGAAGTTGAGGACCAAATGAAGATTCAAATATCCAACAATACATGCACAAACTGGAAGCATTGTAAGTAATAGCATAAACAGCATAGCACAAACTAAGAGATCAAAGTGACTAAAAGCTCAAATACCATACACTGATGGCAGCAGAATAGACAGGTACGCTTGTCGGATAACTCATCAAACCCACAAAAAATGCTTCTTTTTAGGTTTATCAAAGATGCCAGAGCCATAAGTGCAAATGAGACTCTCAATCACAAGTGGAAATTGTAACAATGTAAAAAGGGCTACTGGGATGCTGGAAAAGATAATGAGCGGATAGGCAACCCAAGTTAATTTTTGGTTTAGAATAAGGTACAAAGAGGTGCCGAAAGATGCCATCATGGTGACTATGGAAAAAAACAAGCAAGCAAGGCCTAATATTAGTTTTGTAGGCAAGGAGTTGAGAAAATCTTCTTCTGCATAACGTGCAGTAAGAATTCCTAAGAACATGAGAACCGATGTTGAAGAAGCGAACATTGACATTGCATTTGAAACCACAAATATCCAAAATGCTCGTGGTTGTGTTTTTAGCATAATAGGAATCCCAGTTTTGTCATTATTACGCTTTGATACTTGTGAAAGCTGTTGTAAACATTACTGCTGACAATGAGAGTCCCCCACAATCATACTTGATCCGGCGAGTATTCTTCATCCATCTTTCTCCCTCCTTGTGAAGCCTCTCATGCTCTTCAGAGAATAACTTCTCAGGTGTTTTATTGTTGTCATTCAAGTCGTCCTTCAACTTTGGTTGGACGATACTTTCTACTTCCTAGAACAACAGTTATGATTGCAAATGTTAAACAATATGCATGTTTGAGTGTGGAATTTTATCACTATAGCTGACAATTATAACTAGAAAGAAACAACAACCTTAAACCATTGAAGTTCCCTCTGCATTTGTAGAGCTGCTCCCGAGGCACGTTCAAGCTGTGTAGGAGGTGATAATTTTTCTTTGCTAAATGTAAGAAGTTGTTCCCAAATATGTCATGGCGACGGGCCATTATGCTCTTTTGTGTTCCCAACTTATAGATAAGGCTGTAAATCTTCTCTTGGCGAAGTAAAATTGCCTGTGCAAAGATTGTCCTTCCCTTTTTATCTTTTCTCCATATAAATTCAGGATTGTATTTGAGTATTTCCTCAACAAACTCGATAATTCCGTGCTTGATAGCATCATACAAGATTTTGTCAATATCCATCTTTTGAAGCTGTGACTGACTCAACTTCCGTAATTCTTTGAAAATACAACGTAGGAGTTTGACGGTTTCATCATTAACCAACTTTATGTCATGTATATGCTTGACATCCGGGACTGACATAATCAGAAAACCATTAAAGACTAATGAAAAGTATCCTGGATAAAAGTTTTGAAAAATACATACCGTAGAATCTTAAAATTCTCCAACCCAAATAATGCAAAAGCCATCCTGCTGCAAAATCAAAGTACATATTAGATAATATATACTAAGTCATGAAAATTTGTAAGTAATTGAATGTCATACAAGTGAGATTTATACTGGAAAAGATTGTAGCTTGTACTGATTTATTATGTGCATATCGGCAACAAAATTGTCCTTACATTTACTCAACGTCGAAGAGCTTGTCAATAACAGAAGTTGATGATATTATCAATTCAGAACTGAACACGGAAAAGGGGATTAAGCAGATCTAGTCATAGTTACTTTTTACTCCTCTTTTTCTCCAATCTGTTTCTTCAATCATGTGCTTACTACTTAGGTCAGTCTAAAAGAATTTACATATTTATAAAAAAAACCGGGATCCACTATGTTGTTTGCAGGTATTCTTGTCAATGAATTTCTATCTACAATATTTCTTGGAATAGTATATACTATGACAAAATACTCATTCTTGTAAAAAGATGGGAAGTTTTTATCTTTTAATACTATGAATTTAGCAAAAGCTTCTTCCCCCCATATATAGTGGACTGAAAAGGTAATGCTTAATATACACAAACACAGATGGAGATAGGATAAGGAAAAACATAACTGGCATACCATTTTTTGCAATCAATTTGCCTCCTGTTTTTTTCCAGGTATCTCTTCATCACTTGAGTCGTGGATATCAATAATGTGGTCGTCGGTAGTGCTTAAGCTTTGATTTCCCATGGTTTCTTCTTCATCAGAAAATTTTTGACTTCCCCAAGGCGAATGTACCACAACACCTCGGCAATGAAAAATATATATATTTTTTTTACAAGGAACTTCCACGTCATGTTTTTTCAACATATACAATAGTAGCTTTTTGTATGTGTTTTGGGGAGAGGGAAGGTATAATATTTCAAAAGTATCATAGCATCTTTTCCTACACATCTTGGGTTTGTTGAACAGAGCATGTCATTTAAAAAATGAATTAGTTCGTTCGAATATACTCACATGAATAGATCCAGTGTTTCCAAAATACAAGTTTTGTTCCACTGGGAAATGCAGATGGCTTATGAGCCAGTATCCGGAGAGGGTAGTTTCCGCTATGATCTGCTGTTACACCGAGTTTTGGATATCGTTTCAATAGCAATGAAGCAATATCTGTTAGTCATAAAGCAGGAATTAGAATCAATCATATAAAATGCAAAAGAATATTAGACAGATTAGTGTTATGACGTGCCATAAATTTCAGCTGTAATCAGACAATTCAGCAACATGGCACCATTCTCTCCCCTTTCTGGACGTAGATCTTCCTTCGGTGTCACCCGGTATAGATAACGAACCATACTTTTCTGGTCATATAACGCAGCCACGATAACAGGAAGGTGGCCATCATCATGATCATTAGACTTTTTAACTAGCTCATGATTCTTTTCCACCATTGCCTTTGCCAAAGTTGTTACACCACTAATGGCAGCTAATGACAGTGGCGTAGCACCATATTCATTAACTAGTTCCAAGTCTTCCGGTGTCATCCTGCTCACCAACTCATGCGCAATCCTCATATGTCCAAATAGAATAGCAATGTGAAGAGCCGTATCCTTGTGTGATGAAACTCTTGCCCTTACAGCATTTGAATCATGGTCAAGAACATTCTTTACAATAGACAAATGGTCCTTTTCAATTGCTTCATACAAGGCCTCGTAATCCAAATGTTCTGTTCTTCCTGAAATGTAAAATCCATTTCAAGTAATGCAGCTAATTTCAATAGTATCAGTATCAAACATCGTTTCATTGGAAGTTCCTTGTGCCCACCACAGGTAGGAGCCGGGCAGGAGCTCTTGAGGAAAAAAAAAAGTAGCAATACATGTATAGGAGGCCGTATTGTAAGTGCTCTAAGTACCATTTGTTTCATTTTATCAAACAGGTGATGGGCAAGAAGTAAATCAAACAATTATGAACCTTTGAGTTAGATTTACCATTATGATCTTCAACCGTATGGTTATTATGATCTTCATCATGATCAAATTGTTGAAGTTTGGAAGGGCGTTTTATTTTTTCAGCCAAATGTTTCCAAGCAAAAGCTGCAGACATGTGAGCTTCTTTGAACTTCGAATAAGTGATTGCTCCACAGGAAAGCTGAATGGCGTGTAAAGCCAATGCGTTCATCCTCTTCCATTCCTCATATTCTTGTTTCTTATCTCTACTTGGCTGTTTATCCTTCCCTGAAACAACTCCCCAAAGGCCATGACCAACCAAATAGTTTTTCAAGCAGGATTTCCAGTCCTCATAGTTATCTTCATTCAGCTCCTCATGAACTATTCCAACGGCTGCTTTGTTTATTTTCTCACCTTTAATTTTTATAAGAAACCAACAAAAGAAATCCTTATTAAGCACCCCAAAAACTAACAAAGATTTTAAGGTCTAATTAAATTAACATATATAAAACTGATTTTGTGAGATGAGGAAATGTTAAAGACTTCCCTCCTTAATCCTAATCAGAAGAAACTTTTAGGCCAAAATAACATATCAGTTGTTACTTTTAAAATGTTGATTTTACTATAATAAATCGATAAATTCTAAGTTTGAACATGATTATATCTAGTAAGGTCACAGAGAATGTCACAATGGATAATCGGTAACACTCTATATAATGGGATAATCGGTGACACTTTATATAACCGGATAATAAGTATTTTGCAAATCAATAAAATAGGAAGAAATATTAAAAAAAAATTAGAATTATCAAAATTTCAGATGTTATTATAGTTATAAAGTAGAAATTTTAAATTTGTTTCAAATAAAAAAAAATTGAAACATCAAATAATTGCAAAAATATAATTTCACTTATAAATCGAGTAAACATTTCTATATTAATGGGAATAAGCTAACAAAAAACTAAAAAATCACCACTCAAACAAACATTTCTCAAAAGTGGTGAATTGACCTATTTAGTCCCGCAACATATTGTAATTGGTAATTTTGCTAATCATTTATTCTTGGAATCAGAGTCTTCATTCTATTTCCTTTTTTTGATTTAGGTCGTTCTGTTCATTCAATGTCTAAATTTTAGATTTGAATTGAAGTTTAATTTGAGTATTTTACTACACGTTTAATTTCATCTCTTTTCTCCTCCTTTTCTCTATGGTTGCCAACGGCCATCGGTCGTCACTACTCTCTCCAAGAAACCCACCACAACCCATTTCTTCAACTTCTTTTCTTTTCTCTCTCTACTTCTTATTTATCATATATTTACACCAACAAAATCTCTTGTGCAAATTTCAATCAACAAAAAGATTAGAGATTTTTAGAATTAAGAAAGAAAATTTGAATTTTTTTGATATGGGTACTACTTTTTCGTTCTCAATTTTATCTACAAATTCTTCTTCAATGGCCCCACCACCCAAGGAGGAGTTTTTATTTTGGGTTTTTTGTTCATCAACATCTATATGTATTAGATTATTGATTTAGTTGGGAGTATGTAACCATGATGATTTTAAAAATTTAGATGGCAGAGTGTTCAATTCTTTGAGAACATTAATAGTTTTTTGACTTTTTGTTTAGAAAGGAAGAACGAGATTGATAATGGTGATGCTGGATTTTACATTTGATATACTTGATCAATTAGATTGAGGAGGTTCGATTGAATTGGGCAAAATCGGACACGGTCGGCCGGACCGGTTTGTTACTCCGGTCGGCCGACAACCATTTTTTCGGTCCACCTGGACCAGTTAGACCAAGTCAAAACCTGCACAATGTGTGAGTGTGGAGTTAGTGGGTGGTTCCACTAACACCACTTGATGAAGTGTTCATCAAAACACACAATTCACTCAAATTTCCGGTTTTAGATTTCTATTTCAACGAATCTCTCGGCTCAAGCTCGAGGTTGATCGTGTGGATACCGATAGAGACAGAAGTCTGCAGCTGCCGTTGTTGCTTCAAAGTAGCAGAATCCGAGCAATATCGATTAGATCGATAAAGATATAATTTCTATCACAAAGTACTGATACTTTCTCGTGACTAGATTTTCTAAAGGAACGGAATTCAATTTTACTTTCCGCTGCTCTTATTTGGGAATTCTGAATTTTTCCTTCCACATGCGTTGGTGGTGTGGGATTGATTGTATATTTGATTTTGGGATTAATTTAGGGTTTTGTTACTATTGCAGTAATTCGAGGAGAATTAATGACAATCACAAACAGAGAACAAGAAGAGAAGAAGGATAAAAGAGATTAAACAGAAGAATTGAAAGCTTTATTGATTAAGAACGCTAGTTAAGAGAATTGGGGAAAATTCTAAAAAGGAAATATTACAAATGATCCACGATATCCAAAATATCTGAATCTTCCCCTATTTATACTTAGGGTCAAATCGGGTTATTACAACCCGCGAACTCCTTGACCCGATCCGAATCTATTAAAACATAAGAAACCGCCACAAACATACTAGGGATCGAATCCCTTAAACTGCACAAATGCTCATTACATAATAGGTTTTTTTGTATGAGATTCTTAATTTTACTTGGGAGATGGAATAAAGATGTTTTTTTTGGAGAATTCAAATGGTAAAGTGTTCAATTCTTGTAGAAGAAAGAGATGGTGGCAGTGCAACTATGACGCCGTTGCAGTGATAACGGTACCGTGGCGGAACTAGCCGGAAGGGGAGAAGGAAGAAAAAAAGTTCTTTTTAATCTTTCTGTTGTAAACTTTCCAAAATTCCGTAAGAATTTAATAATAAAAATAAAGCAAAAAAATAACTAATAGATATTGATAGAGTGAACGGAAAGATCGAACCCACGAAACCTAAATAAAATAGGGATTTTGATTCCAAGAAATTTAGGGCATCAGCATTCCTATAAAAACTAATTTTTTAAAAAATTTGATGCATAAATCGGTGTGTTTCTTAGGAATCGCGAGATGTTTGTGCGGCCAATTGAAAGGGAGGAACAAGGATGAAGGAAAGAATTTGGCGTTGTTGGATCGAAATTACAACAGATATATCGAATTATAAATAAAAACAATAAAAAAAATTTTGGGAGCGAAACTGATAAAATATTTTGAAGTATATATAAAATAACTATACCTAATAATATTTTTTAAAATTTCGGGGGCGACTGACCCGGTTCTGTCTTCGTCCCTGGGAGGAACGAAGATCTCATTTCTCAAAGCGCGGCAGTAGATCGTGAAGAAGTTGTTGGTGGATGCTTACTTTAATTGTGAGATCAAGAGTGAATAGATGGAGATAAAATCTTTAGATGGCAAGAAAGAAGAAGCAATTTTGCAGTGATGGATCTTGGCGGAAGCCATGGTGGGTACCGTACTCTGGGGTGGAGGCAAACCTGGTACTTCTGGGTATATATAAATTCGGTTCAGTTTTTGCAACAAAATTTCGGAATTCGTTTCGATTTTGTAACGTTTTAAATAAAATTAATTGAACTAAAATTTTATGAAAATCGAATACTGAAATTATTTTGATATTGTTCGATTTGTACTGAAATTTTATTTTTTCTTTGTGGATCTCAACTTAATAAAAATTAAAAAAAGATAATATTATAATACAAAAATAAAAACAATAAATAAAAAATTAAGAATAAAAATACAACTCTACACAAATAATATGACTGATTAACTCCCCAATAATTCGGACTAAAAATATGGATTGAAAACAATTCTAAATAATTAATAATATTTTTAAGTATAATACAATTTTTTTTAAATACTTAATAAATAAATTGGTCTATTCGAAATTTCGAAATTCAGGGTTAATAAAATTGAAAATTGAATCATAAAGCGAATTATTTTGACTTTTCAAAACGAACCAAATAAGCAAAATACCGAATAAACTAAACCATAAGGGAGAAACAAATGTCCCGATAGCTGTAGTAGAAAATATTGGAAATGCGAAAGGTGGCTGTTTATGGTGAATCCGGTTCACAAATAGGATCGTGTACCAGATTTTTCTAAGAATTTTCCTTCCATCACAACAACTCGATATTTTCTTTATCAAATGGTTTGGAAAAAAAAAAAAAAAACCCTGGTGTTTAAGATATGCAAATTGATGCTCTCTCCAATATAGCACTTTTAATCTTTGATTAGTTTACAAAATTGGTCCTAAATCTATTAATGAACCAAAACTATTTTTCTATAATTTTAGACCCACAACTACTAGTTGTTTTCAAAACATCCTCGGAACTCTTTCTACGATAGTTTTCGATAAACCAAAAAACCACAAGAAAAATAAATGATTAGCTTAGAAATCGCAAAACAAAAGAGATATTAGGAATTTTTTTATCCTAAACGAGTTAATGGCATCGGGTTGGGACGTTGTTCTAAAACTATTATTTCTATTATATTATATTAGTCGTACACTATAAACAATTCGTGCCTGCAACCCATTCTACGTTGGTCTCCAGCAAATAATTGAAACATTTTAAATAGTGTACAAATTGAAGATGCACAGACACAATTTTTGATAGTGTAGAACGAAAATAATAAAAAAAATAATTGAAGGACCTTGCTCAAACACCGTTATTAGTGTTAGGATGATTTTTGCTAATTTCACTAATCTTTTTGCAGCTTTTAAACTAATAATTTCTTTTTCCTATCAATGAAAGTCAATTATTTTCAGAAAGAAAAACGAAAAACAAAAGAAATGCAATAAAACAATTAATTCGCTGAGCTAATAGCAATTATTATATATGATGATATTAAACTTACTTGAAGCCTTAGACATTCTTGTCTCTGATGAAAATATTGAATTCTGTGATTAATTTATATTGACTTGATTACTGTGAATATATATAGGGTCTGTAAGTTCTACTATAAAATACTTTATCTTTAAGTTATTCTCATATTCTAGCATTCCTTTTACTTTTTTCTTTTTGTAGTAATTCTTTATGTTATTACTACCAAAGTATTTATTCCTAGACCTATAATTTTCTTTCCGGCTCTTACCACGTGTTTTCATCCTAAAGAATTTCCTTTTCAAAGAATAAATATTTTGCTAGTAAGATTTGCAACAAAGTTTGAGGTAGTAGCTAAATTCTCAAGGATGTTTAGAATTAATTTTTTATAATGTAAAAGACATTAAAAAGTAAAGAAAGAAAGAACAAGCACTTGTTAATATGTCCTCAAATTCAAATGGGTTTCTTACAAAAACAAATCCCATGAAGTCACGAAGTTATGCACTTTACGCCCGAATGTCACAAAATATGTATTTTACTTCCAAAGACCGTTAGCTAACTATTAAGTTATAAATAACCGTTATTAGACCTGTTAAAATTACATTTTAACCCTCAGTACATTGTGATATTGACCAAGAAATCATAAAGATACACTTATCCAAAAATAAAATAAAAAATATTAAAATAGCAAACTACAACAACTTTATGAGGGTAAACAACAGATTCAACAATTGTTGGGTGATTTCAGAGGCTTTGATTTTTAATTTTTATTGATTTTGCTAATAATAATGAAGCTTGGTTCGAGAGAGTAGATCTCTTATTCTTCTTTCTAAACATTATGTTGTTCTTTGTAATATTTTGTTTATTTGAGAAAGTTGTTCTACCATATGGTCCGGTTGACCAAAGTATGTCATGTAAGGAAAAAAATATAGCCGTTGTGATTCGATTTTTTTGTGTATTTTGGCCTATATAAAGCTTCTAATGTTGACTTTTTATAATTAACCAAGCCATAAAAGGGCATATTCTATACACTTCATAAACAAGCAATCAAACATTTCTAGAGCTTTTATCTTCAAATCATTCTTTTAAGAATACATCATTTTGAGTTGAGCTAAAACATATCATATATTTTCTATTCTCAAAAGTGATTAGAGCTTAAATTTGTATATCCAATCCATTGACGGATTTTTGTAAGTGAAAGTCTCATTTGAAAGAGACTAGTTTCCTTTTCTATTTGTGAGAAACTAGTTCTTAGTGGGTAGGAAAAAGCTCTTTGTGAGTGTTTGTGTCCTCTTTGTGAGGCATCACATGTGTGAGATTAGCTCTTTGTGAGCTTAGTGAAGCAAAGCTCCTCTTTCTGAGTGGAGTCTTCTTAGTGAAGCAAAAGTCCTCGTTGTGAGGCAATTGTAAAAGGTTGGAATGAGGGGTATTTTCGGTATTTAGTTTTAATTGAGATTAAGTGGGAGTTATTATCCGATAAAGACTCCCACTACTAGCAGAAGTCTATGGGACGTGGGAGTTAAAGACTCCCACTGCTGGGAGACACTACAAGAAAACAGTTAAATAGCGACTGCCTTTACCGTCGGCATTCGGTCGCTATTGAAGTTTACCGACCGATTACCGACCGAATAGAGTGGTCGTGTATTTATCGTCGCTAAGCCATATACCGACCGTTATTAGAGCGACCGATTATTCCGTCGCTATATTACGACGGATAGGCGACCGACTAGAATTCTTGGTTGACTTTTTAACATTGACTTATACCGACCGACGACCGACGGAATAAGTACCGACCAAATTAGACGACCGAATACCGACGGTAATAACGCGACCGATTACCAACCGATATTATTCGGTCTCTATATTACGACGGAATGGCGACGATAAAGAATACTTGGTTGACTTATTGACATTGACTTATACCGACCGATGGTCGACGACAAATACACCGACAGAATACCGACTAGATATTCCGTCGGTAAAATGTGACGGAATAGCCACCGACTAGAATTTATTTGACTTTGACTTGAAGCTAATACCGACTAGATATTCCCTCGCTAACGTGTTTTGAATTTAAAAAAATAAATCTGAAATATAATTAAATCCCTATATAAAAAACTGCAATAAGAAACAGAAAATGCAAAACAGCAATACAAACCAAAAACAATATCCAAAAAATCTCAAATAACAAACATAATCAATACAACCCAAAAATAACATTACATAACCAATAATCTCACTAAAACCACAAGTTTACACATCTTATTTACATTACAACATTCAAAGAATACAATTCTTATTTACATTACAACAATCAAAGCCTACAATTCTTATTTAAATTACAACAATCAAAGAATGCACTTCTAATTTACATTACAACAAGCAAAGTGTGCACTTGTTATTTAGATTACGACACAATCAAAGTTTACACTTCTCTAATACTCTTTTCGTCTATGAGTTGAAACCTGAAAATTCAAGAATAAAATTAACATTTCAAATACGTCAATTAATTTATGGTCATAAATTACTAAAACTAACACAACAAATATTACTCATCTTCAATATGTGGAAGTAAAAAAAGCTAGTTGTGAAGCGTAAAAGAGATTAATAATACAAGAAATAAACGTTACAATAAAAGAAGAGTTAAAAATTTATACTTGTATTTTTTCTATTCATAATCATCCTCCGACATGAATTCATCCTCTTCTTTAGAATTGTCATCACCCGACATGATTTCATCCTCATCATCATCTTCATCAACACGACTCGTATCGGTCACAAGGACAACTTCAATTTCCCCTGACCGGTGTGTAAGTTGACCAACTTCAGTAATAGTTGGATCAATGCGATTGGTCTCCTCCTCGCGTACTTCCTCCCGATACGGTACTGAACACCGAGAGCGTCAATTAGGCGTTGTTTGGAGCGACAAACGACCCAACCAATCAGCCCCTAGATGTTGTCTTACTACCTGGATAAGGTGTGTAGTATACTTGTTGACATTGGGAAGCAAATACAAAGGGATCGTAACCCTGGTACGTTCTTTTCCTATGGATTTCTACAAGTTTATATTGAGGATGCACCCTAAGACCTCGATTTGGAGTAGAATCAAACCAGTCGCATTTGAAAAGAATTATTTTTTGGTGAGGTGCTCCAGCAAGTTCAACTTCAATGACCTGCTTTAACTCTCCGTAATAATCTCCTTTAACCCATAACCCGCTGTTTGTTGTTCCTTTTCCTTCGCTGTGGGCTTTTGTGTGAAATCTATAACCGTTAACAACGTAACCAGTGTATGTCATCAGTCTCCTCGACGTGCCCCATGACAGATTTTTCAACAACATTTCAGAATGTTGCGGAAGGCTATGTATCTGTTTAGAACAACAAAATGTTAAATTAATTTAGTTTAGGCATTTTTAAGACAACTACATTTCTACACAATACAAAACTTACATGAGTTCCAAACCATTTGGAAAAATCATTATAAACCCGGCTTTGAAGTTCTTCCTCCGTTATATGCGGTGTTTGGTCATTTACTTCACTGAAAAATTTCCTGAGTTACAAATTAATGACAATATTATTATTTGCCTACTTTCAATTATATAACAAAAATGAAGCAATAGATAGGTTTACTTACTGAAGATATGGTTCGACCTCTTCACAATTCATCAAGATATAATTCATGGCTGTTTTATAATCTTTATCAGATAATAAAATCTTTTCTTTTTTTCCAAATGATCTTCCCGGTAAGTTGCAAATTGATAATAATTCAGGGTCAGGTTCACTTGTCTCGTCATCTCCATCATTTCGCCCAACGGATGTAACATTTGTTTTCACGTGGGGTTCGAAATAATAGCTAAAGAATGTGGCAGCTTCTTCGACCAAGTATGCATTGCAAATTGACCCCTCAACTTTGGCCTTGTTTTTTATCTTATTTTTTATATGGTGCAGATATCTAATTAAAGCATAAATAGTTAATCACATTGTAAATACGTACATGAAAAATAAAAATGAAGTTGAGATAACTTAAGACATTGGTTGTTACCTCTCGAACGGGTACATCCACCTAAATTGTACCGGGCCACCAACCTTGGCTTCGTACGGAAGGTGAACCGGCAAGTGTTCCATCACATCAAAAAATCCCGGAGGAAATATTCGCTCTAACTTGCACAATAAAATAGCAATAGTGTCCTCCAATTCTTGCATATGTGCCACACTCAACTTTGGGGAACACAAATCTCTATAGAACAGACTAAGTTCAGCCAAGGGTCCCCAAACACTTGTCGGTAGTACTTCTCTAAGTGCTATAGGGATAAGTCGCTCCATGAATACATGAGAATCGTGACTCTTCATTCCAGACATTTACAACTCTTTCATATCAACGCATCGGGCCAAATTCGATGCATATCCATCTGGGAGCCTTAATTCTTTAACCCACTGCAAAACCATCTCTTTTTGTGCCTCGGTAAGAGTGAAACATGCCTTCAATTTCGTTGCTTTACCTCGGCCATCGTGTTTAATATTCAATTCAGGCCAATTGCAATATCTTTCAACATCCGCTCTAGCCTTAATATTGTCCTTAGTTTTACCTTTCACGTCCAACACGGTGTTAAAGACGTTATCAAACATATTTTTTTCATTATGCATGACAACAATGTTGTGTCTTATCAGAAGTGTCTGCCAATAAGGTAAGTCCCAAAATATGCTTTGTTTGGCCCAACAGTGATATCGACCTCTGCCTTGCTCTTTACCAATCTCTTCAGCTGTATCGGTAATTTTTGGATAATCTCTAACTCTAAACCACATTTCATCTCTAGTCAGGAGAGATGGCGGGTCTGCTCTCTCATGTCGCCGGTCCTTTCGGAATCCCTTTGCATCTCTTCTAAATGGATGATCAGGTGACAAGAAGCATCTGTGGCAATCGAACCACGATTGTTTCCCGCCAGCATGCAAATGGAACGCTTGTGTTTCCTCCATACAATATGGACAAGCGTGAATGTCTGCTGTACTCCATCCACTCAACATTCCATATGCTGGGAAATCACTAATTGTCCAAAGTAATGAAGCTCTCAGTTTAAAATTTGCTTTTTAGAGATGTCATAAGTTTCTGCACCTTCACCCTACAGCTGATTCAATTCATCGATGAGAGGTCGCAAGTACACATCAATCTTGTGTTTTGGATTTTGGGGTCCAGGTACAATGATAGTTAAGAACATTACATTGTTCTTCATATACATCCAAGGGGGGAGATTATAAGGAGTTAGAATAACTGGCCAAGAAGAATATTGCTTCCCTGACATACCGAAAGGTGCAAACCCATCTGTACATAACCCAAGCCTTACATTTCGAGGTTCCGCTGCAAAATCAGTGTGTGTTCTATCAAAATGTTGCCAAGCTTCCCCATCCATTGGGTGATTCATTATTCCCTCTTCTCTCTCACTGTGTGAGTGCCATGTCATGTTTTTTGCAGTTTTCTCAGATGCATACAATCTTTGCAATCTCGGAGTAATTGGAAAATAATACATCTTTTTGCAAGCAATCTCTTTTTGTCGTGTATTTTTTTATTTCTTTTTCTTAATATACCTAGCATGACCACACAACTTGCATTCTCTACTCTCAACATCATCTTTCCAGTACAACATACAACCGTTAAAACAAACATCTATCTTTTGCACTGGTAATCCAAGACCTTTAACCAATTTCTTCATTTGGTAAAAGTCGTCTAATGCATTATTTTGAGGAGGAAGCGCCTCTTTCATCAACTGTGCAAATTTATCTATAGTAGTTTCAGATAAGTTGTCTTCAGACTTTATACTGAACATTCTAGCAGTCATTGATAGCTGTGAATGGTTTTTACAACCTCCGTACAGTGGGCTATCAACAGCCTTCAACATGTCATAGAACATTTGTTCCTACGGATTGGGGGTTCTTCAACGTCCCTATTTTTCGGCTCATTAAAACTAGGTCCGGCAGAATAAAAAACCATCTCTCGATAATTGTTTCCTGTCGTATGTATTCTAGAATTATCCACATCATGAGAGGTTTCATTAATAAACGGAATTTGAGGCATTACCGTGACATGTCCAATTATAATAATTAGACACCAATCCGTTCATAACAAGATGATACTTGACCATATCAGGTCCATGAAAATCCTTATTTCTACAACCCGCACAAAGACACCGAATCCCATCATTTTGTACATTAGCAGACATACTAATAGCGAAATTCACAAATTGTTTCACTCCCGCTATAAATTCTGGACTATGACGGGATCCACCATTAGATGTTGAATCCATATACATCCAACTACGGTCCTTCATTATAAACACAATATCTGCATATATCAAGCCTTCATAAGTAAATGCATAGAACCTTATGTTTGATGATTTAGAACTTTTTTATGTACTATGCTATTAACGACATCTTATCTTATTTTTTGTCATGGTTTACAATGATAAAGAATAATGTCAAGGTTAAAGTGTAATAAACACCAACAAGTTTATTCCAAGTAAAGAAACATTGGTCCATCATAAATCAAGTATATATTGTAAGTATATTTTCATAATCATTTATGGACACAAATAAATTTAATCTTTAATTTCAAAAAAAGAAGAAGAACAAAAAAAGTCAAGTTTAAAGTGTAATAAACACCAACAAGTTCATTCCAAGTAAAGAAACCTTGGTCCATCATAAATGAAGTATATTGTAAGCATATTTTCATAATCATTTATGGACACAAATCAATTTAATCTTTAATTGCAAAAAAAGAAGAAGAACAACAAATGTCAAGTTTAAAGTGTAATAAACACCAACAAGTTCATTCCAAGTAAAGAAACCTTGGTCCATCATAAATGAAGTATATTGTAAGCATATTTTCATAATAATTTATGGAAGAAAAAATAAATTTAATCTTTTAATGTGGGAAAAAATAAGAAGAGGAAGAAGAAGAAATGGAGCACCTAATTCAGAGTGGTGGTGCTGGAGCACCTAAAGCTGACCAGTGGTGGTTCACCGTCGGAGTTCCTGTGGAGCCGGGGACGGGGGAGGTGGAGGCAATGAGGGAGGAGGGTTTCAAAGAAGAAGGTCTCGCAGGTTTACAAGTGTGTTTCTTTTATTGGGTATTCTGTTTTACAGCAATTTCAAAAAAGAAATGTGTCGTTTCATCTTAATTCTTGGCGATCGATTACCGACGGAAAACATATTCCGGTCGGTATTCGGTCGAGAATCAAAATGAAAAGGGGGAAAATCAAAGCGGGAAAATTTCAAAGCAGGAAAATATCGAGAAAATAGGCCGACCGAATGCCGATCGTATATGCATATTCGGTCGGTATTTGGTCGCGCGTACTTATAAAACTAATAAACAATAGTTGAATTGTCATGCCCCGTGTCTAAACAACTTTTAACATTAATGTGTATAAGTTTAACTATTCAATTTAATGTGTGTGTGTGTGTGTGTGTTTATATATATATGAATTCATAAAACTTGTTTACACAGGGGCATTATCATTAAGTGATGGAGTTACAATTTTAGTAATTGAATTTCAATAAACACACACACTAATCATAAAATTTGTTTAGACACGGGGCATGACAATTCAACTAGTGGATCATTAAGTGCCCGGGTTTTTTAATTTTTTAATCCGGCGCGACCGAATGCCGACCGTATATGCAATATCGGTCGGAATTCGGTCGCGACTTTAAAATTGGGCGACCGAAGACCGACCGTATCTGTATATTCGGTTGGCATTCGGTCGGCTAATTTCCCCGATATTTTCCCGCTTTGCCGGATTTTTTATAGAAACATTATTGACGGCTTTTAATTACTATTACTAATTCATATGTGTATATATATACATATATATATATACACACACACACACACACACACACACACACACTAATCATAAAACTTGTTTAGACACGGGGCATGGCAATTCAACTAGTGGATCATTAAGTGCCCAGGTTTTTAATTTTGAAAGCCGGAGCGACCGAATGCCGACCATATATGCAATATCGGTCGAAATTCGGTCACAACCATATATATATATATATATATATATACCGAAGACCGACCGTATCTGTATATTCGGTCGGCTAATTTCCCCGATGTTTTCCCGCTTTGCCGAATTTTTTGTAGAAACATTATTGACGGCTTTTAATTACTATTACTAATTCATATATATATATATATATATATATATATATATACACACACACACACACACACATTAATCATAAAACTTGTTTAGACACGGGGCATTACAATTCAACTAGTGGATCATTAAGTGCCCGGGTTTTTTAATTTTTAAAGCCGGAGCGACCGAATGCCGACCGTATATGGAAAGGGTGACCAAATACCGACGAAAACTGAGATAGCGGTCGCTATTCGGTCTCTAAACCCTAACCATATACCCTAAGATGGTCGCTATTCCGTCGCCCATAACAATATTCCAGAGCCAGAAATTTTAAAAATAGTATACACCCTGCCACAAGTCATAAGCATACAAATAACATACTAGTCAATATTCCAGCAGTCAATATTCCATAAGCATACAGTAGTGATAATAACAAGGATAGTTCAACATTAAACCAAAAAAACATAACAAAAGTCGAATAATATTCCAAAAAACCTACAATCTCTATTGACGGCCCAATACATCATCTACAGCTAAGGGATCATCGTCATAATCTGAATCTAAGTCATCATTATCTAAGTTGCTCAATCTAGTTTCTAGCTTAGCTGGGCTTAATATAGCGTCCCTATTTGAAAACATCTCAAATAAGGTACTAGCTAATGCGTTATTTTTCTTCTTTTCTCTCCTCGCATATTCTCTCTCTTTGTCTTCAAATTTCTTCTTCCATTCTTCGTTCAGTTATGTTATTTTGTGTTCCATTTCTGAGTGAGATACCGACTGACTACCTCCCCTCATTGCCTTAACTACATCCGAGAAGGAACCGAGTCCTTGAACTCGTCCATTTTTTAGCCCGCCAACTGCCTCCGCAGAGAGCGCAATCTGAGTCGGCAAATCGGGTGGTGACTGGCCTGCTTCAGTAGCTTGGGTTGCGGCATTCTCATAAACAGAATGGAACACTCCTTGTTAAAAATAAAAAGGAAGGTTAGTGATAAATGCAAGTAAATAACTAATATAAAAAAATGGAACCAGTTTGGAAATACTTACCGATAGGTGTCTAGAATCGTCATCAACATATTCCCCCTTCTTCGAGCTGGTATGGTGTTGATGACACCAATCATAGCTATCCGGGAATGGGATTGAATGGCCCGCCTCATTTTCCTGTTTATAAAATGTATAAAAACATTAAATACGTAAATAAAAACACAAAATTTTAATGAATTTGAAAACTTTTACAATTACCAGTCTCTGATGATGCTCAATGTGGCTTAGGGAACCACCCATATGAAGGGATTCATGGGCGGAAACTCGTTCCAAACACCCATGGATCCTCCCCTGAAGGATCCGCTCATACGTAAACGAATCGAAAAACAGCGGAAAAACTTACGTTTCTTGTATTCAAGAAGCTGCTTCTTGAATGGAGGATGACGTTTCTTGGATTCAATCTGCCACCAATTGATCTCCCTTGCGGAAAGTCCCTCTACCGGTATCCACGCGACGAAACGGGCAGCGATTACTAGCTCTTCGTCTTTTCTGATTTTCGGGAATTAGAGAGAAAAGGGAGAGGCTGAAACTGAAATCTAATTTCAGAGACTTGGTAATATTTCGGCTGAAAAAAACCTTATCTAGGGTTTCGGCCAAGAGATCATTATATAGGGTGTGAGAGTTTGTTCCCATAACAACTCTCACATCCTCAACTCCTTTCGGCAGTGGGAGTCTTTGACTCCCACGTCCCCTAGACTTCTGCTGGTAGTGGGAGTCCTTATCGGATAATAACTCCCACGTAATCCCAGCTATAGGTAAAATACCGAAATTGCCCCTATCTCTAATTCGAATAATAAACACTTTATTATTTTCGGAAAGACAAATGTCGGATACCAATGAACCTAGACACATTCTAGATTCATTGAATCTGACATAAAGCTCAGTTAGCTCGTCTATGCGTGTGACCCTGTAGGTTCATCTCACAATGGCAATGAAAACACACTTAGTAGTAGTGTGAGTCCATAAATCACAAGCGGTCCCTAGCAGGACATTGTGACTACCCAAAGTGAATGAATATACAACGGAACCTAATATCAATCCACTATTTAATCCCTTTGTCTCGCGATATCCTAATTAAGCATAAGGCATTGTGGTCGTCACCCTTATTAAGCTTAATTGTATTTATGCTCGATCTCCGGGTAGATCTGTTTCGACAAATAGCATTTGATAACCACTTTATCAAATACATTTGAGCACGGCCATGCATTTAAACAGTCTTTTCCCTATCGAGGGGCCCATTGATATCTCTCTCAATAATAGAGAGGGACAAATTCCTTACAATGTCTCTCACATTCAAGCTATGATAGGATACTACATCCGATCATCGATCGTATTGATTACTCGTTATAAGTAACGTCCCGATCGAGTCAAAACGTGGCTCCATTCATACTAGAATCAATGAAGACATAAGGTCTAAGGATTCTAAAATAGTATTGAGAAGTAATACTTATGACTTAAGACCATGAAGTATTACTTCTCCGACGGATCACGTCCCAATACAATGTATCCCTATATATTGCATCTATGATGTGATTTGTATTCATTACACATGATCAGTAAAACAAGATCATCAATCAACAATCATACTAGTTTTATTTCATAGTAATTAAGCATTACATAAAACTAGGGACTTCTAGAATAGTAATTACATAAGCTAATGAGTTTTACTATCAAATCACACATTTGATAATCAAAAGCAAAATTAACTATTCAATTACATGCTCAAAAGATAACAAAACGCACAACATGTGCTAATGGTCCTAGGGCACTACTAACACCATATGCTTCATTGGGCCTTTGCCGCCCCTCCCCTCCTTCCGGTTGATTGCTGCCGATTTAGACTTGGCTTGAAATTCCGGAGTTGCCCAATACGTTTTCAGTCTGTCCCAATCAGTGTCAGAAACCCATTTGGGCTTCTTATCCTTTTTCCGATGTTAACTCATGATACCGCCGAGTCTCCTCTTAAGTATCGTGCGCCAACCTCTCTTGACCCCCTCCTCATGCTCAGGAGCCCATCGATACCTTTTCTGTTTTTTGAAATAATGTTAGATAATTAAAATTGATACACTTGTAAATTCATTATAATTGATACACTTACCGTAAACTCTTCCCACCACATATTTTCTTCGTCCATGGGAACATCCTTTAGGGTGCTATATGCTTCCTTGAAACGGCCCTGGAATATACCGGTAATGGCGGCGGAGCAGCTAGAGCTCAATCTAAAACTATAATAGCAGTGACAAAATTCAATTAGAGATTAAAATGATTAAAAGAATTATAATTAACTTGATTTATAAAGGAAATAAGTTTGAAATTAACTTACGTGCCATAAGTCGTCTGTAGGAGAGTCCGAGTATCTACTACAATCGGCGCTCCTCCAGTACTGGGATCAGTCCTCGTCTCTGGGACATCAGACTGGTGATTCGCTGAGCCTCCAACAGGCGTAGACTCGGTGGGCAGTGCTGCCGCGGGAGAATCCCGAGAGACGTGCTCACCAGCAGACTGTGTCGGATGTGTATTACCGAGCACATGGGCAGATGCAGCTGTCGACTGCGAACCGGATGATGAACATGTCTGGGAGGTGGGGGCGTAGTAGACACTGGAGTCTGACTAAATGGTAAGCACGCTCGTATAACTTTATTTGGAGGCATCTCTGAATTATAAATTAAGCAGATTAAGAAGTAGCAAATTAAAGTAACATGAATTCGTAACAGTAAAATGCATAGTTGACACTCGAATATTTTTCTTTTGAGGCATCTCCGAATTACAATATACAACACGAATCGTTATATGATATATCAGATTATGAAAAAGAAGAAGGTAGAAAAATGATGCAATAGAAAGTCTGGAAGCAATTCTATACAATTTATGATGCTATCTCAGCCACTGTTTTGAGTTGGCTATAAAGTTAAAATCACTTGTAGAATTACTTACAAAAAAAGAAGTCATGTTTAGTCATTTCTAGGATGCAACAAAACTTTGAAATTCACAATCAGCACATAAACTAAAAGCAACCAGATTTTGACACCAAAATATTGTACTTGAGTGCTATAGGGAAGATACAAGGGCCAGAAAAAGGAAGCAAAAGGGAAACAATTTCCTTCTCGCACTAAAAATGATCAAAAAGTAAAGAGAAATATTATTTTCATAGTATTTCTTTTCTCTTAAACATCTTTCTGAACAATTTAAACTCAAGATTATGGTGAAAGTTACTCATTTCTCCCTCATACTTGAAGTCAAGTTTTTTTTTGCTCAAGACTCATTTCTCCCTCAGACTTGAAGTCAAGTTTTTTCTGCTGAAGTTTTTACTTGTTACTCATTTCTTTATATGAGATAAACTAGAAGTCCCAAAAAGCAAACAGTCCAAGAAAAATTTAGCAAAGCATGCTGTTAATACATTAATTTGGTCAAATTAACACACAAATCAACCACCAAAATGACAAATATAATCAACCAATAAGCTCAAAAGTAAGAATACAATTATAGCTTGTCAAAAAATCAGAAAATAACAGAAAAATGCAAAAAAATTTGAATGAGAAAAATGCAAAGAAATGCAAAAAAAAGCAACAGATTAATCAGCAAAATAACAGAAAAATGCAAAAACTAAGCAATAGATTAATTAGGGATTGTTATACCTAATTGAAGATTTGATTTCAGAAACTGGTGGCGCGGCGACTACAGAGTGGTGGTGGAGGTGCGGCGACTTTAGAGTGGTGGTGGAGCAGAATGGTGTTAACCAAAGATGGGGGTGGAAGGACGAAGGAGAAATTTAATAATAATAATAATAATAATAATAATAATAATAATAATAATGCAAAAATAAATACAAATACACACCTTTAATGGAGGTGACTGAAGGGAGGTGGCAGAATGGCGGTGGAGTAATTGTGAAGATGGAGGTGACTAAAGAGATAAGCAAATATCAGAATCAAAAACCATTTGCACAAAAAAAAAAAAGAGGAACACGTACATTTAATGGCGGTGGCGAAGGATCAGAATGGCGTTGGAGGAGTGGCGGTGGCGAGGGATCAGGGTGGCGGTCGTTGTGGCGGTAGGGCGGTCGCGGTGGCAGGAGGGCAGGGCAGTCTTTAGGGTTTTGAAGAGTAGTGGTATTTAGGATTGGAAGATTTGATTTAGGGATTTTGTTCTTCAATCTATTTTTTTTTTCTTTCACAAATCAGGCAATAAAACGATGTCGTTTTGATACGCCATTATCTCTTCCGTCACGCCAGCGGTCGTTATTTCGTCGTTAATAATTCCGTCGGTAAACGGTCGTTAACTGACGTCTGTATTCGGTCGTTAACTGTGAACAAAACGAAGTCGTTTTAATAAATTTTAAACCTTAATTTTTGAATAGAAATAAAACATCAAAACGACGCCGTTGATAATTCCGTTGGTAAACGGTCATTAACTTACGTCGGTATTCGGTCGGTAACTCTGAACAAAACGACGTCGTTTTAATTAATTTTAAACCTTAATTTTTTAATAGAAAATAAAATACTAAAACGACGTTGTTTTGACGCCGTTATGTATTCCGTCCGTAAACGGTCGTTAATTTCCGTCGGTATTCGGTCGTTAACTGTGAACAAAACGACGTCGTTTTAATTTGGTCAACGAGACCGAGATTTCCGACTTAGTAGCGACGGATTAGCTACGGTTATATTTTCGGTTTCCATTCGGTCGGCCATCGGTCGTTATTGGAGTGACCACAAATTTCGGTCGATATTTAACTGTTTTCTTGTAGTGAAAGGTGGTAAAGACATGGAGTTGTTTTTTGAAACAACTTCTCACACCTTATATAAACCTCTCTTGGCCGAAACCCTAGGGGTCTATTTTTCCAGCCGCAAAATTACCAAAACCAAGAAATCGGATTTCTTGTTTTCTGTCTCTCATTTTCTCTCTAATTCCCGAAACTCAGAAAATCAGAAGAGCTAGCACTCGTTGATTGTTTCGTCGTGTGGATACCGGTAGGGAGTAAATCTACAAGGGAGGGCACAAGGTGGTTGCAACCGAGAGCCAAAGACAGAACCTTTTCACTCAAGAAACAGATTCTAGAACCAAGAAACGTAAGCCTTTTCTTGTATTTTTTGATTCGTTTTTGTATGAGCGGATCCTTCAGGGGAGGACTCATGGTGTTTAGAACGAGTTTCTGCCCATGAAAAGGCCCATCTATAACATTAATTCCAAGAGGTTTAAATCAAATGACTTAAACCAAACCTACCTTCGGAATTGTCGTTTGGGACACATCAACGAGAAACGCATATCAAAACTCCATAAAGATGGAATTTTGACACCATTTGACATAGAGTCTTATGAGACATATGACTCTTGCTTGTTAGGCAAAATGACTAAAGCTCCCTTTACTGGACAAAGTGAGAAAGCTTCTGATTTGTTGGGCCTCATACATACGGATGTATATGGACCAATAAACACAAGTTCTAGAGGAGGTTTTCAGTACTTCATCACATGCACAGATGATTTCAGTAGATATGGCTACGTCTATCTAATGAAACATAAATCAGAATCTTTTGGAAGATTCAGAGAATTTCAAAATGAAGTACAAAATCAACTTGGTAAAAGTATTAAGATACTTCGATCAAATCGAGGTGGCGAATACCTTAACCAAGAGTTTGACGAACATCTTAGGGGTTGTGGAATTGTTTCACAATTAACTCCTCCTGACACACCACAATGGAATGGTGTATCAGAACGGAGGAATCGCACCTTACTAGATATGGTTTGATCTATGATGAGTCAAACAAGTCTTCCAATTTCCTTTTGGGGCTACGCCCTAGAAACTGCTACATTCATATTGAAAAGAGTTCCATCGAAAGCGGTTCAGAAAACTCCATATGAGATATGGACTGGGAAGCGACCTAGTTTGTCATTTCTCAAACTTTGGGGATGCAAGGCGTATGTAAAACGCTTGTTATCTGATAAACTCGCCCCTAAATCTGACAAGTGTTTGTTTGTGGGATATCCTAAAGAAACTAAAAGATATTACTTCTATCTTCCATCAGAGAACAAAGTGTTTGTTGCTCGAAATGGTTTATTCCTTGAAAGGGAATTTATTTCCAAAGAGGATAGTGGGAGTAAGATCCATCTTGAGGAAATTGAAGATCCCAAACAACATCTGAACCAATTTTGGAACTTCAAGCAAGCTCACGTGCTGATACTGAGCTTCAATCTTTGACACAAGGCCCAATGAGGTCAAGTCGGGTACATCAACAGCTTGAGAGATATGGATTTCTCGTGACTGATGATCATCATATTGAACTGGTTGATCAAGATGAACCCACTACCTACAAATAGGCAATTCATAGTTCTGAGCCAGATAATTGGCTAGAAGCTATGAAGTCTGAGATGCAATTCATGTATGATAACCAAGTGTGGACTTTGGTTGACCCACCCGAAGGTTGTAAGGTTATTGATAACAAATGGTGTTTCAAAAAGAAAACCGACATGGATGGTAATGTACACACTTTTAAATCTCGACTAGTAGTTAAAGGTTATAGGTAAGTTCATGGAATTGACTATGATGAAACCTTTTCTCCTGTCGTTATGATAAAGTCAATTAGGATTTTACTTGCCATAGCCGCATATTATGACTATGAGATATGGAAAATGGACGTTAAGACTGCGTTTCTTAATGGAAACCTTCTCGAGGATGTGTATATGACACAACCTGAGGGGTTTGTTGATCCATCGAATCCTAGCAAAGTGTGTAAGCTTCAAAGGTCCATTTGTGGATTGAAGCAAGCATCTCGAAGTTGGAATCGTCTCTTTGATGAACGTATTAAAGAATTTGGTTTCATCAATAACGAAGACGAGCCTTGTGTTTATAAGAAAGTAACTAATAATGCAGTAGTGTTCCTTGTGCTTTATGTGGACGGCATCTTACTGATTGGAAATGACATTCCCACATTGCAAAGCGTAAAAGCTTGGTTAGGGAAGTGTTTTCCCATGAAAGCCTTAGGCGAGGCTACATACATTTTGGGTATAAGAATCTATAGAGATAGTTTTAACAAAATGATTGGCCTAAGCCATAGTGGATACATTGACAAGGTACTGCAACGGTTCATTTTGCAAGATTCCAAAAAGGGATTCTTGCCCATGTCACATGGCATTAAACTCATCAGAACTCAAGGACCTTCCACAAAGGAGGGCCAAGAGCACATGAGTAAGATTCCATATGCATCAGGCATTGGGTCTATTATGTATGCCATGATATGCACTCGCTCGGATGTCTCGTTCGCTTTAAGTATGACTAGCAGATATCAATTTGACCCTGGAGAGTCACATTGGACTGCAGTCAAAAGCATTCTTAAGTACTTGAGAAGGACTAAAGATACGTTCTTAGTTTACGGAGGTCATGAAAGAAGTCTGGTTATAAATGGTTACATAGACGCAAGCTTCCAGACCGACGTAGATGACTTTAGATCGCAGTCTAGTTTTGTGTTTTGTTTGAATGGAGGTGTTGTGAGCTGGAAGAGCTCAAAGCAGGAAACCGTGGCCGACTCTACAACAGAAGCTGAGTATCTAGCTGCCTCTGACGCAGCTAAAGAAGCTGTTTTGATCAGGAAGTTTGTTGATGAATTAGGTGTCGTCCCTAGCATTGTGAACCCAGTGGACCTTTATTGTGATAGTACTGGTGCCATTTCACAAGCTAAGGATCCTAGATCTCACCAACTATCCAAACACATTCTCAGGCGTTTCCATATGATTAGAGAGATCATTGATAGAGGGGACGTTAAAATTTGCAAAGTTCATACAGACGAAAACATTGTCGATCCATTGACCAAGCCACTCTCGCAGCCTAAACATGAGAGTCATACTAGGTCAATGGGATTGAGGATCATGTATGATTGGACCTAGGGCAAGTAGGAGATTGTTAGTAGTGCCCTAGGACCATTAGCATATGTTGTACGTTTCATATCTTTTGAGCATGTAATTGAATAGATAATTTTGCTTATGAACATCAAATGCGTAATTTGATAGTAAAACTCATTAGTATATGTAATTACTATTCTAGTTGTCCCTAGTTTTATGTAATCTTCTTTACAATGAAATAAAACTAGTATGATGTATGATTGATGATTATGTTTTACTAATCATTTGTAATGAATACAAATCATATCATAGATGCAATGTATGGAGATATATTGTATCGGACGTGATCCGTTAGAGAAGTAATACTTCATGGTCTATAGTCATAAGTATTACTTCCTCAATACTATTTTAGAATCCTTAGACCTTATGTCTCCATTGATTCTAGCATGAATGGAGCCGCGTTTTGACTCAGTCGGACGTTACTTTTAATCGAGTAAACAATACGACTGATGATCGGATGTAGCGTCCTATCATGGCTTGAATGTGAGAGGCATTGTAAGGAATTTGCCCCTCTCTATAAAGTGGTTATTAAATACTATTTGTTGAAACAGTCTACCTGGAGATTGAACATAAATACAATTAAGCTTAATAAGGGTGACGACTACCATGCCTTATACTTAATTTGGATATTGCGAGACAAATGGATTAACTAGTAGATTGTTATTAGGTTCCACCATAAATTCATTCACTTTGGGTAGTCACAATGTCCTGCTAGGGACCGCTTGAGATTTATGAACACATACTACTACTAAGTATGTTTCATTGCCATTGTGATATGAACCTACAGGGTCACACGCATAGACGAGCTAACGAGCTTCATGTCCAGATTCAATGAGTCTAGAATGCCTAGGTTCATTGTATTTGACATTTATTTTTCTAAGAATAAAGCCTTATAATTCGAATTAGAGATAAGGGGCATTTTCGGTATAGCTGGGATTACGTGGGAGTTATTATCCGATAAAGACTCCCACTACCCTTTCTAGTACTACTCTCGCCCAAGCACTTCTGTTTTTCAAGGGGATTCATGCTACCAAGCGATCTTTAACACTTCTGTTTGATCATCAACTTAATGAATTGTGTAAGGCTAGGAATTTGATGCCTAGCAGCCGTTCTTCTCAAATGAGCCGAACAAAGGTTGTTTATTGGAAAGATGTTCATTGGAGTCCTGATATGGTTATATTGAGTGTGGATGGGGCAGCACGCGGAAATCCCGGAGAGGCAGCAGTCGGCTGTGTGTTGCGGACTGGCTCAGGGCATTTTTTGGGTGCTTGTGCAGTTTTTCTTGGCTCAAATATTACCAATACAAGTGCAGAAGTTTCAGCTATGATATATGGATTGAAAATGGCGAATCAATTGGGGAAATCAGTTACTATTGTCCAGACAGATTCTCTCGTGTTGGCAAAGGCACTCAAGGATGGACATCTGTCGAATTGGAAGCTGGATTCACCCTTCCAACAAGTTAAGAAGTTGGCTAAGAATCTTCAAATACAACATATTTATCGGGAGGCTAATCAAGTTGCAGATCTGTTAGCTAACTTAGCCTGCGATTCACAATCTACTTTGTATTTCTTTCATTTTGTATCTCTTCCATTAGAAGTAAGAGGCCGTCTCACTTTGGATAGATGAGGGGTTCCTTCTCTTAGAATCCTTTGACTCATCCTCTATTATGTAATTGCAACATTATTCTCAACAAAATGTCGCAATTTTGAGAAAAAAAAAAAAAAGACTCCCACTACCAGCAGAAGTCTATGGGACGTGGGAGTTGAAGACTCCCACTGTCGGGAGAGGTGGTAAGGATGTGGAGTTGTTTTTTGAAACAACTTCTCACACCTTATATAAACCTCCCTTGGTCGAAACCCTAGGGGTCTGTTTTTCCAGCCGCAAAATTACCAAAACCAAGAAATCGAATTTCTTGTTTTCTGTCTCTCATTTTCTCTCTAATTCCCGAAACTCAGAAAATCAGAAGAGCTAGCACTCGTTGATCGTTTCGTCGCGTGGTTACCGGTAGAGAGTAATTCCGCAAGGGAGGACACAAGGTGGTTGCAACCGAGAGCCAAAGACAGAACCTTTTCACTCAAAAAACAGATTCTTGAACCAAGAAACGTAAGCCTTTTCTTGTATTTTTCGATTCGTTTTTGTATGAGCGGATCCTTCAGGGGAGGACTCGTGGTGTTTGGAACGAGTTTCTGCCCATAAATCCGTTCAGATCCCACCCTGCGTTTGTTGTGAAGGGAATCCATTAGTGGATGTCACTACAGGAAAAATGGTCTTTAGTGATAGCAAAAACTCGCCACTAAATTATAAAATGTCGTCATTAAAACCCTTTAGTGACAAGATAAAGTTGTCACAACGTTGTCACTAATTCACCGTCACCAAAGGTTCTTTGTGATGACATTATGTGTCATCACTAATGATTGTACTTCAGTGACAACTAAAATGTCGTCACTAAATATTGGCATGCATTAGTGACAACAAAACTTGTAACTAGATACTACTCTTTAGTGACAATCCTTAAAATTTTCTAAAACGTAAAATTAAAAATGTCAGTGACAAGATAGTGTCGTCATTAAAAAATATTTAGTTACGACATGAAAAGGTTTTAAAAAAAAAATTAATCTCTAGGGCCCATGCCACATGGCCGCTGACTGGACATGTGGAGTCCACTTTGGACATGCATGGTGCCTTAAATCATAACATTCTTTTGTGGATGCAAGGACTTGAACACTTGACCTCCACTAAAGAAGTCAAGTGTTCAACCGCTGAGCTGCAAGCATATTTGTGTCATATTCTCTTATATTTAATATTTATACTGTATATAATACAAATTTTAATTAAATATATATTTAAATATTTCAAATAATAATTAAATTCTAATTTATTCCTTAAAGCTATTTAAATACGAGTTCTTCAAGTTTTTTCAAATAAAATTTTAAATCATTATACGTCTTTAAGTACAAGCAAATTTAAAGGAATAAGTTTTAAATATCTAATTTGAACTCGTATACATATTATTTATATTTCTAGTTATTAAATATAAATATATTATTACCAAAGTGTTATCACTCGCAGTTCTAATAATAATGTCTATAAGATACACACGTTCAACACATGTAAATGGTAAGATTATACACGTTCAACACATTTTGTCATTGAGAAAAATGAATAGTGACAACGTGCTTTTTTGTCACTCTATGAGTATATAGTGACAAGAAAAAGTTAACTACAACTTTAGTGACAATATTTCTCAAGTTGTCACTAATTTAAGATATCTAGTGACAACACATTTTGTCACTGAGAAGAATGAATAGTGACAACTTAATTTTTGTCACTATATGACTATATAATGACAATAAAAACGTTGTCACTATTACGTACAACTTTAGTGAAAAGATTTTTCAAGTTGTCACTATTTTGCAATATTTAGTGACAACAATAGTGATGAAATTGTTGTCATCATTGAAATGAACCCTTCTTTGTTTTTCAGTGACAACATTAAATGTGTACATTTAGTAACAAGTTTTTTTTTGTCGTCGCAATAATTCTTGTCACTAAAGGTCAATTCTCCTGTAGTGTGTTGTCAAAATCCTTAGGTGTGTCCTAAGGTAGTGGATGTAGATCTTTGTGATCGAACCACTATAAATCATTGTGTTTGTTTTCTCTATCCCTTATCTCTTTACTTATAGTTCATGAATTGCTATATCCTGCTTACATGTCTACATGAACTTATTTTATTAAGAGTAGCAAAACTAACACATGATTCATTTGCTTATATATTGCTTGGCTTATCTCTTTGGCTTTGGTCATATGCCTTATGATATTTGATATTACAAGATTTGCATATAGGACACTTGACCTAGACTTTCTTTGATCATATTCATAGTCTTGTGTGCCTATGTGTTGCATATAAAACATAAGTCATCTAAGTTGCCTCAACATTTTCTTATTAGTGCCCTAGGACCATTAGCATATGTTGTACGTTTTACATATTTTGAGCATGTCATTTGAATAGTTAATTTAGCTTTTGAACATCAAATATGTGATTTGATAGTAAAACTCATTAGCTTATACAATTGTTATTCTGATTGTCCCTAGTTTTATGTAATGTTCTATACAATGAAATAAAACTAGTATGATGTTTGATTGATGATCATGTTTTACTGATCATTGTGTAATGGATAAAAGCATATCATAGATACAATATATTGGGATATATTATATCGGACGTGATCCGAAAGAGAAGTAATACTTCATGGTTCGTTTAGTCATAAGTATTACTTCATCAATACTATTTGGGATCCTTAGACCTTATGTCTTCATCGTTTCCAGCATGAATGGAGCTACGTTTTGACTCGGCCAAAAGGTACTTTTAATCGAGTAATTAATATGACTGATGACATCAAAAATTTCTACTTTCAATCTTCTTATATGTGGCAAGAATAATTCATATTCATTGAAACCTGTGTAAAATTGTCCAACGGGATGACTCGTGATTGGTAGAAGATGTATGTAAATGGTAAATAATTAGAGCCTTGAAAAGAAATCTTCCACATTTAAAAACATGGTAAAGTATCCATCTCTTCCTAACGGTTACGTCTGTTCACTAAACAATGCAAATAAGTCAACTATTTGCGTCAACCTTTTTTTTTTCTTTTCTTTTTCACGTCTTGTTCAGGACACAATTGTGTTCAATGTTCGTTATCGAACGCAACATTCCAAAACTAACTCTCTCTCTTCCTTTACTTTCAGTTACATCTCGAAGTTTTCAAAAACAAAAAAGACAAAAACATAAAAGTGGTCCATAGTAATTTTTTATTTATTTCAAATGGAAAGAATTTATTAAAATCATAAATTAAAGGAAAAAGATAGCAATAGTAATCTCAAAGCATTTAAGTATTTTTAAATTATATAAAATTTTCTCACAGTTATTACATTGTTATTTTTAAACAATGCATTAAGTACATAAATGAGTCACGAATCACGAGAATTCTAAATTACATATATAAGAGTTTTTTATCCGAATAATATTGTTTATGGATAAACATCTGCACATGCCAGTGTATTTTGGGGGAGGAAGTTTTTTGGCAAAGACGAACATAATCCATCCTTACTGAAGCACGGATTCCGTGAATCCATCTTCATTTGACGTGAAAATATTTTGACACATCCGACAAAGAAGGATTCATAGAATTCGTCCTTTGAGTCCTAATATACTCCCAATTCAGCATAATGTACTGCAAAAACAACGAATACACAGCCTCATGTCGCCACCACAGATTGAAATAATATGTCATCCTTCATCCTTTATTCCAAAAATATAACATTCATTATTTATCTCCATCTCAAGTAGTCCATGGTATTTTTTTTCTCTATTTCAAAAAGAAAGAATTTCTTAAAATCACAAATTAAAGGAAAAAGATACCAGCAGTGAGCTCGGAGAATTTAAGTTATTTTTAAATTATATAATATTTCCTCGCATTTATTACATCATTGTTTTTTAAACAATGCAATATATACGTAAATGAGTAACGACAATTTTAAATTACATGTATAAGAGTTGTTTATTAGAATAATATTATTTATGGAGAAAGATTCGTTCATAGCATTGTCATTTGGGAGAAGGATTGCTTTGACAATGAATGACAGAATATGTCTTATTCTTCTTCTTACGTGAATTTTTTTTTACACATAAGATGAAGACGAATTCATGAAATTCGTCCTTCAAGCCCTAATATGGTCCCTAATTCAGCAGAACGCACAATAGAAACAACAAACACACACAACCTTTTCTCGTCGACTCATCTCGGTTTCGCTTCGTTGCCGCCCCGAAAGAAGACGAATTTCTACAATACGTCCTCATTCTTCCTTCATTCCCAATTTTTGATATCCATTAATCTCCATCTCCATTTCAAGTAATTTCTTTAGTCTCCATCTCAATTTCTTATTTGATTTTGTAATTTTTTTAATTCTTAATTTTGTAATTTTTTTTAATTATGTTTTATGTGTTTTTTTGTTATGTAATTTATGATTAGATGGAGAATGTGTCTATGGCGCCTGCGTTTGTCTATCCTGGACATCTAAACACGAATGTCTTATATCAACAATGTGATTATCGTTCTAACACTTTATGGGACGGTACAAATAAATTGATACTTAATAACCCTCTAGATTTCATTCGTTGTGAAAATATGTTTTGGCTAACATATAGGAAAGAGTAATAAAGCAATGATCAATACGATAGATAGAATATGATTTGGAGAGTTAAGCCGCATGGGTAGTTTACTATGACCTACTCACTTCTTTAGTTGAGAGATGGTGACTTGAGACCTACACTTTTCAATTTCCTTGCGGAGAGACGATCATCACCATGTAGGACGTTGGAGTCATTCTTTGACTGCTAATAGAAGGACAAACAATTACTTTAGACGAGATTGAGAATTACAACCCAGATAGAGAAACTCATCAATTGTTTGTAGTTTATCAAAATAAAAAAACTAGCCATTATTGCTTACAACAGTCTGGGTCACACTGATCTGAACCCGGGCAACGAAATATATGTTTTCACAAAAAGGCAAAGCACACCCGGTGCAAAACGGCCAAGGCCAGTCGGAGCCTGACCTTCTATGTTTTTTTACGCTTTACCGCATAGTTGCTTGATTCCAGCCATGAACAATGTCCTCCAGCATATTCAAGAAGAGACTTCCCTGCAGAATACACGTGTTAGATACAGACTAAAGGTAGAGCGTAGCGGACAAAGATACAACTAACATGGAAAAAGGTCAGGAACTAACGTATATTAGAGCAATTGAAAGACCGTCTATGAAAAAACTCACAGAAACAGGTCCCAAGACTCTCTAATAAGCATATCAAAGGAATAGCGCTTCAAGATATCCAACTCGAGTGTTTCTACATTTGACTCAATGGGAGGATTGGGGATAACAATGGACAAATTCCACTGCCGAGTAAAACCTTCTTGGGCAGGGCTGAAAAAGAAGAAAGATTATTTCAAACCCTTAAAAGTGCAAGGACCACTTGAAATTAACTCTTTCTTCTCTCATGTCCCCTTACGCTTACGCACAAACTAACCTATGCCTTGCTTCACGCCCACGGGGGCATTAGTTTTCACTTTCACCATGGGGATACTTCACAAAAGCATGTAAATGTTTTTATATTGGTAGGTACCCCGAAAATATGGCACAAAAGTGTAAAGCAGGAAATTGATCTTGTCAAATTCGGACTCAATTGACTAAGATTTATGCTAAAGAAAGAACCTAATTTAAGAAACAGCTTGTGTGGGGGAATAGTCATCTCTCCCCGAAGTTGTTCTACATAAACGGTACCACAGCCCAGCGGGGGTGCACATGCCTTTTGGCCTAGTTCAGGTAATATATACATGTACTGGTCCGGGACATACATATCGTTCCACAATTTTTAGTTACATGAGAAGCAATGGTTGATGCTTGACATTCCCCTAGAGGGCGGAAATTCTGAGGAGTCCGAGCAGGATGTTCTACGGGCGGTAAAGAACTATCCTAGTGACCCATCCTATTTGGGTATATCCTAGCTACGTCACCAAGAAATCATAAGTAAAACCCTCTGAAGACAATAAAATGTCATCCCCATCTATTTCTACTGAAGGGACATGATGAGGTTGCTTACCTCGATGAATGAATTTTTTTGGTGTCTTTACTTTAACGAAGTGACTAAGCTTCCCTGAAACAGAGGTTTAGATCATCACTAAGCTTCGAAACCGAATGACTTAAGGAGTTGTGCCTTTATGTTTATGAGGGGCTAGAGGGGATAATCACGAATTAGGAACTTAAAAAGAAATAAATCGGAAATAGCAGCCAAAATTACACACTTCGCCGCAGAAAAAGAACAAGAAAATATAAAAAAGTAAAGACTGATTATTTGCAAGGTAAAGTCACTTACTGTTTAGGCTCATCTATTTATACGTAAATGAAAATTATGTTCGACACGGATATTTCATTGTACATGTGGACGTTATGTATTGGCGGAAGACGAACGATGTGTCCTTAAGAAGTTACAACGACACCCGTCCCACGAAGGAATCCTTCGAGTAACGGTTGATTAACAGATCTTCGCGGGGATATAGATCAACTCTGGAAATAAGCCTGAACATTTACTTGGGCATTTTGTTATTATATTATATCCTCCGCATGTCCGAACCTGGACAAGGACTTTGACATACTACACTTCTGAAGATCATAAACTTGGGAGACTCATTACCCGATGTTGTTTTTCAACAAGTTGAGAAAGTATTATTCATGTTGACCTAAGGTTTAAAGTCTGCTGGATTCTTGATCTTGTGCATTCATTGTTACTGGTCCAAGAACTCAACTTTAGGCATCTTCACCCGAAGTTTAAGGGGCTTAGCCTAAGATCTACTATTAGGTCCCTGGTTGGACCCAACTCGGGTCGATCCGCTCCAATTTTAATTGACATGTGCTAATTAAACATGTCCGTTTTATGTAAAATACTATAAAGTTCAACACCTTATGTGACTGCGTTTCCCTTATCCGTATCCGATTACAACACTTATCGTAAGTGCACTCCTAATAGGTAACTACAATACTCATGTGATTTATCTACTATAAACAATAGGTATCTGATTTCTTTCCTTCTATACATTGAGCTCCCTTCTCTATGTCTCTTCCTCTCTAAAAATATAACCTTAGCATCAGAGAGTGGTTAGGAACATCCCCACCACCCTTTGACTGTTTCTGTTTTACAGGTTACTCTTTTTCTTGTTGGGACCAGTTTGTTTATTTAGAGGGAGGAGATCGGAGAATATGAACAGGTTTGTCTGGTATTTATCAGAAACCATTGCCAGGAAGTAGGGTGTTCAGGAAAAACAAAATAAACCAATCCAAACCAAACTAAACAAATCCAAACTGATTTTACGGTTTGAACGGTGCATTGGACTGGTTACGGTTTGGAATAAATTAAATTGAACTTTGGGTTTGGTTTAAAAAAATTATTATCCAAACTGAGCCAACCCAAACATATATCAATCTAAGTCAATACCCTTCACATGGATAGAGTCTTTGATCCAGCGTCCCCCAGTCTTGTTACATAATTGCATGGGCAAACCCAGACTTCAAGATAAAGCAATAAATTAATCTAATAAAATAATTACAATTTTACAATATTGAAAAACGGCTCGCAAACCGTATTATAAAATTACAATCTAATAAATGTAAAACAAGAGGAGGTATAGTAGGTCATTCTATTCACCATGCTTGAATTCACATAAAGCATAATAAAATCAAGTAAATAGTACAAATACGAAGTCTTAGGGCTTCCCCCGGACGGGGTCATAGGGGCTGCGCCCCTAGCGGCGGTCCCGGAAGGAAAATCTGATTTCCTCTCTTTTCATGGAATGAGTTTTCTGCTCCGATTTAACCCTCAATCTCTAACATATATAATCTAATTAACAAGTTTATACAATATAATCCATATACCTAAACAGTTTATGCAATATTAATCAGATTAACGACATAAGCATACAACCGCAATTTATGCATAATTAATCGAATTAATGACAGATCGCATACGATAGTAGTTTATGCAATATGAATCAATTTTATAACAGATCGAATCATGTAAATAAACATATTAATCAGGTCAACATATATATCATAATCAAAGAAACAATTTTTTCTGTTACACACATACACATACCAAATCGAGATTGATATGTGTTATGATGTGACTAACATTATCGAATTCGAATAGTATGAACAAATCTCTGATACCACGGAAGGGATTCATGGGCAGAAACTCGTTCTAAACACCCATGAATCCTCCCCGGAAGGATCCGCACACACTATGGGAATAAAAAAACAAATGAAAAAGACTTACGATTATTCGTTAATGGTTTCTGATTTCGGGTGCTGGGCTGCGACCACCAAAATCCTTCCCTTGCGGAATTGCTCTCTTATGGTAGTGGGAGTTTTTATTGCATAATAACTCCCACATAGCCCCAACAAAAGCCAAATACCAAAAACGCCCATCCTTAATCTTTAATTCGAATAATAACAATTCGTTATTCTTAGAAAAATAAATGTCATATACATTGAACCTAGACACATTCTAGATTCATTGAATCTGGACATAAAGCTCGTTAACTCATATATGCGTGTGACCCTGTAGGTTCATGTCACAATAGCAATGAGAACTTACTTAGTAGTAGTATGTGCTTATAAATCACAAGAGGTCCCTAGCAGGACATCGTGACTACCCATAGTGAATGAATGATCTGTGGAACCTAATCTCAATCCACTATTTAATTCCTTTTTCTTGCGATATCCAAATTAAGCATTAAGGCATGGTAGTGGTCACCCTTATAAAGTTTAATTATATTTCTGTTCGATCTCTAGGTAGAATGTTCCAACAAATTGTATTTAATAACCACTTTATTAAATACATTTGAGCACGGCCATGCATTTAAATAGTCTTCCCTATCGAGGGGCCCACATATTTCTCTCTCAAATAAGAGAGGGACAAATCCCTTACAATGCCTCTCACATTCAATAAAGTGGTTATTAAAAAATATATTAAAAAAATTTCCCAACCATATATAATAAAGTATTCTAGTCTTTTTCTAAGCTTCATTTCCAGCAGAGCAAAAAGTGAACCTTATGAACAAGGTAATTTTTTTTCTTCCTCTTAACATTTGTAGTTCTCCACAATGATTATGATTTATGGTTTCAAGAATTCAATTTTGTTTCACCATTCATCCAATAGCCCCTTTTTAAACTTTTGTTCAGATTTAAATTATGGTTCTAATTACCCATAACCATTTATAATTCTAAGGTATAATGAATGTTAGACAGTGTGGTGCATAATAGGTCCGATATGAACGTCCTAAAACTCGATTTTTTTTTTTTTTTTGATAAATCTTACTAAATATCCATCAAAATTGAGATTCAATTGTTTTTGGTGTTTTAATTTTTCCTACTTATTTTTTAGTTTCATTATTCAAGTTATAGTAAAGGCCTCAATCCTATGAGTTTTATAATTATTATTTTTTATGAATTGCAGGAACTTTTAGTTCTAAATTCTGAATGGTCCACACTTGAATAGAACCTTTTTGGGAGGGTTAATGAGGAAAATTTGTTGGAACTTCTTCCTTTGAGTTCCATTCTAGCTTGATTAAGGGAAAAATACCTTCTACTAATTCAAATGATGTTGCTGATGACTTGAAATTGTTTAAGGAGAACTTTTCCAACACCAAAACGTATGTGCAGTTTTCCAAGAAATCATTGAGGTGGACGATAAACGAATATATTTGAAATGAAAGAAATGGCTATGATAAATATATGACAATTGATTACATGTCCCATTGTCAAGTCAACCTATTGGTGTTTTGGTGGTACTCTGGGATCTCGGGTAATTCTAAAACTCTTATTCTTTTGGCTTGCTTGGCATGTTGGGTTCTTTGGAAGGCTCGCTGCAGGTTTGTTTTTTACGCCAAGAATATCTCCCAAGCGGGTATTTTGGCTCACTTTCGGGATCAAGTCCATCATTTGCTGAGTGCTTGCGGCATCGTCTTAGCGCCCTCTCAACCAGTATTTGCTCCGCGAAGAACCTTGATTGTCAAATGGCATATTACTGGGACGGAGAAATACGTTTTGAACATTGATGGAGCTTCGTGTTGGAGTACATTTAATCTAAGGTGCGCCAATTCGATTGGGCCGGGCCGAGATTAGATTGGGCCCTTAATCGGGTTGGGCCGACCAATATGATTGGGCCGACCAACCCATTTGGACCGACCTTATGGCTGGAAATAGAACCTTTATTTCCCAGCTTTTATCTCTTAATAAGGTGGTTGAAGTGGTGGAGAAAGTGGGGGGAGTGGTTTCCTCCATGATCTCCCACTTCCCCCTTTCACTCTCCCCTCAAACCTTTGAATGACTAGGGGAAAATACTGATTTTTCCTAGCATTCTAAGTTAGTTTTCTCCAGATTTTGGAAGCTTAGAGAAGAGAGAAAAAGAGAGAACATTTATTAAGAAAAGAAAAAGACAGATTTTCAAATACTTGTTTTCTAGCTTAGGCTAATAGAAAAGAAGTAAGAAATCTGTTTCTTGTTCTTCTAAGAGGTCATACATACATACTCCATCTTGAAGATTGTCTTCAAGACTTCTACAAGGCGTTGGCTAGCACCAAGCAGTAGAAGACCATCCCCGGAAGATCGAGTGGATACTGGGAGAGACGGAGCCTGCGTTGGTGGCATTTCGTTCGTGATACTGAAATCGTTTCAGCTATCCTAGCACTTCTAAAGGTATAATACTATCCCGTAGTCTTAGGTTCTTACTCGTGATAGATCCTATTAGAGGCGGGTCATTTTATTTTCCGTTGCATAGCTGATTTTGACCCGGTTATTCCTCTAACAGTGGTATCAGAGCCACTCACGAGTACCCTATAGACTTAATGTGTTATAGTATTCGAGTATGGATTATGAATCTATGTTTCGCATGCCTTCAGATTGCTAGAAATGTTGTATATCATGTACGACATGTTTTTCATCATTTTGTATGTATGATAAATGAGATTTTCTAGTTTTGAAGTTATTCAAAAGTTGAAAAAAAATCTCATTTGTCTCTGAGTTCGGATCAACCGAGAGGATGTTCGGTCGATCCGAGTTGGTCTTCGGTCGACCGAAGTGTCTGTTTGGTAAACCGAGAAACTCTCTGTTTCTTTTCGGTCGACCGAAGGGTTTGACCGGTCAACCGAATCCGAGAAAGAATATGAAATGTTCATTTTTTCTAGTTGCTCATTTTTCCATAAATTGTTATGTTAATTGAGCATGATGCATAGTAGTCGCCTTTACCCTGTTGGTTTATTTTATAATACGATCTGCGTATCGTGCCTATCTTTTTCTATCAAAAGTTGTAATTTTCTTCTCATTAAATCCCCTCGAATGTAACTCGAGGTTTCCTTAGAATTATGTAATATTCTAGATTAGGAGAAGGAACAGCTGTGATGAAGATTTGGAGGCAACCACCTGAAGGTCATGACGGTATAGAATAGAGTATTTTCTTTTCACACCCTTAGACTGACTTCACGGTTTTTCCATTGGCTTGGAAAAACCGAATAGGATATGGCGATTACTATTGCATTTTACTTTTATGTATTGGATGCATATGTATATAAGCATAAACTGCTTTTATTTATGCTTTTCCCGGTGAGATTGTTAAAAAACAAAACCCCTCAATTAAATATTAATTAGTGCCTTCCTTAGTTTGGCCCTCGTCAAGGCCTAGATCGACATTAGTATGGGACATGCCAAAGCTGTGCATACGTGTCTATCCGGGTGAGGCGCGAAGGATAAGTTGTGATATCCGCCGGCTAAAACTTAGGGTCCTAGTTAACTGGATTATCTCAATAAATGGATTGAGGATCTAGAGGCAAAAGAGTTGAGAAAAGTGTATAATGATACGCTTGAATAAATGTTATTCACTCAACTAACCAAGAATTACATAATTTGATGTAATTGGCAAACGTTGCCTACCTAAATAACCAAGTTTTGGGCGATCAGCCAAAGCTGACTTAGAACGAGGTGAAATATGGATCTTGGCCCGCTAGAAAGTTAACGAACTTTCCGAGTTGATAATGAGGGTTATTCACTCGAAGAAAATAGTGGGAGAAATCATTAAAAAGATAAAGACCTAATAATGATTTTTTTTACGGTACTTACTTTGCATATGTATTTTGTTGTAGAAAAATGGCAAATTCAAACCAAACACTATCACTGCGTTCTGTCCTTGAGAAGGACAAATTAGAGGGAGTTAACTTCATCGACTGGTTCAGGAACTTGAGAATCGTTCTCAAGCATGAAAGAAAGTTGTATGTCCTGGAACAGCCTATTCCTGCTACACCAGAGGCTCGCGCTTCGACCGCTGATAGAAGTGCTTATCAGAAGCATGTTAGTGATGCTTTAGATGTGTCTAGCCTCATGCTTGTCACCATGAACTCTGAGCTTCAGAAGCAACATGAGGACATAGGGGCTTATGAGATCCTGGCTCACCTGAAGCAACTATATCAGGGGCAAGCACGCCAGGAGAGATTCGATGTATCGAAATCTCTCTTTCAGATGCAAAATGTCCGAAGGAATGCCAGTAGGGAACTCACGTTCTTAAGATAATAGGTTATGTTCGTAACCTTGAAAAACTGGATTTTCCTTTGGGACAAGAGCTGTCGACTGATTTGATCTTGCAATCGTTACCTGAAATATACAGTCAGTTCATTCTGAATTATCACATGAATGAAATTGACAAGCCATTGCCTGAGTTGTTGAACATGCTGAGGATTGCCGAGAAGGAAATAGGCAAGTCCAAGCCCAACACCATACTGATAGTGCAAAAGGGCAAAGGCAAAGGTTTTGTGAGATCCAAAGGCAAACCGAAAGGTAAGCCCAAGGGCAAGCAAACCACTTTCAACAATGCACTGAAACCTAAGGGTGGTGTAGCCAAGGACTCTATCTGTCATCACTGTGGTGAGAAGGGTCACTGGAAAAGGAACTGCAAAAGCTATCTTGCAAGGAAAAGCTGGAAAAGGAGAAAGCAAATGTTGTTTCGGGCTCAAGTATTTATGTTGTAGATATTAATATGATTGATATCAATTTAAATACAACTACTTCTTGGGTATTTGATACCGGATGTGGTTCTCACATTTGTCCTAATGTGCAGGGACTGCAAAGGAGTAGAGAGTTGGCAAAGGGTGAAGTGGAACTACGAGTTGGCAACGGAGCACGTGTTGCATCCCTAGCTGTAGGGACTTGTACTTTTACTTTGCCTTCAGGGCTTGTTTTGGGTTTAGAAAACTATTTCTATGTACCTAGTTTAATTAAGAATATTATTTCAGTTTCTTGTTTGGACAAGAAATGTTTTGAGATTTTGATAAAAAACCAACGATTGTCGTTATTTCTGGATAATATGTTTTATGCAAGCGCCTCTTTGATTAATGGTCTATATGTTTTAGATCTTGATATGCCAATTTTAAATATAAATACCAAAAGGATTAAGACTAATGATTCTAATCCGACATACCTCTAGCATTGTCGCTTAGGCCACATAAACGAAGATCGCATATCCAAACTCCATAAAGATGGGCTATTGGAATCATTTGACTTCGAGTCTTATGATCGATGCGAATCTTATTTGTTGGGTAAGATGACAACATCACCTTTCACTAAGCTAGGTGGGAGAGCCGATGCTTTATTAGGACTAATACATAGTGATGTATGTGGCCCTTTTAATATACATGCAAGGGGTGGTTACCTCTACTTCATTACCTTTATTGATGACTTCAGTTGGTATGGATATGTGTTCTTGATGAAACACAAATCCGAAGCATTTGCTAAGTTTAAAGAGTTTAAACTAGAAGTAGAAAACCAACTTGGCAAGAATATTAAGGTTCTTCGATCTGATCGAGGAGGAGAATACTTGAGTCAAGAATTCTGTAACTATCTAAAAGCTTGTGGAATCGTTTCACAACTTTCTCCTCCAGCTACTCCACAATGGAATGGTGTATCTGAAAGGAGGAACAAAACCTTATTAGATATGGTTCGTTCTATGATGAGTCACACGAGCCTGCCCAATTCCTTTTGGGGACATGCACTAGAGACAGCAGCTTTAACACTTAACCGCGTTCCATCTAAATCAGTTGCAAAGACGCCATACTAGTTATGGACTGGGAAGCGTCCCTGTTTGTCTTTCCTCAAGATTTGGGGCAGTAAAGCTTTTGTAAAACGCTCAGCTTCTGATAAGCTGGCTCCAAAATCTGAAAATTGCATATTTGTAGGTTATCCTAAGGAAACTAAAGGATACTACTTTTATATCCCTAACGAAAACAAAGTGTTTGTTGCTCGCACGGGAGTCTTTCTAGAAAAAGAATTTGTTTCTAGAAACACGAGTGGGAGTAGCGTAGAACTTACTGAAGTTCCAGACTCTCAAACTAGCACTAATGATAAGATGGAAATTGAACAGACTCCACAAGTTGTTGTGCAGCAGGTGCCACAAACAGTTGTGCAGCCAGCACCAGTTCAAGAAACACAAGAATTGCGTAGGTCTGGTAGAGTTCGTCGTCCACCTCCGGAAAAATTTGGTTTTTTCATAACAGAACATGGTGATGTTATGTTTGTGGATCACGATGAACCTTCAACCTACAAACAGGCAATTAATAGCCCAGATTCTGAGAAATGGCTTGAGGCCATGAGATCTGAAATGGACTCCATGTATACAAACCAAGTCTGGATCTTGGTTGATCCACCTGAAGGGGTAACTCCCATAGGGTGCAAATGGGTTTTTAAGATTAAAACCGACATGGAAGGGAATGTACAAACATACAAGGGGCGACTGGTCACGAAAGGTTTCAAACAAGTTCATGGTATTGACTATGACGAGACCTTTTCCCCTGTAGTTATGTTCAAGTCCATTCGGATTTTGCTTGCTATTGCAGCTTACTATGACTATGAAATCTGGCAAATGGATGTCAAAACCGCTTTCCTTAATGGAAAACTTGAAGAGGATGTGTATATGACACAGCCTGAAGGTTTTGTCACTCCAGAGAATGCTGGAAAAGTATGTAAGCTTCAGAGATCCATTTATGGACTCAAGCAGGCTTCTCGAAGCTGGAACATCCGTTTTAATGATGCCGTCCGTGAGTTTGGCTTCATTAGAAATGAGGATGAGCCTTGTGTTTACAAGAAGGTTAGTGGGAGCTCAATCGTATTCCTGGTTTTGTATGTAGATGACATACTACTCATTGGAAACGACATACCAACCTTAAAGTCTATCAAGGCTTGCTTGAGTACGTGTTTCTCTATGAAAGACTTAGGCGATGCCAGCTATATTCTGGGAGTCAAGATCTATAGAGATAGATCCAGAGACTCATTGGCCTAAGTCGAGTACATATATAGACAAGGTGCTAAAGCGGTTTAGCATGCAAGAGTCTAAGAAGGGCCTTTGTCCTATGGCACATGGTACTGTTCTGTCGAACAACAGTGTTCTAAAACGCCTGCCGAATTAGAACGCATGAAAGAGATCCCTTATGCTTCTGCCATAAGATCCATCATGTACGCTATGTTATGTACTCGCCCAGATGTCTCGTTTGCCTTAAGCGTTACGAGTAGATACCAGTCTAATTACGGTGAACGTCACTGGATCTCAGTCAAGAATATCCTCAAGTACTTACGAAGGACTAAGGATACATTCTTGATTTATGGAGGGGCGGATGAGCTCGTTGTAAGTGGTTACACCGATGCTAGTTTCCAAACCGACAGAGATGATTTCCGATCGCAATCGGGATATGTGTTTAACTTGAATGGAGGTGCTGTGAGATGGCGCAGTTTAAAGCAATCAACCATCGCAGATTCTACGACAGAGGCCGAGTACATAGCAGCTAAGGAAGCAGTTTGGATCAGGAAATTTATTTCCGACCTCGATGTGGTTCCTAGTATTGCGAACCCAATAGACCTCTATTGTGACAACAATGGGGCTATTTCCCAATCTAGGGAACCTAGATCTCACCAGAGGTCCAAACATGTACTACGGCGATTTCACCAAATCCGTGAGATTATAGAGAGAGGTGATGTGCATATATGTAGAGTAGATTCGGCAGACAATGTCGCCGATCCACTGACAAAGCCACTGTCGCAGCAGCAGCATGATCGTCACACTAGCTCCATGGGTATCCGATATCTAGAGGGCTGATCTTTAGAGACAGTCATTAGTATGCCCTAAAGACCATTTATTGTAATTTGGGTCTTTAGTGCAAGTGGGAGATTATTGTAACCGTATTTATGTAATTTTCATTTTGATGAATAAAAAGGCATTAATTCCGATGATTATTCATTATGTTTCTACGCTCTTAACAACATAAATAAATAATATGTCCTTAGAATAGTATTCATAATTGATTGTTATGAGATACTATTCGAACGCTCCCTAGTCGAACATTATTATGGAATCTTCGAGGACAATAATAATGCGTAAGACTAGTATGTGCAAAGTGATTGATATAAGATATCGGATCGTCACATGGGTATATATGATTAGAGAATCATTATACTTTGGGACTGGATCTGACATGAGAAACACACCATGGGTTGTTATATAATAGTCAACGGTGTTTCTCAAATTTTTTGACTAGGGTTGTATATGAGATCCTTCGACTTGAGGTCTCACAAGAGTTCTTGCATGGCTAGTGTTATGCTTTGATAATTTTAAACGCTATCCGTAATGAGGTGAGCAATAAAGGCATTTATTGGGTATATCACGAATCTTGTTCAGGATGAGTGGGATGCAGAAAGGATTTGTCCCTCCTATATAGCAGGAGCGATATCTTGGGCCCCTTGATGGAGTCTGACTAATTCATGGCCATGAACAAATGAATCAGTATATGATATTGGTGTCATTTGATTAGTCTACTCGCGAATCAAGAAACTAAAAGATTGGACAATACAAGTGTGACTTTTCCATGACTTGTGTTCAATCCAGATATCAAGGACAAAAGGATTTAACTACAAATGTCAAATGTTGTGATTATGATAAATCACCAGATATTTATGAATTGGGGGTAATGATGCGTTGCTAGATACCTCTCATTACCTGTGACATATGATGTCACGGCCAACATCATAGATACCTCTTGGGTCGCACTCATAGATCAACTGGATTGGGCTTGTTGGAGTACATTTAATCTAAGGTGCGCCAATTCGATCGGGCTGGGCCGAGATTGGATTGGGCCGACCAACCCATTTGGACCGACCTTATGGCTGGAAATAGAACCTTTATTTCCCAGCTTTTTTCTCTTAATAAGGTGGTTGAAGTGGTGGAGAAAGTGGGGGAGTGGTTTCCTCCATGATCTCCCACTTCTCCCTTTCACTCTCCCCTCAAACCTTTGAATGACTAGGGGAAAATACTGATTTTTCCTAGCATTCTAAGTTAGTTTTCTCCAGCTTTTGGAAGCTTAGAGAAGAGAGAAAAAGAGAGAACATTTAGTAAGAAAAGAAAAAGACAGATTTTCAAATACTTGTTTTCTAGCTTAGGCTAATAGAAAAGATGTAAGAAATCTGTTTCTTGTTCTTCTAAGAGGTCATACATACATACTCCATCTTGAAGATTGTCTTCAAGACTTCTACAAGGCGTTGGCTAGCACCAAGCAATAGAAGACCATCCCCGGAAGATCGAGTGGATACTGGGAGAGACGGAGCCTGCGTTGGTGGCATTTCGTTCGTGATACTGAAATCGTTTCAGCTATCCTAGCATTTCTAAATGTATAATACTATCCCGTAGTCTTAGGTTCTTACTCGTGATAGATCCTATTAGAGGCGGGTCAGTTTATTTTTCGCTGCGTAACTGATTTTGACCTGGTTATTCCTCTAACACTTCGAAAGGTAATCCAGGACCATCCGGCATTGGGGGCATCATTCGTTCCCGCGAGGGTCTTTTTGTTGCTTCTTTTTATGCTTTTCTGGGTGATACTTGCACAAGTCTATTTGCTGAAATGAAAGCTTTAAGCGAAGGTTTGACTTTAGTGCACAACCTCGGCATCTTGGATGTATCCATTCAAACGGTCTCTTTGGTACTGGCCAAGGCCCTGACTAAAGGTACGATCACTCATTGGACTTTGGATTGTTTATTTCGTGAAATTTTGCATCTTCGGGGAACTTGCAGGATTGAGCATGTTTATAGAGAAGTGAATTCGGTGGTTGATGCATTGGCAAATTTGGCTAGTAGTACACGAATCTCTCAAACTTTACAACACTTTACGTTACTGCCTTTGCCCATTCGCGGTTTATTAGAACTTGATAGGTGTGGTACTCCCTATGTACGGCTTCACTAAACTTTTTTCCTATTGTAGTTTCAATTACATCATTTAATATAGGAATGACTGTAACACCTAAATCATGTGATAAATGGTTTAGTTTTGCATTGTCTCTTTTTGTATGGAGTGGATCTGTTTCCACCTACTTAGAGGTTTTGGTATTACGCCCCCCTCTATGTATCTTTGCTTCGGCTTTTATTAATAAACGGGGGATCGCCCAACCACGCTGGTGGATTTATTTAAAAAAAAAAATGTTCCATTGTCAAGATTCTCAACCTCAATTTCCTGTTTATGCTGGTGATGATCCAGATTATGCATTGTTTTTGCGTAATTTGAAGAAAGATGGATCTTCTTATGTACTTCAAGCCAACGAAGAAACTGGGTTACCAGAGCCTATAACATTTACGGAATATGAAGCAGATGGTGAAAGGCATGAAAATTTTGTGAGCCTTTCCAAAACTTAGTGGAAAAAACCTAAAGACGATCCTGAATATTCAATGTTCCTTGAAAACACGAGGGTTGAAGGTTCTAATGCAATTTATCAACCTTCAAACTCCTCAACTGTAATAGTGTGTGAAGATATGAATCTTCAAAGTTCCCAGCCAAATAATGCTTCATGTTCCAAGAAAGGAAACTCAAAACAGCCTATTCATGACCAACCGCCAAATGAGAGTGTAAGGCGCCACTTAGATTGATTTTATTTTAGATGTTTTTCTAACTACTTTTGTCATCTTCAAAATGTGCCATATATTGTATTTGTATAATTTAGTGACATATCTTCTTATGTATACCAAAAGAAAAAGAGTTATCACCGTCTATCTTACGGAATTTGGCTTAAAGTCTCAGGCGAAGCTGGAATGCGTTTTATTTTCAAGAGAAAAATTGTCGACTCAGGCAATTTTTTCTCTAGATGATATGGAGTGAGATGGCACGACATGAGAAATTTACTTAAAAAATAAATGCACATGAGCAGTAAAAAGGACTTTAAGTGGGAATATGTCGTGGGACAAGCGGTGAGACTAGACTTTTATTAAACTTAAAAGATATCTGACTTAAATTATTGAGAAAAAAAAATGGAAATTTTTATGGCAAACTAAATTGTTAGTATACTATTTTGGCAAAGTATTCATTACTACTTCTCTCTTCTTCATTCATTTTCATTGGTTGAAATTATTTCCTATGTAATTTCCTTTTCCTTTTTTTTTTTTTTACATTTATTAAGTCAGATTCAAAAAAGATAAGTATGATTGCTAGCAGCATTCCCAAACCAAGGACAAATGGATGTTCAAAATTTAGGGTGCAGATTATGGGGATTCTGAGCAAGCCATATGAAAAAGAAGAACCCAAAAGACTTATGAATAAAATTACTGAGAAGAAACCTCGGAATAAGCATATAGATTTGCGCTTTGGAGGGGTGAAATTCTTTCGGTCATCTAAAATGGGAAAATCATATCTTGATCACCATTCCGGTAATATAATTTTTTATTGTCTATTACCTACTAAGATTCCTTATAGATCACCACACTATTATTTTTAAATTAGCCATATTTTCTACACTAACAATGACTAGAGTAAAGTATGAAAGTTGTTAATAAATCATTTGAAATAGTTTTTACCTATACTCTTTTCTAAATCCATACGTTCTTCCATCTTATTATACGATTAGAATCCCTAACTTCCCAAGAATACAATAAATAAAGTATATTCATATAGAATTAGTAGATGTCGAATGGTATTACACATGTGTATCTTGCTCCCATAATGCTAACTAATTCATATTGTTCCCCTAGGAATACTTAAACCTAGCTGCTTTTGGTTCTTGTGATAGTTTGGTAAATGGCTATATATTTGATAATATTCATCTATAACTGTTTTTTGTTCGCAAGTGACACTTCTTTAATTGTCTACTTTCTTATATAGTCATTTACAATATTCGAACTGCCAAGTTAAGATTCATATACCTTCTTATATGTTGGCTCTCACTTTTTTTAAAGTTTATATTTCATTAAGATGTAGCCAATTTTCAATTTCCCTATATATTAACTATTGAAATAACCTCTGCATATCTTAAAAGAAAGATTCAAGCAGCAATCAATGATGACCTTCAACAGTTCAATTTGTTACGTGGCTATTTCTTTTGGCTAGAGGTAAAGAAATGTTATGTCTTGTTTATAGGTTTTGAAGACTATACAAGAATAAACTAATTTTCTCATTTCACCTTATTTTTTTTAGCTAAATTGTGATTACCCATAGGAGAAGATAAAATATGATACGTGGTGAAAACATCTTCCGCTTGCATGGATAAAATATGATACGTGGTGATAACATCTTCCGTAATTTAGAGTTGTCGTGATTCATGACTCCTTTATGTACTTGTTGCATTGTTTAAAAAACAACGATGTAATAACTGTGCGGAAATATTATATAATTTAAAAATACTTAAATGCTTTGAGATTACTGTTGCTATCTTTTTCCTTGAATTTATGATTTTAATAAATTCTTTCCTTTTGAAATAAACAAAAAATTATTATGGACCACTTTTATGTTTTTGTCATTTTGTTTTTGAAAAGTTCGAGATGTAACTGAGAGTAAATGAAGAGAGAGAGAGAGAGAGAGAGAGAGAAAGTTAGTTTTTGGAATGTTGCGTTTGATAACGGACATTGATCACAATTTTGTCCTAAACAAGACGAGAAATAAAAAAAAAAAATATTTGACGCAAATAGTTGACTTATTTTCAGTGTTTGTTGAACAAACGTAACAGTTAGGAAAAGCTGGATACTTTACCATGTTTTTAAATGAGGAAGATTTATTTTCTAGACTCTATATATTACCATTTTCATACATCTTCTACCAAATTTTTTATGAAGTTTCAAATGACACATGGTCCAACAACAACCAACCAAAAAGATATATATGATAAAGCATTCTAGTTTTTTTTTTCTAGGCTTCATTTCCAGCAAAGAAAAAGGTGAACCTTATGAACAAGGTAATTTGTTTCTTCCTCTTAACATTTGCAGTACTCCTCAATGATTATTATTGATGATTTCCGGAATTCAATTTTGTTTCACCATACATCCAATAGCCCCTTTTTAAATTTTTTGTTCATATTCAAATTATGGTACTAATTACGTATAACCATTTATAATTCTAAGGTATACTGAATGCTAGACGATGTGGGGCATAATAGGTCCGATATGAACGTCATAAAACTCGATTTTTTGATAAATATTACTACAAATCCATCAAAATTGAGGCTTGATTGTTTTGGTGTTTTAAATTTTCTTACTTATTTCTTAGTTTCATTATTCAAGTTATAGCAGATGCCTCAATCCTACGAGGTTTATAATAATTATTTATGAATTGCAGGAACTTTGAGCTCTAAATTCTGAATGGTCCACACTTGAATTGAACATTTTTTTGAGGGTTAAGGAGGAAAATTTGTTGGAACTTCTTCTTTTGAGTTCCATTCTAGCTTGATTAAGAGAAAAATGGCTTCTACTAATTCTAATGATGTTGCTGATGACTTGAAATATTTTAAGGAGAACTTTTCCAACACCAAAAAACATGTACAGTTTTCCGAGAAATCATTGAGGTTGATGATAAACGAATATAATGGAAATACAAGAAATGGCTATAATAAATATATGAAAAATGATTACATGTCCATTTGTCAAGATTCTCAACCTCAATTTCCTGTTTATGTTGGTGATGATCCAGATTTCGCATTGTTTTTGCGTAATTTGAAGAAAGATGGATATTCTTATTTACTTCAAGCCAATGAAGAAACTGGGTTATCAGAGCCTATAACATTTCCGAACTATGAAGCAGATGGTGAAAGGCAGGAAATTTTTTTGAGCCTTTCCAAAACTCAGTGGAAAAAACCTAAAGACGATCCTGAATATTCAATGTTCCTTGAAAACATGAGGGTTGAAGGTTCTAATGCAATTTATCAACCTTTGAACTCCTCAACTGTATTAGTGTATGAAGATATGAATCTTCAAAGTTCCCAGCCAAATAATGCTTCATGTTCCAAGAATGGAAAGTCAAAACAGCCTATTCATGACCAACCACCAAATGAGATTGTAAGGCGCCTCATAGATTGATTTTATTTTCGATGTTTTTCTAACTACTTTTGTTTTCTTCAATATGTGCCATTTATTTTATTTGTATAATTTAGTCACATATCTTATTTTGTATACAAAAAGAAAAAGTGTTATCACCGTCTGGCTCACAAAATTTGGCTTAAAGTCTCAGGCGAAGTTGGAATGCGCTTTAATTTCAAGAGAAAATTTGTCGACTTAGGCTATTTTTTCTCCAGATGATATGGTGTGAGATGGACTGACATGACAAATTTACTTTAAAAAAAAAGCCCATGAGCAACAAACAAGAGTTTAAGTGGGAACATGTCGTGGGACAAGCGGTGAGACTAGACTTTTCTTAAACTTAAAAGATATCTAACAAAAATTATTTAAATAAAACTTATGGACATTTTCATGACAAACTAAATTGTTAGAATACTATTTTGGAAATGTATTCATTACTACTTCTCTCTTCTTCATTCATTTTCATTGGTTGAAATTATTTCATATGTAATTTCCTTTTTTTTTTTTTACATTTATTAAGTCAGATCTAAAAGAGATAAGTATGATTGCTAGCCGCATTCCCAAACCAAGGACAAATGGATGTTCAAATTTTAGGGTGTAGATTATGGGAATTCTGAGCAAGCCATATGACAAAGAAGAGCATAAAAGACTTATGAAGAAAATTACTGAGAAGAAAGCTCAGAATAAGCACATAGATTTGCGGTCTGGCGGGGTGAAATTCTTTCCGTCATCTAAAATGGGAAAATCATATCTTGACCACCATTCTGGTAATATGATTATTTATTGTCTATTACCTACTAAGATTCTTTATAGATCACCACACTATTAATTTAAAATTAGCCATATTTTCTACACTGACAATGACTAAAGTAAAGTATGAAAGTTGTTAATAAATCATTTGAAATACTTTTTACCTATAATCTTTGGTGAATCCATACGTTCTTCCATATTATTGTTAATAAATGAAGTATATTCATATAGAATCAGTAGATGTCGAAGAGCTTCCAACAGTCATTCTCAATAAATATGCAAGAAGGCGAGCCGAAACTGCATTTTTTCCTCCTAATTTTTCGGATTTCTTTTTGCCCTTCTCTTCGTCTTCCTGCGGCTTCCATGGCTGAAGGCCAGCAGGCCGCCTTGGGTCCCGCCCCAGTTTCTTCACCGTGGAAACAAAAAAGTTAGTTCTAATACAGATAACTAGAATGTAAGAACAGTATACATTCAAATGAGAATATTGTCCCTTTTTCTCTCTAGAATAGAGACTCCTTATACATCACAACTTCTTAACGCTGCGACAACCTCATGGCCGCCGGCCAGTCGGCCGCGGTAGCCACCCCCTGGAAGAACAAAAGTTTTGCGGAATTGCTTGCTCACCTCGTAACTGCTAGTGCCTCTCTCCCTATCACGCCTTTGGATCAATATCAAGGAGAACCCATCTAATCATAAATTACATAATTAAAAAATACATAAAACAAAAATTAAAACATAAAATACATAATTAAAAAAAAATTTACAAAATTAAGAATTAAAAAAAATATTATGGAGAGATGGAGACTAAGAAAATTACTTGAGATGGAGATAAATAATGAATGTTAAAATTTGGGAATAAAGGAAGAAGGATGACATATTATTTCAATCCATTTTCTTTGCGGCAGCGACATGAGGTTGTGTATTTGTTGTTTTTGAGGTACATTATACGGAATTGGGGAGTATATTAACAATCAAAAGACGAATTCTATGAATCCATCTTCGTCAGATGTGTCAAAATATTTTCACGTCAAATGAAGACGGATTCACGGAATCCGTGATTCAGTAAGGACGGATTATGTTTGTCTTTGCCAAAAAACTTCTTCCCCCAAAAGACACTGCCTTTTGCGGATATTTATTCAGATAAAAAACTCTTATATATGTAATTTAGAGTTGTCGTGATTCATGACTCCTTTATGTACTTGTTGCATTGTTTAAAAAACAACGATGTAATAACTGTGCGGAAATATTATATAATTTAAAAATACTTAAATGCTTTGAGATTACTGTTGCTATCTTTTTCCTTGAATTTATGATTTTAATAAATTCTTTCCTTTTGAAATAAACAAAAAATTATTATGGACCACTTTTATGTTTTTGTCATTTTGTTTTTGAAAAGTTCGAGATGTAACTGAGAGTAAATGAAGAGAGAGAGAGAGAGAGAGAAAGTTAGTTTTTGGAATGTTGCGTTTGATAACGGACATTGATCACAATTTTGTCCTGAACAAGACGAGAAACAAAAAAAAAAAATTATTTGACGCAAATAGTTGACTTATTTTCAGTGTTTGTTGAACAAACGTAACAGTTAGGAAAAGCTGGATACTTTACCATGTTTTTAAATGAGGAAGATTTATTTTCTAGACTCTATATATTACCATTTTCATACATCTTCTACCAAATTTTTTATGAAGTTTCAAATGACACATGGTCCAACAACAACCAACCAAAAAGATATATATGATAAAGCATTCTAGTTTTTTTTTTCTAGGCTTCATTTCCAGCAAAGCAAAAGGTGAACCTTATGAACAAGGTAATTTGTTTCTTCCTCTTAACATTTGCAGTACTCCTCAATGATTATTATTGATGATTTCCGGAATTCAATTTTGTTTCACCATACATCCATTAGCCCCTTTTTAAATTTTTTGTTCATATTCAAATTATGGTACTAATTACGTATAACCATTTATAATTCTAAGGTATACTGAATGCTAGACGATGTGGGGCATAATAGGTCCGATATGAACGTCATAAAACTCGATTTTTTGATAAATATTACTACAAATCCATCAAAATTGAGGCTTGATTGTTTTGGTGTTTTAAATTTTCTTACTTATTTCTTAGTTTCATTATTCAAGTTATAGCAGATGCCTCAATCCTACGAGTTTTATAATAATTATTTTTTATGAATTGCGGGAACTTTGAGCTCTAAATTCTGAATGGTCCACACTTGAATTGAACCTTTTTTTTAAGGTTAAGGAGGAAAATTTGTTGGAACTTCTTCTTTTGAGTTCCATTCTAGCTTGATTAAGGGAAAAATGGCTTCTACTAATTCTAATGATGTTGCTGATGACTTGAAATATTTTAAGGAGAACTTTTCCAACACCAAAAAGCATGTGCAGTTTTCCGAGAAATCGTTGAGGTTGATGATAAACGAATATAATGGAAATGCAAGAAATGGCTATAACAAATATATGAAAAATGATTACATGTCCATTTGTCAAGATTCTCAAACTCAATTTCCTGTTTATGTTGGTGATGATCCAGATTTCGCATTGTTTTTGCGTAATTTGAAGAAAGATGGATATTCTTATTTACTTCAAGCCAATGAAGAAACTGGGTTATCAGAGCCTATAACATTTCCGAACTATGAAGCAGATGGTGAAAGGTAGGAAAATTTTTTGAGCCTTTCCAAAACTCAGTGGAAAAAACCTAAAGACGATCCTGAATATTCAATTTTCCTTGAAAACATGAGGGTTCAAGATTCTAAAGCAATTTATCAACCTTTGAACTCCTCAACTGTAATAGTGTATGAAGATATGAATCTTCAAAGTTCCCAGCCAAATAATGCTTCATGTTCCAAGAAAGGAAAGTCAAAACAGCCTATTCATGACCAACCACCAAATGAGATTGTAAGGCGCCTCATAGATTGATTTTATTTTAGATGTTTTTCTAACTACTTTTGTTTTCTTCAATATGTGCCATTTATTTTATTTGTATAATTTAGTCACATATCTTATTATGTATACAAAAAGAAAAAGTGTTATCACCGTCTGGCTCACAAAATTTGGCTTAAAGTCTCAGGCGAAGTTGGAATGCGCTTTATTTTCAAGAGAAAATTTGTCGACTTAGGCTATTTTTTCTCCAGATGATATGGTGTGAGATGGACTGACATGACAAATTTACTTTAAAAAAAAAAGCCCATGAGCAACAAACAAGAGTTTAAGTGGGAACATGTGTGGGACAAGCGGTGAGACTAGACTTTTCTTAAACTTAAAAGATATCTAACAAAAATTATTTAAATAAAACTTATGGACATTTTCATGACAAACTAAATTGTTAGAATACTATTTTGGAAATGTATTCATTACTACTTCTCTCTTCTTCATTCATTTTCATTGGTTGAAATTATTTCATATGTAATTTCCTTTTTTTTTTTTTTTTTTACATTTATTAAGTCAGATCTAAAAGAGATAAGTATGATTGCTAGCCGCATTCCCAAACCAAGGACAAATGGATGTTCAAATTTTAGGGTGCAGATTATGGGAATTCTGAGCAAGCCATATGACAAAGAAGAGCATAAAAGACTTATGAAGAAAATTACTGAGAAGAAAGCTCAGAATAAGCATATGGATTTGCGGTCTGGAGGGGGTGAAGTTTTTTCCGTCGTCTAAAATGGGAAAATCATATCTTGACCACCATTCTGGTAATATGATTATATATTGTCTATTACCTACTAAGATTCTTTATAGATCACCACACTATTAATTTAAAATTAGCCATATTTTTTACACTGACAATGACTAAAGTAAAGTATGAAAGTTGTTAATAAATCATTTGAAATACTTTTTACCTATAATCTTTGGTGAATCCATACGTTCTTCCATATTATTGTTAATAAATGAAGTATATCCATATAGAATCAGTAGATGTCGAATGGTATTACCCATATGTGTCTTGCTCCCATATTGCTAACAAATACATATTGTTCCCCTAGGAATACTTAAACCTAGATGCTTTTGGTTCTTGTGACAGAATGGCTAATGGCTATATATTTGGTAATATTCATCGATAACTAATTTTCCCCCCTAGTGGCACTACTTTAATTGTCTACTTTCTTATATAGTCATTTACAATATTCGAACTACCAAGTTAAGATTCATATACCTTCTTATATGTTGGCTCTCACTTTTTCTAAAGTTTATACTTCACTAAGATGTAGCCAATTTTCGATCTCCCTATATATTTACTTTTGAAATAATCTTTGCAGATCTTAAAAGAAAGATTCAAGCAGCCATCAATGACGACCTTCAACAGTTCAATTTGTTACGTGGCTATTTCTTTTGGCTAGAGGTAAAAAAATGTTATGTCTTGTTTATAGGTTTTGGACACTATACCCGAATAAACTAATTTTCTCATTTCACTGTAGTTTTTAGCTAAATTGTGATTACCCCTAGGGGAAGATAAAATATGATACGTGGAGAAAAAATCTTCCGCTTGCATTGATAACATATTTTATTTGAGATTTGACCTCAAATTTTGTAAAAGTTGAATTATTTGTGAATAGGGATGTTGAACTAATTTTGAAATTTAAGATTTAAAATGTTGTTCAAACGCACCGTGTTAGAAGGGGTTTGTTTACGAGTAACTCTTTTAGTTCTTGCCATTGTTTCAAAATCATAGTATGGTGGGATTTCTAGGTTTTGGTGATATTCTAATTAAATTTTCATTTTCTTCAGAAACTTAATAGTACTTGTTTCCATGATTCTCAATTTATGATATATTTATTAGGATCAATAAATATGATATCTAGACCTGGTTTTTTTCGTCGTTGCAAATGAACTAGTAATGGTGTGAAACAATAATTCTTGGGCTGCAAGTATCCCTTTCCATTAACTATTTCAAGTCTTACTTACAATAGTGAACGATGGTTCATACCCTAATGAGAATAAGGAGTATTTTTTTAACTGGTTCTTATTCTCAACTGCTAATTCTATGACTAATTGTTTTACCGTAAGTTATTCTACTTCGATAATGATTATTTTTTACTACTGAATTTGGATTCAAAACCATCTCTTCAAGAGTATCGGCTTTAACCTTTCTACTTTGTTTTCATATTCTCTCTATTCCAGTGTTTTTCTTAAACGGAAATTTGGTCTCTAATGCTCCAGAATCTTACTCAAGAAGGATCATTCACGCCTTGGAATGATAAAGAATGTCCTGATGTGCAACCAGATGCTGAAGGGACCCAGTTAGACTAGATAAAATACTTTTCTCCTTATGATATAAATTTTGTGGGAAAGTGAAGCTTTATTTTCCAACTGAAACTCAGATTCTCATAGTTTGGAAGTTTACTTCTTGAATGTAGCATCTAGTAAAGATGCAACTACAAGTATTTGTTTCGACTATATTTCTTAATTGTTCTTGTAGTTTCGACTATATTTTTTTTATTGTGTGAGATTCTTTATTTAGCAATATTTTTTATTGCATGTGGAGCATGTTAATTGCATTTGGTTTGGTTTAAAACTTTTTTTCGCTGTGAATTTTTTTTTGTAGATTGCAGTACAATATTACATGTGTATTTGGACAAAAATTCCTAATTTCGAGTTGGGAAAATTGGAAATTGTTTTCTATTTAGAGAGCTATATTGGAAACATTATTGATGCAGAAAATTAGATTGAAAGGGATAATATGGAAAATTTTGTTTTTTTTTTAAATTGCATTTTGGATGTATGCCTTTCTAAGGAATCATCATAATCCCTTTGGAAGTACTAGATTCGTGGTATAAAAGTACTACTTAAACTGGTTTCTAGTTTAATCCGGTTTTCCACAATTTTCAGAAAACATGAATTGTTTATTATAGAAATATGGACAACAATATATATAAAAATCATTATTCCAACTGTCAAACCTTAATTTTATAAAAAAATTATTGTTTTTCATAAAACCACCAAAATGGTATAGGGACAGGGAGACCCCTACCCGTTTATTAACCTTTATTTGATTTTAATTCTCTATTCCTAGGCCTAATATTTTTTTTTATTGGTAATGGATTTTGCTCATCAAGTCCTTGTTTGATAGGCCTCGAAATTTATAGTGCAACTTTCGAAGTTTCTGAACTCCAAAACACCCTTTAGTATCAATTGAAAAATCAAAATGTGTTCTTAGAACGAAACATCAAAACCTATCAAAATGAAGTAGTCTAGTGTTCGGTTTATTATATAATTCTTTCTTAAAACCTTGGACGTAGTTTCCCTTTGTCCTTAATTAACCATTCTCCAGTTAAGCTTTTATTCATTCGAAATAGTTTGTCGCAGCCTTGGGTCCCGCCCCAGTTTCTTCACCGTGGAAACAAAAAAGTTAGTTCTAGTACAGATAACTAGAATGTAAGAACAGTATACATTCAAATGAGAATATTGTCCCTTTTTCTCTCTAGAATAGAGACTCCTTATACATCACAACTTCTTAACGCTGCGACAACCTCATGGCCACCGGCCAGTCGGCCGCCTTGGCTTCCGCCGAGGTAGCCACCCACTGGAAGAACAAAAGTTTTGCGGAATTGCTTGCTCAGCTCGTAACTGCTAGCGCCTCTCTCCCTATCACGCCTTTAGATCAGCATCAAGGAGAACCCATCTAATCATAAATTACATAATTAAAAAATACATAAAAAAAATTTAAATCATAAAATACATAATTAAAAACAAATTTACAAAATTAAGAATTAAAAAAAATTACATAATAAAATAAAAAATTGAGATGGAGAATAAAGGAATTACTTGAGATGGAGATGGAGATTAATGGATGTTAAAAATTGGGATTGAAGGAAGAATGAGGACGTATTGTTGCAATACGTCTTCTTAAGGGGCGGTAACGACTTGTGGTGAAACAGAAATGAGGCGACGAGAGAAGGTTGTGTGTGTTTGTTGTTTCTATTGTGCGCTCTACTGAATTGGGGAGTATATTAGGGCTTGAAGGACGAATTTCATGAATTCGTTTTAATCTTATTGTAAAAAAAATCACTTCAGATGAAGACGGATTCACGGAACCTGTCCTTCAGTAAGGACTTATTCTGTCAGTCATTGTCAAAACAATCCCTCCCCCAAATGACACTGCCACGAACGAATCTTTCTCCATAAATAATACTATTATGATAAACAACTCTTATACATGTAATTTAAAGTTGTCGTGACTCATTTACGTCTATATTGCATTTTTAATAAAACAATGATGTAATAAATGCGAGAAAATATTATATAATTTAAAATAACTTAAATGATCTGAGCTTACTGTTGGTATCTTTTTCCTTTAACATGTGATTTTAAGAAATTCTTTCCGTTTGAAATTTAAAAAAAAAAATACTATGGACTACTTGAGATGGAGACTAAGAAAACTGCTGGAGATGGAGATAAATAATGAAATTTCAAATTTTGGATAAAAAAAGAGGGATGATATATTATTTCAATCCGTTTTCTTTGCGGCGGCGACATGAGGCTGTGTATTTGTATTTTTTAATTTTTTTTGCGGTATATTATGCTGAATTGGGGAGTATATTAGGACTCAAAGGACGAATTCTATGAATCCGCCTTCGTCAGATGTGTCAAAATATTTTCACGTCAAATGAAGACGGAATCCGTGCTTCGGTATGGATGAATTATGTTTGTCTTTGCCGAAAACTTCCTCCCCCAAAAGACACTTCCATATGCGGATATTTATCCATAAACAATATTATTCAGATAAAAAACTCTTATATTTAATTTAGAGTTGTCGTGATTCGTGCCTCATTTATGTACTTGTTTTGCATTGTTTAAAAAACAACGATGTAATAACTATTAGGAAATATTATAAAATTTAAAAATACTTAAATGCTTTGAGATTATTGTTTCTATCTTTTTCTTTTAATTTATGATTTTAATAAATTCTTTCCCTTTGAAATAAATAAAAAATTACTATGGACCACGTTTTTGTTTTAATCTTTTTGCTTTTGAAAATTTCGAGATGTAACTGAAAGTAAAGGAAGAGAGAGAGAGTGTGTTGGTTTTTGGAATGTTGTGTTTTTTTTTTTTTGAGCGCCCGAAGGCGATTGCCCCGAAGGTGAAGAGCGAAGAGTACCCTAGATAGGGAAGATTGAAGCATGCCCCATGCCTGGGGAGGGAAGATAAGCCTCATAAGGAGGAGAAATTATTTGCCCCATTATGGGGAGATATAGGAATCGAACACGGGACCTCCGCCCCGTGTTCGGATAGCCTTACCACTTGGGCTACCCGATTCCCATTTTGGAATGTTGTGTTTGATAACGAACATTGAACACATTTTTTGTCCTGAACAAGACGAGAAACAAAAAAAAAAGTTGACGCAGATAGTTGACTTATTCGCAGTGTTTGGTAAACAGATGTAACAGTTAGGAAGAGTTGAATACTTTAACATGTTTTTAAATGAGGAAGATTTCTTTTCTGGTCTCTAATTATTTACCATTTTCATACATCTTCTACCAAATTTTTTATAAAGTTTAAAATGACACATGGTCCAACAAACCAAAAAGATATATATATATATATATATATATATATATATATATATATATATATATGTTAAAGCATTCTATTTTTTTTTCTAGGCTTCATTTCCAGCAGAGCAAAAGTGAAGCTTATGAACAAGGTAATTTTTTTCTTCTTCTTAACATTTGCAGTTCTCCTCAATGATTGTTATTGATGGTTTCAGGAATTCAATTTTGTTTCACCATTCATCCAATAGCCCCTTTTTTTAAAAAAATCAGATTCAAATTACTTATAACCATTTATAATTCTAAGGTATAATAAATGCTAGACGATGTGGTGCATAATAGGTCCGATATGAAAGTCATAAAACTCGATTTTTTGACAATCTTACAAAACATCCATCAAAATTGAGACTCGGTTGTTTTTAGTGTTTTAAATTTTCCTACTTATTCTTTAGTTTCATTATTCAAGTTATAGCAGTTGCTTCAATCCTACGAGTTTTATAATTATTATTTTTTAAGAATTGCAAGAACTTTTATTTCTAAAAGGTTAATGGCCCACACTTCTTCTTTTAAGTTCCATTCTAGCTTGATTAAGGGGAAAATGGCTTCTACTAATTCAAATGATGTTGCAGATGACATGAATTTTTTTAAGGAGAACTTTTCCAACACCAAAACATGTGTACAATTTTCCAAGAAATCATTGAGGCGGATGATAAACGAATATATTGGAAATGCAAGAAATGACTATGATAAATATATGACAAATGATTACATGTCCATTTGTCAAGATTCTCAACCTCAATTTCCTATTTGTACTGGTGATGATCCAGATTATGCATTGTTTTTACGTAGTCTGAAGAAAGATGGATCTTCTTATGTACTTCAATCCAACGAAGAAAATGGGTTATCAGAGCCTATAACATTTCCGAACTATGAAGCAGATGGTGAAAGGCATGAAAATTTTGTGAGCCTTTCCAAAACTCAGTGGAAAAAACATAAAGACGATCCTGAATATTCATTGTTCCTTGAAATCATGAGGGTTGAAGGTTCTAATGCAATTTATCAACCTTCAAACTCCTCAACTATAATAGTGTATGAAGATATGAATCTTCAAAGTTCCGAGCCAAATAATGTTTCATGTTCCAAGAAAGGAAAGTCAAAACAACATATTCATGACCAACCACCGAATGAGTTTGTAAGGCGCCACTTAGATTGATTTTATTTTAGATGTTTTTCTAACTACTTTTGTTGTCTTCAAACTGTGCCATATCTTTTATTTGTATAATTTAGTGACATATCTTCTTATGTATAGAAAAAGAATAAGAGTTATCACCATCTGTCTCACAGAATTTGGCTAAAAGTCTCAGGCGAAGCTGGAATGCGTTTTATTTTCAAGAGAAAATTTGTCGACTAAGGAAATTTTTTTCTCCAGATGATATGGAGTGAGATGTCCCGACATGACAAATTTACTTAAAAAATAAATGCACATGAGCAGCAAAAAGGAGTTTAAGTGGGAATATGTCGTGGGACAAGCGGTGAGACTAGACATTTGTTAAACGTAAAAGATATATGACTAAAATTATTGAAATAAAATTTATGGACATTTTTTTGACAAACTAAATTGTTAGAATACTATTTTGGCAAAGTATTCATTACTACTTCTCTCTTCTTCATGCATTTTCCTTGGTTGAAATAATTTCCTATGTAATTTCCTTTTTTTTTTTTTTTTACATTTATTAAGTCAGATACAAAAGAGATAAGTATGATTGCTAGTAGTATTCCCAAACCAAGGACAAATGGACATTCAAATTTTTGGGTGCAGATTATTGGAATTATGAGCAAGCCATATGACAAAGAAGAGCACAAAAGACTTATGAAGAAAATTACTACGAAGAAAGCTCAGAATAAGCATATAGATTTGCGCTCTGGAGGGATGAAATTATTTCCGTCATCTAAAATGGGAAAATCATATCCTGATCACCATTCCGGTAATATGATTATTTATTGTCTATTACCTACTAAGATTCTTTATAGATCACCACACTGTTATTTTTAAATTAGCCATATTTTCTACACTAACAATGACTAGAGTAAAGTATGAAAGTTGTTAATAAATCATTTGATATACTTTTTATCTATACTCTTTTGTGAATCCATACGTTCTTCCATATTATTGTACGATTTGAATCCCTAAGTTCCCAAGAATACAATAAAAAAATGTATATTCATATGCTAACAAATTCATATTGTTCCCCTAGGAATACTTAAACTTAACTTCTTTTGGTTCTTGTGACAGTTTGGTTAGTGGCTATATATTTGGTAATATTCATCTATAACTATTTTTTGTTCCCATGTGACACTGCTTTAATTATCTACTTTCTTATATAGTCATTTACAATATTCGAACTTCTAAGTTAAGATTCATATACCTTCTTATATGTTGGCTCTCTCTTTTTCTAAAGTTTATATTTCACTAAGATGTAGCCAATTTTCGATCTCCCTATATATTAACTTTTGAAATAACCTCTGCAGATCTTAAAAGAAAGATTCAAGCAGCAATCAATGACGACCTTCCATAGTTCAATTTGTTACATGGATATTTCTTTTGGCTAGAGGTAAATAAATGTTATGTCTTGTTTATAGGCTTTGAAGACTATACCAGAATAAACTAATTTTCTCATTACACGTTATTTTTTAGCAAATTAATTGTGATTACCCCTAGAGGATGATAAAATATGATACGTGGAGAAAGCATCTTCCGCTTGCATTGATAACATATTTTATTTGAGATTTGACCTCAAATTTTGCAAAAGTTGAATTATTTGTGAGTAGATATGTTGAACTAATTTTGAAATTTAAAATTTAGAATATTGTTCAAACGCACCGTGTTAGAAGGGGTTTGTTTACAAGCAACTCTTTTAGTTCTTGCCCTTGTTTCAAAATCATAGTATGGTGGGATTTCTAGGTTTAGGTAATATTCTAATTAAATTTTCATTTTCTTCAAAAACTTAATGGTACTTGTTTCCATAATTCTCAATTTCTGATATATTTATTAGGATCAATAAATTTGATATCTAGACCTGGTTTTTTTCATCGTTGCTAATGAACTAGTAATGGTGTGAAACAATAATTCTTGTGCTGCAAGTATCCCTTTCCCTTAACTATTTCAAGTCTTACTTACAATAGTGAACAATGGTTCATACCCCTAATGAGGATAAGGAGTATTTTTTTTAACCGGTTCTTTTTGTCAACTGCTAATTCTATGACTAATTGTATTACCCTAAGTTATTCTACTTCAATAATGATTCTTTTTTACTAATAAATTTGGAATCTAAACCATTTCTTCAAGAGTATCGACTTTAACCTTTGTACTTTGTTTTCATAGTCTCTCTATTCCGACGTTTTTCTTACATAGAAATTTGGTCTCTACTGCTTCAGAATCTTACTCAAGAAGGATCATTCACGCCTTGGAATGATAAAGAATGTCTTGATGTGCAGCCAGAAGCTGAAGGTACCCATTGAGACTAGATAAAATAAATTGCTCCTTATGATATAATTTTTTTGGGAAAGTGAAGCTTTATTTTCCAACTGGAACACATATTCTCATAGTTTGGATGTTTACTTCTTGAATGTAGCATCTAGTAAAGATGCAACTACAAGTATTTATTTCGACTATATTTCTTAATTGTTCGTGTAGTTTCGACTATATTTCTTAATTGTGTGAGCTTCTTTATTTAGCAATATTTTTTATTGCATGTCGAGCATGTTAATTGCATTTTTTAGATTACAGTACAATAATAAATGTGTATTTGGACAAAAAATCCAAATTTCGAGCTGGGAAAGTAGGACAAAGAAATGAAGGATTCATATGGGCGAACGCCAAGAATGTTATTCTCACAATAACACAAATCATTATTAAAAGTAGGAGAAAGATGGATGAAAGACACTTCATCCTCATGCATGCTTGTTACTACACTTATTACAACAGTAATGTTTGTTGCAATTTTCACAGTTTCAGGAGGCAACAACAACAACGGAACGCCAATATTCGTGGGAAGCAAATCATTCATAATCTTTACGATATCTGATGCACTTACACTCTTCTAATCAGTGACTTCAATCTTAATGAATGACACTATATTTTTCTATTGCCTCAATACTTATTGCATTTCGTGCAAGTTTTTCTATTGTTCGGTGGTTGGATCAGTACTTCCACAACCTTATTTGCATTTTCTCAATTTCCTCTTGTAGCTGATATGATCCATTCGACTTATGGATTGGGGATTTTCTCGAGGGGAAGTGCATAATGCTTCATAGAGATTTAATGTCATTAATAATTTTATCTGAGATTACAATTTTTTTTAGTAATTCAATTTCTTTAAAATTAAAAGAAAATTATAGAAATGTACAAACTAAAAAAAAATATGAAGAAAATTTTCACATCGTTAGAAAACTCAATACAAAATGTTGATTTCTCCAAAATAATATATTGTCAAAATATCCGATCAATATTCTTCGTGGTAATCTTCAAACATAAATTAAAGAAAGAAAAACTGTTTCTTCTTTATCTAACCACGAATTTCCATTTTCCAGACATTGATTTCATTTCCCTGACAGAGAAAATCAATGGGAAAAAAGAATTCAAAACAAAACATACATTAACTAAGCCAAAGAAAAAAAAAATATCAGTATGTAAATTATACAAATCTTGAACAAATAAATCAAAAAAGGGCAGCAGTTTCGTGATCTCCAAAAATATCAAAGACTCACCACCAAACTTTTTAAATTTTTAACGAAATGATTTGATTCAAAAATAAAAAAGATTGATAAAAACATGTTGACTTTGGAAATTCAACGCCCCTGGATTTGTTTAATACACCACTGAATCAATCTTTTCTTTATGTTTGGTTGTTATTCTAATAATCTATAGAAATTTATAAATAAAAAGAAATCATGATACATCAATCTAATTGAATCTGATAGAATATGCATAGAGCTAAAATAATCAATGCATTTACCGGAATCCATAACTTTTGAAAATCAATTATAATCTTTTAAAATCCGGATTGAATACACCCCTATCAGTTGAGGAAGTTAAGACCATTTTCATGTACGTATTGTAAAATAAGCTTTCCGAAAAAATACAATTCATTCTCTCAACAAAATATTCATTTTCTATAGGATTTCATATTCTCTGTCAAAATTTCTGAAAATATTAAATTAAAATCCTTAATTAGAAATATAATTGTAATAGAAGTATAAAACTCTTCTTGATAAAAAATATTATTATTTATGATGAACCCCGAGTAATTGAATTTTAGTTTGGCCTTCATGTTTAAATTATTACTCCACTACTGATCGGGAAATCTTTTATTTTTTATTTTTTGAATTAAAATTTCTTCTTTTTCATTCTTCGATTTTCTTTTAATAGATTTTATTATGATTTAAGTGAAAATAAGTTAAAGAGAGTTTCGTAGTTTGGTCTCTAAAATTAAAAATAATGCACATATTTTACCAAACTCGCATCTTTTATGTGTTTCAGAAGACCCTTATTAACTTTTTGGTTTTTTAATAGTAAATAGAAAATATCTTTTTTAACCTTCTTCACAAGTATTTTATCAAAATGCTTTTCGTTTTTTAAACAGAAATCCTGGAAACGACAATAAGCCCAAACAAACCCCAAGTCTGAAATAGTTAATCATTTTCAGACATTAGAACAAGAGAAACTGATCCATCTACTAAAAGCATATTCCATATCATGAGAAAAATAAATCTCAACATTTTAAACTATTTTTTTGTTGTGTTGTACAAAGTTTTGTTATGTTGATTTTGTTTTATATGAATATTATACAAATGTTACTTCATGGATATTTATGTGAGGCTAAAGTGTTAACCATTATACAAATGTTAAACATTACTACATTAATTTCTTAATATAAGACTCAGATGATTAACCGCAATCACAGAATCACAAGCAAATGTGCATGGAGGTGCAACAGACACGCCATGATCAACAGCCACCAAAGAATCAACATGATTATTAGTCACTAAAGCTCTGGCTACATATGCTCCTAAATTGGCCCCATAAATATTACGCAAAAAATACCTGGCTTGCTCTAAAGAATCAGGTAACTCAATTCTAAGACCCTTCTTGTGAGACTGCTCCTACAACCCTCCACATGATTTCAGCAGAGTACACATCTGTAGTTCGGCCATGGACAATTCATGTAAGAGAATGTGGGGTCAGTCCTACAAAGACGATCCTAGTATTTATCTTTCCCAAAGAATCTGGAATCTTAAGCTTGGCTAGAGAGTGAGAGGATAGTACAAACACCAATGTTTTATTACATTTTGTTGATACGCAAAATCTATACTAGCAAGTGTGCTAGGTCAATGTTGTAGTAATCTAGGTCGATCCCACATAGACTAATGATTAATCAAATATTCAGTAAATAATTCTACAATGATCAAAAGCAAATAAAACAAATCGAATGGTTGATGGTGATTTAATTAATCTAATTTAACTAACTAAAAGAAAACAAAATAACTTGAATAAGAAGTTTGATATGAGAAAGGTCTAAGGCACATGAATTCACTAAATTAATAAGTATATTATCCTAACAATCTGTTATTCTAGGGTGTGTTTCATTAATCGATAGCTTTCAAAAAATACCTAATAGCCTCTTTCAAGGCTTATCAAACTTATTCTCATGAATAAACCGACTATATGTCTATGTTGATTTTAACTCACAAAAACGCATTAAACATATGGAATCAAAGAGATCGCACAAACCATACAAGTATATGTCTATCTCACATGCAATTTATGTTTAGATTATTTAACCTAATTAACAAGCACTACAAGAAAACAGTTAAATAACGACCGAAATTTTCGGTCACGCCGGTACCGACCGAATAGAAATCGACAAATCGACGGTCACTACTACGTCGGCCATATCGGTCTCGTTGACCAAATTAACACGACGTTGTTGTTCAACATTAACGACGTAATACCGACGGTAGTTAACGACCGATTACCGACGGAATACATAACGGTGTCAAAACGCCGTCGTTTTGATGTTTTATTTCTCTAAAAAAAGTAATATTTAAAATTAAATAAGTAAAATGACCGAATAACGACGGAAACGTAATGACCGAATACTGACGGATCGCAAATGAAACGTTATTTTGCTGGTTTCTGTCAAACAACCATAATTCCTTATCAAAAATCCCCAAGACAATAAAATTTTCTTCTTCTTCCCATTTCCTTGTGAAGACCTCTGCGAATTCCCCCCCCCCCCCCCCCACACGAATTGAATCTTCCGGCCAGCCCCATCCCCCTTCTTCTCTGACGCCGTTCTCCTTTTTCTCCGACGCCACCATATTTTCCTTCCTCCAAAAGCCCTAAAACAGTGACGGCCCACAACCACCTCCACTCCGTTCAAGTGACGCCTCCATCACCTCCCCTGCGTTCAAGTAACTTGTAGCAGGTATTTTCTCTTCAAATATCTGGGGCTGTGATGCTAATTTTCTGCTGCTCATGTCAAAATTTCATTGCTCGAATTTCTGCTTTGAATGATCAATTTCATCACTTCTGCTTTGATCAAATTGTATGAAACATTAAAGCAAAAAACTTAACTTCATGAGAATTATCCATCAATTTCTCAGTTTCTCTTGTGCACCTTTCTTGGTTAATAACTTAATATCAGTATTTAGATATATAAAGAATGATTTAAATAATTAAAGTGTCAAATTCAACTAATTATCGCAAATAATTCGATATTTGGACTGACTCATATTTTGCACCATGAATATGATGTGTATTGCTAAGCTCGAGTTGCTTGATTACTTCTGCTTTTCTACACTATAAGTAAGAGCTCTGATGTCCACCTTGAAGGAATACAATTTGTATACATAAATCTCCCATGACTCTTAACCTATGCCATTGACATTCGAAATGCATTCTCAACCAAGTAATTTTGCCTTTTTAGCTACAATGTTTTTGCTGTTGTCGATTCTAGAAATATTGGTAAGCAAGAGGGAAATTTTCTATTTTGCTTGGGCGTTTAGTATTGTATAACCTTCATTGTTTTTTCAAATGAGTTCTTGACAGAGTAATCTCTTCATCTATACGTTTTTCACTTTTGCGGATTTTTAGAAATATACTGTTGGATGGAGGATTTTTCTCCTTTTTCTGATTTTTAGCAATTAATAATAACTATGATCAAGCAATTAACTTTTATACCCACCAGCTTCAATTCTTGGGCATACCTTTAGCGATTATAGTGTATTTTTGCATTTGTCATGAATTCTTCCATTAACATTTTGTAACGATATTGTCGAGAGAGCTTAGCACAATTGCATACCGAGTGAAACATGTTATATGTATTTTTGTATTGATTTCTTAATCCACCTAATATGTATTTTAGAGATGCCTCCAAAGAAGCATATTCGAGCGTGCTTACCATTTAGTATGCCTCACTCCCAGCCAGATTCAAATTCGGACTTGCATTCTACTCCGCCATCTGCCCCCGATACTGCTACGACACCTCCGTCACAGTCTGTTGATGCACATGTATCTCGGGATATGTTTGTGTCAGTACCCGCCACTGAGTCTGCGCGGGTAGCAAGATCAATGACTCACCAGTATACTGTCCCACTGACGGAGACTGATACCAGTACTGTGGAGAGGCGATTACACTAGATACTCGTATTCTCCTGCAACCTACACTTGGCACGAAAGTTAATTTTTGAATTATTTCCTTTGTAAATTATACTTCTTGTAATCATTATAGTCTCTAATTAATTTTTTTCTCGGCTATTATAGTTTTATATTGAGATTTAGCTGTTCCTCAACCATTACCGGTATATTTCAAGGAATGTTCCCCCAGAAGAACAAAAAATGTGGTGGGAAGAGTTCACGGTAAGTTTATTTTAAACTTTGATAAATTAGCAAATAAGTTTGAATTTACAAGTCTTCGAATTTAATTATCTAACATTATTTCAAAATACATAAAAGGTATCGATGGGCTCCTAAGCATGGGGCGGGCGTCAAGTCAGATTGGCATACCTTACTTAAGAGGAGACTTAGTGGTATTATGAGTGACGCAAGGAAAAAAAAAATAAGAGGCCCAAATGGCTTTGTGAGACCGACTGGGCACGACTTCAAGAGTACTGGGCAACTCCATCTATACAGGCATAAAAAAACGGGAAGGACGAGAGGGGTGGCAAAGGCCCGATGAAGCACACATGCAGTTCACTTAGTCAAATTGAGCACCACGAGAGACTGGTACTTATATTATTTTTCACATTCATATATTTTATGTGTTTTATGTAATATTTAATGTATTAATGATTTTTGCTAATAGGAAAAGGAGGCCGGACATGCAATCCCATTCCCGGCTAGTTACGATTGGACGCATCAATACCATATCGGCCCAAAGAAAGGCGAATGGGTTGATGAAGAAGCTAGACAGCTTTTTGTACTTATTTCATTACTGTTTCCCCCTTTTTTTATAATAGTTATTTACTGTGATAACCTGACATTTTATTTGACAAGGGGTGTTCCATGCGGTTTATAACTTTGTCTCAAACGAAGCAACTCAAGCCTACCAGTCTCCTCCAGATTTGCGGACTCAAATTGCGCTTTCTGCCGAGGTAGCGGTTGGGCTAAAAAAGGGACGTGTTCAAGAACTCAATTTGTTCTCTGATGTGGTAAAAGCAATGAAGCGAGGTATCGAGACTGTCTCGCATTCAGATATGGATCGAATTTGAATAGAAATGGAAGAAAATTGGAAGAAAAACTTTGGCGAGAAAGAAAGAGAATACAAGAGGAGGGAAAAAAAGAGAAACAAGACATTAGCTAGTACCTTAGTTGATATTTTAACAAATAAAGACACTGTATTAAGTGCCTCTGATATAAAATCTAAATTGAGTAATATAGATGATGATGACTTGGATTCAGACTTTGACGATGATCCCTTAACAGTCGATGAAGTTTTGGGAAGTCAATAGATGTAGTTTTGCTTTGTATATTACTGAACTATTGTTATGTTTTTTTGGTATAATATTGAACTATTTGTATGTTTTGTTTTGTATATTATTGAACTATACTTATATTTTTTGTATAATAGGGAACTAGTTATGTTTTATGGTGATTTTCGGATTTGTTTGGCTCTGTTTTCTATTGAACTGTGGCTGGGGATATTCTGAGTTTTTACCTTTCTGTTTCTATAAAACTGACTATTTATCGAAGGACTAGCGACCGACAAAGCAAAATGACATCATTTAATCTCCTCTATCGCTATTTAACTTAGGGGCGACCGATTTCCTCAAGTTGGTCGCTATTCTTTTACCATGTCCATTTTTTATAAAATAGCGGCATTCTTTTTAAGAGATACAACTATCTTAGGTACTATAACTAATATATATATATATATATATATATATACACACACACACACATTAACATGAATAGTCATAGTAAAACTTATACTTATTCATAAAATACCTGAATAGATTCAAAGGAGAACAATTCAAGTTATACATTAGCGTATACATTTACGTGAATCATTAAGTAATGTAGTTAAAATTTTGATAATTCTTATTTATAACTAAAATATTCAAATTAGTTCGTATTCGCATTCTGAACGATGTCAGTTTTTAGATTTATAATTTTTTAACCTGGTCCGTCGCTGAATAACTCAGGGGCGACCGATTACTGACCGAATTCGTCAGCTCGACCGCTATTCGGTCGCTATTAAGAAACTTTCTTTTTTAAAAAGAGCGGAGTTCTTTTTAAGGGATATATAGAAACATTTTGCCTTTTTAAGGGATATATAAAATATCTAAATAGCCTCGAAGAAGAACAATTCAGGTAATACATTTGTGTATTCATTTACGTGAATCATTAAGTGATGAAGTTTAAATTTTAATAATTGCTTATTAATAAACAAATAATAATTAAAATATTCATATTAGTTTTTATTCACATCCAGAAAGTCTTGGGTCCTTGGAATTAAGCTCTGGAATTTGTTATCTTTGCCTAAGTTTATAAAGATTTTCCTTAAATTGACAATGGAATGGGAAGATGGAAAGACTACTAATTCAATTGCCATTGGTAACTATTGGGGACAAGACAATTGGATTGAATTTGTATGAGAAATTTGAAGATTTAGAGGATTAAAGTGGGTGATTTAGAATGTCCATGGTTGCTATGGGAAAGGTGAGGGTTTATAAGGTGGCTGGAATGGAGTTGATTTATTTGGACAAAAATTCCCCTCACGTAATCTTGTGAATAATTAATTATGTGACTGAAACAAATAATAATTATGTGACTGAATGTCTCCTCTTTTGAAAGCAATCCAATATATTGTTTAGAAAGTTTATGTCGTTTTAAATTTGGTTTTGGTTATGATAAATGTAATGAAGCAAAGTTTTATTGATTTTTGGTAGATAATCTTTTCAAGAGCTCATAAGTAGTTCAAGATCTTCTTTCAGTTGAGAAAGTTGTGCAGCAAGCTCTGTTTCAAGGAGGTATTTTATTCTGAACGTGTGTTTCTATTTTGATTTATTTATTTATTTAGTATGTATCTTACTAATTTTGAATTGTGGTATAATTGTTGTTTGATTTATTGTTTTGGATTCAGGAAATTGTAATTTCATATGCGTGGTATTGTTGACACATGTCATGAAAACCTATGGACCTATTTTCTTGAAATGTTTTACAATTTTCCCTTTTTTGTTTTCTCCCCGATTTTTGCATCTTTGTATTATCTCCCCGGTTTTGCATCTTTCTATTGTATCCTCAGTTTTTGCATCTTTGTATTGTATCCCCGGTTTTTTCATCTTTGTATTATCTCCCTGGTTTTTAAATCTTTGTATTACATTAAAATATTTGTTAGTTGTCTTTTATCTCTACAAAAGTTGGTTGTGAATGTGACATTACTTTAGTGACATGAAATTTTATATGGGGTAGTTACAATTGATAATCGAACATAACAAGAATATAAATACATCGTTGAAAATAATCAAACATAAGGTTCAAAGTTAATATGCATTTACTTATTAAGACTTGATATATGAAGATATTGTGTTTATAATGGAGGACCGTAGTTGGATGTATATTGGTTCGACATCTAATGGTGGACCCCGTCATAGTCTAGAATTTATAGCAGGAGTGAAACGATTTGTGAATTTCGATGTTCGTATGTATGCTAATGTACAAATTGATGGGATTAGGTGTCCTTGTGGGGTTTGTAAGAATAAGGAGTTTCTTTTGCCTGATATTGTCAAGTATCATCTCTTCATGAACGGATTTGTGTCTAACTATTTTAATTGGACATGTCACAGTGAGGCATTCATCCCAATGCCTCAAATTCCGTTTGTTCATGAAATGGATAATTCTAGAAGACATATGACACAAAACAATTATCAAGAGATAGTTCTTGATGCTGCCGGACCAATCCAGAGGTACAAATGTTCTATGACATGTTGAAGGCTGTTGATAGCCCACTATACAAAGCTATCAATGACTGCTAGAATGTTGAGTATTAAGTCTGAAGACAACTTATCTGAAACTACTATAGATAAATTTGCGCAGATGATGAAAGAGGCGCTTCCTCGACAAAATAATGCTTTAGACGACTTCTACCAAATGAAGAAATTGGTTAAAGGCCTTGGATTACCCCTGCAAAAGATCGATGTTTGTTTTAATGGTTGTATGTTGTACTGGAAAGATGATGTTGAGAGTAGAGAATGCAAGTTTTGTGGTCATGATAGGTACATTAAGAAAAAGAAATCAAAAAATAAACGGCAGAAAGAAATTGCTTGCAAAAATATGCATTATTTTCCTATTACTCCGAGATTACAAAGATTGTATGCATCTGAGAAAACCGCAAGACACATGACATGGTACTCAATCAATCAGAGGGAAGAGGGAATAATAATCACCCATGGGATGGGGAAGCTTGGCAACATTTTGATAGAACATGCACCAATTTTGCAGCGGAACCTCTGAATGTAAGGCTTGGGTTATGTACAGATGGTTTTGTACCTTTCGGCATGTCAGGGCAGCAATATTCTTCTTGGCCAGTTCTTCTAACACCTTATAATCTCCTCCCTTGGATGTGTATGAAGAACAATCTAATGTTCTTAACTATCATTATACCAGGACCCCAAAATCTTAAACACAAGATTGATGTCTATTTGCAGCCTCTCATTGATAAATTGAATCAGTTGTGGGGTGAAGGTGCGAAAACTTATGACATCTCCAAAAAGAAAAATTTTAAACTGAGGGCTTCATTACTTTGGACATTAGTGATTTCCCAGCATATGGAATGTTGAATGGATGGAGTACATATGACATTCACGCTTGTCCATATTGTATGGAGTAAATACCAGCGTTCCATTTACAAGCTGGCGGGAAACAATCATGGTTCGATTACCACAAAAGCTTTTTGTCACCTAATCATCCTTTTAGAAGAGATGCAAAGGGATTCCGAAAGTAGACCCGCCGTCTCGCATGACTGGTGATGAAATGTATTTTTGAGTTAGAGATTATCCAAAAATTTCTGATACATTGAAGAGATTGGTAAAGAGAATGGCAGGGGTCGGGATCACAGTTGGGCCAAACGTAGCATATTTTGGGACTTACCTTATTGACGGACACTTCTAATAAGACACAACATTGATGTCATGCATAATGGAAAATATGTGTTTGATAACGTCTTTAACACCGTGTTGGACGTGAAGGGTAAAACTAAGGATGGTGTTAAGGCTAGAGTGGATGTTTAAAGGTATTGCAGTCGACCAAAATTGAATATTAAGCATGAGGGCCGAGGTAAAGAAATGAAACTAAAGGCATGTTTCACCCTTACCAAGGCACACAAATAGATGGTTTTGCAGTGGGTGAAAGAATTAAGGCTGCCAAATGGCTATGCATCGAATTTGGTGCGATGCGTTGATATGAAAGAGCTGAAAATGTCAGGCATGAAGAGTCATGCTTGTCATGTATTCATGGAGAGACTTATCCCTATAGCTCTCAGGTAAGTACTACCGGCAAATGTTTAGAGACCCTTGGCTGAACTTAGTCTGTTCTACAGAGATTTGTTTGTCCAAAGTTGACTGTGGCGTATATGCAAGAATTGGAGGACTCTATCGCTATATTATTGTGCAAGCTAGAGAGAATATTTCCCTCGAGATTTTTTTATGTCATGGAACACTTGACGATTCACCTTCCGTACGAAGCCAATGTTGGTGGCCCGGTACAGTTTAGGTGAATGTACCCATTCGAGTGATAGCAACCCATGCCTTTATCATCTCAACTTCATTTTTATTTTCCATGTATTTACAATGTGATTAACTAGCTATGCTTTAACTAGATACCTACACCATCTAAACAAGAAGATAAAAAATAAGGTCATAGTTGAGGGGTCAATTTGCAATGCATACTTGGTGGAAGAAGCTGCTACATTCTTTAGCTATTATTTCGAACCCCACGTGAAAACAAAAGTTACAACCATTGGGCGAAATGATGGTGAAGACGAGACTACAAGTGGACCAGATGTATTATCAATTTGCAACTTACTTGGACGACCATGTGGAAAAAAAGAAAAGATTTTATTATCTAGTAAAGATTATAAATAGCCATGAATTATATCCTTATGAATTGTGAAGAGGTTGAACCATACATTCAGTAAGTAAAGCCATCCAGTGCTTTAATTTTTCAATATAATTAAAAGCAGTCAAGTAATAATATTGTCATTTGATTTGTAACTCAGGAAATTTGTTAGTGAAGTACATGAACAAAATTCCCAGATAACGGAGGATGAACTGCAAAGCTGGGTTTATAGTGATTTTTCTAAATGGTTTGGAACTCATGTAAGTCGGTATTATGTAGAAATGTACGTGTTTTAAGAATGCCTAAACTAATTTAACTTTTGTTGTTCTCAACATATACATAGCCTTTTGGAACATTCCGAAAGGTTGTTGAAAGATCTTTCATGGGGCCCGACAAGGTGAATGATGTTATATTCCGGTTACTTTGTTAACGATTATAGATATCACACAAAATCCCACAGTGATGGAAACGGAACGACAAACAGTGGAGTATAGGTTAAAGGCGATAACTACGGAGAGTTGAAGAAAGTCATTGAGGTTGAACTTACTGGAGTACCTGTCCAAAAAATAATTCTTTTCAAATGCGACTGGTTTGATTCAACTCCAAATAGAGGTTTGAGGGTGCATCCTCAATATAAACTTGAAGATATTCATAGGAAAATAACGTACAAGGGTTACGATCCATTTGTATTTGCTTCCAATGTCAACAAGTCTACTACAGACCTTATCCAGGTAGTAAGACAAGAACTATGGCGGATTGGTGGGTTTTTTTTTCCGTTCCAAACCACGTCTAGTTAACGTTCCTAATGTTTCGGTTTCGTATCAGGAGGAAGTATGCGTGGAGGAGACCAGTCACATTGATTCAACTGTTACTAAAGTTGGTCAACTTGCACACCGGTCAGGGGAAATCGAAGTTGTACTTGTGGCCGGTACGGGCCGTGTTAATGAAGATGATTATGATGATGAAATTATGTCCGGTGATGACAATTTAGAAGAAGAAGATGAATTTATGTCGGAGGATGATTTAGAATGATTAAAAAAAGAATTATTAATTTGGTTATGTATTTGTTGTTGTGCTTTAATTCTTAACTTTCCTTATTAATCCATTTTTTCATGCATACAAGAATCTATTTCTCGCTTCACACTAAGAAGCCACTTGAACGATGCAAATTGAAGTTGAACAACTAGCATATTGGAATTCCACATATTGAAGATGAGTAATATTTGTTGGTTTATTTTTTAGTACTTTATTACCATAAATTAATTGCCGTATTGTATAACTTTTTAACATAATTCAAAGTGGCCATTTTATTGCCATTAAATAATTTGATTCTTGATTTTTCATATTTCAACTCATGCATTTCCAAGGATATACATATAAATGACACCAAGGAATATATGAGAAGTGTAAACTTTGAGTGTGAGTGTTGTAATGTAAATGAGAAAAGTGCACACTTTGATTGTGAGTGTTGTAATGTAAATAAGATATGTTTGTTATTTGGGATCTTATTGATATTGTTTCTAGTTCATATTGTTGTGCGTATTGCTATTTTTTTTTAATATGGATTTAATTAAAATTCAGATTTATTTTTTAAAATTAAAAACATTTAGCGACGGATTATTTTTTGGGATAATCGGTCGCTAATCCGTCGCTAATTAGTCAAAGTCAAGAGTCAACAATTTGACCAGTCGGTCGGTAATCTGTCGCTATATGGCTACCCAATAATCGGTCGCTATATATGTAGTCGGCATTTTGCCGTTAAATAGTCAAAGTCAAAGTCAAAGTCAACAACGCTGACTAGTCGGTCGGTAATCGGTCGCTATATGGCGACCCAAATAACGGTTGCTAAATATGCCGTCTTCTTTTGGTCGTTAAATAGTCAAAGTCAAATCAACAATGTTGACTATTCGGTCGGTAATCCAATTATCGGTTGCTACTTAATCCGTCGGCATTCGGTTGTTAACGAGTCAAAGTAAAAAGTCAACGATGTTGAATGTTCAAACGGTAATCCATCGCTATATGGCGACCCAATAAGCGGTCGCTAATTATTCCTTCGGTAGTCGGTCGTTAATTTGCTTAGTGACGAAAAATACACGACCACGGTATTCGGTCGGTAATCGGTCACAAAACTAAGATTAGCTACTGATTAATGACGGATTTGTCCATCCATGTTACACTGTTTTCTTGTAGTGAAGGTCAGCTGTCGCAAATATTCCAAGTTAATGTAAAGATAATTTAAATGGTGATCAAGAATCTAAACGCATTAAGAACAATAATCTAAAATTACTTCCACAACACTCATCGAATAACAAGATCACAAGAATAACATATAAAATTAATCTAGCTACATCGTGGCCTTAGAAGAAAAGTTTAGTTCATGCTATAAAAGAAATTAATAAACAAATTAAAGAAGAGAGTATAAGAAAACATCACTGTTTCGATTAAAGTCTCGAACTTTAAATTGTAACAATCTCCAAAAGCACATCAACAATGAAAACTTGAATCTTGTTTTCAAAATGCGTAAATGAAGAACTCTCAAAACCAACTCTAGAAGAGAGCTTAATTAGAGAGAACACAAAACCTAAAATAAAAACTAATAATGGCGGAATATCTTTTCCTAAGACTAGTAAAGAGTATTTATAACAATAGAAACCTACTAGCTTAAGGTAACTAACATAGATCAAAACTCTCCACACTCCTTTGAAGTAGTTGATAAACTAGAAATTTCAAGATTCTTTAAAGTAGTTGTCGTTTCTTATCACCTAGTCCGTAAAGGACATATTTTCAATTCCAGCAGCTTCTTTCTAATTCCGCAAGTCCAGTTCACTTTTACGCTTCAATAGTATTATTTTTCCCCTATGTTTAAAACAAAAAAAAGTGAGGATTATACCATTGTAAGCTCAAAACGCAACATAACAATACACAAAATCGCTATTAAAATAGAAGAAATAATTGATTATATTACGAGTTATCAAATTCCCCCTAACTTAAGCATTTACTTGTCCTCAAGCAATTTAAACACAAGGTAAGACCGACAAACAAAACTCTTTAAGAACAAGTAGAAAGAAACCATGGAATCAGCATGTTTAACAAGTCAAATATTAATCTCCAATCATTCCAACATAACAAGTGCCACAAATACGAGTAATGAAATAGTATAAGGCAATTAAATCAATCTCTCATTATTATTTTATGAAATGTGTGCATTCAAGAAGCTTGTATTAAGAACTAGACAAACACATCTTCATCTTTCACACCTCCTTTTGCTACAATTCAATCCATAGGTGTTAATTCAATCAATGTTTTCTTATTTAAAGATCCTAAGGTGTGAATTTCAGCACTTTGATGTTTTTATGAGGTTTAACCCTTGTTCTAACTTGCTTTTGTCCATTCAAAGTTGCTCATGATGTTTTGGAAGTTATTTAAAAAAAATTAAAGGCTTTTTGGTTAAATTTCAAAAACCAGAAAATACCTGTCAGCCATAACCGCGGTCGACCACAGATGATTTTGGTCAACCGAAGGGCGTGGACACCGATCTACCGAGATTCACATTTGGTCGACTGAAGTGCTCTTCTATGACTTTATTTTCAAATTTCTTGTAAGTTGGAACTACTGTTTTACTTCTTAAAACCTTCCTAGACTTTCCAAAACATCTTAAACAAAATCGGCACATCATAAGGGGGAGCTCTCTTATGTTTTATTTCTAAACCCCTCTTATTCACTATCCAAAGAATTTTCTTTATATGTGCGTTTTATATGGATAATTAGAGATGATGGAGAAAATTTTAAGCTTTATGCTCTTTAAGCCATGTTTTGGTTGAGTATAATTTGATAAGTATGTTTACTTGGATGTAATAAATGACAAATGTGCCTCATATTATCTTGGTTGTCATGTTTCCTTGAAACTTCTTTGATATTATAACTCTTAGAATTTGATTAGTTTGTTGATAGTTTTGCATGGTGGTGAAGTACCCTGTGACAAATGTGCTTATTAAAATCTTGGTTGTCATGTCTCCTTGGTAACATGTTGCATTCTTTCATATTCTATCATGCTTTGAAGGAAGGATGTGCTTTTAAATGTTTTTTTCCTATCCTCCTTCCCTAGTGATATGTTTTATATACCATATTTTTTATCACTAGTTTTGATGGCTTGTTTTTATCATTTCAAAAACCTCCATCTCTTTTGGTTATCCATCTTTGGGAAGTTTGTGCTGAAGGGATTCATGGGCGGAAACTCGTTCCAAACACCCATGGATCCTCCCCTGAAGGATCCGCTCATATGAAACAATTCGAAAACAGCAAGAAACAGCAAGAAAAACTTACGGTTTTGGATTCAAGAAGCTACTTCTTGAATGGAGGTTGGCGTTTCTTGGATCGGATGCTGCTACCGATTGATCTCCCTTTGCGGAAAGTCCCTCTACCGGTATCCACGCGAAGAAACGGGCAGCGATTGCTAGCTCTTCGTCTTTTCTGATTTTCGGGAGTTAGAGAGAAAAAGGGAGAGGCTAGAGAAGAAAAACGGTTTTTTATTCTCTATGTTATTTCGGCTGAAAAACATAACTCTAGGGTTTCGGCCAAGATATCATTATATAGGGTGTGAGAGTTTGTTCCTATAACCAACTCTCACATCCCCAACTCCTCTCGGCAGTGGGAGTCTCTAACTCCCACGTTCCCTAGAATTCTGCTGGTAGTGGGAGTCCTTATCGGATAATAACTCCCACGTAATCCCAGCTATACCGAAAATGCCCCTTATCTCTAATTCGAATAATAAACACTTTATTATTTTCAGAAAGACAAATGTCAGATACAATGAACCTAGACACATTCTAGATTCATTGAATCTGGACATAAAGCTCGTTAGCTCGTCTATGCGCGTGACCCTGTAGGTTCATCTCACGATGGCAATGAAAACACACTTAGTAGTAGTGTGAGTCCATAAATCACAAGCGATCCCTAGCAGGACATTGTGACTACCCAAAGTGAATGAATATACAACGGAACCTAATATCAATCCACTATTTAATCCCTTTGTCTCGCGATATCCTAATTAAGCATAAGGCATGGTGGTCGTCACCCTTATTAAGCTTAATTATATTTATGCTCGATCTCCAGGTAGACTGTTTCGACAAATAGCATTTGATAACCACTTTATCAAACACATTTGAGCACGACCATGCATTTAAACAGTCTTTCCCTATCGAGGGGCCCATGGATATCTCTCTCTAATAATAGAGAGGGACAAATTCCTTACAATGTCTCTCACATTCAAGCTATGATAGGACACTACATCCGATCATCAGTCGTATTGATTACTCTGCTACAAGTAACGTCCGATCGAGTCAAAAGCGTGGCTCCATTCATACTAGAATCAATGAAGACATAAGGTCTAAGGATTCTAAAATAGTATTGAGAAGTAATACTTATGACTTAAGACCATGAAGTATTACTTCTCGACGGATCACGTCGATACAATGTATCCCTATATATTGCATCTATGATGTGATTTGTATCCATTACACATGATCGAGTAAAACAAGATCATCAATCAACAATCATACTAGTTTTATTTCATAGTAATTAAGCATTACATAAAACTAGGGACTACTAGAATAGTAATTACATAAGCTAATGAGTTTTACTATCAAATCACACATTTGATAATCAAAAGCAAAATTAACTATTCAATTAAATGCTCAAAAGATAACGAAACGCACAACATGTGCTAATGGTCCTAGGGCACTACTAACAATCTCCCACTTGCCCTAGTTCCAATCATACATGATCCTCAATCCCATTGACCTAGTATGACACTCATGTTTAGGGTCGTGGGAGTGGCTTGGTCAATGGATCTGCAATGTTGTCGTCCCCGTATGTACTTTGCAAATACTAACGTCTCCTCTCGTCGATGATCTCTCAATCGGATGGAAAGCGCTTTGAGAATGTGTTTGGATCGTTGGTGAGATCTAGGTTCCTTAGCTTGTGAAATGGCGCCGAGTACTATCACAATAGAGGTCCACTGGGGTTCACAATGCTAGGGGACGACACCTAGTTCATCAACAAACTTCCCGATCCAAAGCAGACTTCTTTAGTTTGCTTTAGAGGCGACTAGATACTCAGCTTACATTGTAGAGTCGGCCACGGTTTCTTTCTTTGAGCTCTTCCAGCTCACAGCACCTCCATTCAAACAAAACACAAAACCAGATCACGATCTAAAATCATCTACGTCGATTTCGGAAGCTTGCGTCTGTGTAACCATTTACTACCGGACTTCCTTCCCGACCTTCGTAAACTAAGAACATATCTTTAGTCCTTCTCAAGTACTTAAGAATGCTCTTGACTGCAGATCCAATGTGACTCACGAGAGTCGATTGATATCTGCTAGTCATACTTAAAGCAAATGAGACATCCAGGGCGAGTGCATATCATGGCGTACATAATAGACCCCAATGGCCGAAGCATATGGGATCTTACTCATGCGCTCTTGGTCCTCCCTTGTGGAAGGTCCTTGAGTTCTGCTGAGTTTAACGCCATGTGACATGGGCAAGAATCCCTTTTTGGAGTCTTGCAAAGTCGAACCGTTTCGAGTACCTTGTCAATGTATCCACTCTGGCTCAGGCTAATCATCTTGTTAGATCTATCTCTATAGATTCTAATTCCCAAGATGTATGTAGCCTCGCCTAAGTCTTTCATGGAAAAGCACTTCCTAAGCTTTTACGCTTTGTAATGTGGGGATGTCATTTCCAATCAGTAAGATGTCGTCCACATAAAGCACAAGGAACACTACTGCATTATTAGTTACTTTCTTATAAACACAAGGCTCGTCTTCGTTTTTGATGAAACCGAATTCTTTAATATGTTCATCAAAGCGACGATTCCAGGTTCGAGATGCTTGCTTCAATCCATAAATGGACCTTTGAAGCTTACACACTTTGCTAGGATTTGTTGGATCAACAAACCCCTCAGGTTGTGTCATATACACATCCTCGAGAAGGTTTCCATTAAGAAACGCAGTCTTAACATCCATTTGCCATATCTCATAGTCATAATATGCGGCTATGGCAAGTAAAATCCTAATTGACTTTATCATCACGACGGGGAAAAGGTTTCGTCATAGTCAATACCATGAACTTGTCTATAACCTTTAACTACTAGTCGCGATTTAAAAAGTGTGTACATTACCATCCATGTCGGTCTTCTTTTTATAACCCCATTTGTTATCAATGACCTTGCACCCTTCGGGTGGGTCAACCAAAGTCCATACTTGGTTGTCGTACATGGATTGCATCTCGGACTTCATAGCTTCTAGCCACTTATCCGACTCGGAACTACGAATTGCCTCTTTGTAGGTAGAGGGTTCATCTTGATCAATCAGTTCAACTCGATGATCATCGATCCCACGAAATCCATATCTCTCAGTCGTTGATGTACCCGACTCGACCTTCTTGGGCCTTGTGTCAAAGATTGAAGCTCGATGTCGGCACGTGAGCTTGCTTGAACTTCTAAAGTTGGTTCGGATGTTGTTTGGGGATTTTGAATTTCCTCAAGATGGATCTTACTCCCACTATCCTCTTTGGAAATAAATTCCCTTTCAAGGAATACACCATTACGAGCAACAAACACTTTGTTCTCACGATGGAAGATAGAAGTAATATCCTTTAGTTTCTTTAGGATATCCCACAAACAAACATTTGTCGATTTAGGGCGAGTTTATCGGATAACAAGCGTCTTACATACGCCTCGCATCCCCAAATTTTGAGAAATGACAAACTAGGTCGTTTCCCAGTCCCATATCTCATATGGAGTTTTTACGAACCGCTTTAGAAGGAACTCTATTTAATATAAATGCAGCGAGTTTCAAGGGCGTAGCCCTCAAAAGGAAATTGGAAGACTTGTTTGACTCATCATAGATCGAACCATATCTAATAAGGTGCGATTCCTCCGTTCGACACTCCATTCCATTGTGGTGTGCAAGGAGGAGTTAATTGTGAAACAATTCCACAACCCGATAAGATGTTCGTCAAACTCTTGGTTAAGGTATTCGCCACCTCGATCCGATCGAAGTATCTTAATATTTTTACCAAGTTGATTACGTACTTCATTTTGAAATTCTTTAAATCTTCCAAAAGATTCGATTTATGTTTCATTAGATAGACGTAGCCATATCTCACGAAATCATCTCGTGAATGTGATGAAATCATCGAAACCCTCCTCTAGCACTAGTGTTTATTGGTCCACAAACATCCGTATGTATGAGGCCCAACAAATCGGAAGCTCTCTCACTTTGTCCGAGTAAAGGGAGCTTTAGTCATTTTGCCCAACAAGCAAGATTCACACGTTTCATAAGACTCTAAGTCAAATGATGTTAAAATTCCATCCGTATGGAGCTTTGATATGCGTTTCTCGTTGATGTGGCCCAAACGACGATTGCCCAAAAAGTAGGTCCGGTTTAAGTCATTTGATTTAAACCTTTTAGTATTAATGTTATAGATGGGCCTTTGAATTGAATCATCGAGGTTAAGAATATAAAGCCCATTCATCAAAGAGGCATCTCCATAAAAGATACGATCTTTATGAATGGTGCAAATTTTATTCATAATACTTAATTCAAAACCTTCGATATCCAAACAAGAAAGCGAAATAATATTCCTACTCAAAGTTGGAACATACAAACAATTATCTAGTTCTATGATAAGGCCACTTGGCAAAACTAAATTAAATGTCCCCAGTAGCTACGGCGACAACTCTTGCTCCGTTGGCTACTCGAGGTCCACTTCTCCTTTTGCCGGTGATCTACTCCTTTTGAACCCCTGCACATTTGCACAAATGTGAGATCCACAACCGGTATCTAATACCCATGAAGTAGGAGCAAACATGTTAATTTCTATAACATAAATACCTGGAGAGACAGTCAGACTGGCCTTTCCCTTTTTCTTCTCTTCCAAATAAAGTTTGCAATTCCGTTTCCAATGGCCTGGTTCGCCACAATGGAAGCAAACTCCCTCATTTGGTGCCTTGGCTTTGGGTTGGGGCTTGGGCTTGTCATTGCCTTTGCCTTTGCCTTTGCCTCTCTTAGCCATGGGCTTTCCCTTGCCTTTCTTCTTGAAATTCCCTTTTTGAACCATTAAGACTTCGGGGTCTTCTTAATGTTCGATTCAGCCCTGCTTGAGCATCCCGTGTATTTCATGTATGGTCTTCTCCATGGCATGCATGTTGAAGTTCATAATGAATTGGTCATACTCCGGTGGGAGGGAGCCCAAGATCATATCTGTGGCCATGTCATGACTTACGGGAGCACCAAGCTTCTCAAGTTGGTCAAAATAGCCCTTCATCTTAAGAACATGTGCATGCGACGGAGGTTCCCGGGGCCATTTGCAACTATTTAACGCCTTAGTTGTGAGGAATCTTTCATGACGAGCTTGCTCCTGGAACATTTCCTTGAGCTGGCCCATCATCTGGAAAGCCTCAACTCCTTCAAACTGTTTTTGAAGGTCAGGGCTCATTGTGACTAACATGAGACAAGTCACATCGTTAGAGTTGTTAGTAGTGCCCTAGGACCATTAGCACATGTTGTGCGTTTTGTTATCTTTTTGAGCAAGTAATTGAATAGTTAATTTTGCTTTTGATTATCAAATGTGTGATTTGATAGTAAAACTCATTAGCTTATGTAATTACTATTCTAGAAGTCCCTAGTTTTATGTAATGCTTAATTACTATGAAATAAAACTAGTATGATTGTTGATTGATGATCTTGTTTTACTGATCATGTGTAATGGATACAAATCACATCATAGATGCAATATATAGGGATACATTGTATTGGGACGTGATCCAGTCGAGAAGTAATACTTCATGGTCTTAAGTCATAAGTATTACTTCCTCAATACTATTTTAGAATCCTTAGACCTTATGTCTTCATTGATTCTAGTATGAATGGAGCCACGTTTTGACTTAGTCGGGACGTTACTTGTAGCAGAGTAATCAATACGATGATGATCGGACGTAGTGTCCTATCATAGCTTGAATGTGAGAGACATTGTAAGGAATTTGTCCCTCTCTATTATTGAGAGAGATATCCATGGGCCCCTCGATAGGGAAAAGACTGTTTAAATGCATGGCCGTGCTCAAATGTATTTGATAAAGTGGTTATCAAATGCTATTTGTCAAAGCAGTCTACCGGAGATCGAGCATAAATACAATTAAGCTTAATAAGGGTGACGACCACCATGCCTTATGCTTAATTAGGGATATCGCGAGACAAAGGGATTAAATAGTGGATTGATATTAGGTTCCGTTGTATATTCATTCACTTTGGGTAGTCACAATGTCCTCGCTAGGGACCGCTTGTGATTTATGGACTCACACTACTACTAAGTGTGTTTTCATTGCCATTGTGAGATGAACCCTACGAGGGTCACACGCATAGACGAGCTAACGAGCTTTATGTCCAGATTCGATGAATCTAGAATGTGTCTAGGTTCATTGTATCCCGACATTTGTCTTTCTGGAAATAATAAAGTGTTTATTATTCGAATTAGAGATAGGGGCAATTTCGGTATTTTACCTATAGCTGGGATTACGTGGGAGTTATTATCCGATAAGGACTCCCACTGCAGTGAAGTCTAAGGGGACGTGGGAGTTGAGGACTCCCATTGCCGAGAAGGAGTTGAGGGACGTGAGAGTTAGTTACGGGAACAAACTCTCACACCCTATATAATAAACTCTTGGCGAAACCACTAGACACTGAATTCTTTTAGCGAAATTAACCAAGAAACCCGAAATTAGATTTCAGTTTCAGCCTTTCCCTTTTCTCTCTAATTCCCGAAAAAGCGAAAAAGAGCGAAGAGCTAGCAATCGTTGCCCGTTTACGTCGTGTGGATACCGAGTAGAGGGACTTTCCATGAGGAGATCAATTGGTGGCGATTAGCATCCAAGAAACGCCATCCTCCATTCAAGAAGCGACTTCTTGAATCCGTAAAAAGTAAGTTTTTACCGCTATTTTCGATTCGTTTCATATGAGCGGATCCTTCAGGGGAGGATCCATGGGTGTTTGGAACGAATTTCCTCCCATGAATCCCTTCAAGAGTCATCGAAATGCTTCTTCCAAGTATCTCTTTCAGCTCTAGGGGCGTTATTAGCGAGCTGTTCAGGGAATGTCCGTATCAAGAACGTATGGCTTTCTTTCTCGCTTAAGGACAATCCCTTAAGTTGCGGGCCCAATCAAGGAAATTGGTCCCGCTCAGTTTTTCCTTCTCAAGGACGGATCGCAGTGAATTGTGTGATGAATTGGTTGCCATTTATCTACATTAAGTTAATTGCAAAGTTATTAGTTTTTGAGCAAAACATTTTCCACAATTTCAACACTTGATAATAGTGGGGAAAAAAACATTTTACAATAGTTATAGGAAAGCTTTGGCTTAACACCCACAATTAAAGTAAAATCATCTAATGGGATTGACATCTATATGTCCCGGCTATTTCCCATTTTATGCCCTAGGCCCAAAACTATTTTGATAGCCTAGTTAAGTCGGACCATGTCTAAGCATATGGAAATCACTATTTTCCCATCTCCTCTCGCCTAGATAACCACTTATCTGTTGCTTTGGCAAGCAGACATAATGATGATCCAAGCTCATGGAGTGCTTAGGATATGGTAGGCACTTTGAGACTTAATTAAAACCATTTAATGTGACGTTCAAAAATTAAATCCATCCGGACATAAAACAAACATCACACGCAGGTTATTAAGCGAAAAAGTAAATGTGATATAGCATGGCCTATTCTATAATGACTCCCACGAGCCTTGTGGGAGTCGAGGGTCAATCTAGGTCAAAATCCATCTCATGGATAATGTCTTCGATCTTGTACCTCCGACCTTTGTTACATATTTGCATGGGCATACCCAGACCTTCAATGTAAAGCAGTAAAGCTAATCTAATGAAGCGATTACAATTTTACAACATTGAAAAAAGCGACTCATGAGTCGTATTATAAAATTACAATCAAAATATGTAAAACAAGGGGTATAGTAGGCCATGCTATTCACCATGCTAATATCACATAAAGCACAATGAAATCATACACAAAGTCTTAATTCGGGGGGAGCGACGAATCGGGGTGACGCAGACGGCGGTCCCGCTAGCCGGTTAGCGGGCGGGGAGTCAAGGGGGCAGCGGCCCCCTTGCGGGGTTTTCCAGGGGCAGCTGATCTGATTCTACATCAGCTCATCGAATGAGGTTTTCCTCCCAGATTTACCCCTCAATCGCCTAACTTAGATAATCGGATTATTCATCGGTTAATCGAATTAACCGAGTTGATAACCGATTCATAAACAGTTTATGCATATAATCATATTCATAAACAGATTCATAATCATAAACAGTTTATGCATATAACCGAATTAATCTAATTAATCACAGATTCACAGTTTATGCAAATTAATCAAATTTAATTTCAAACCGAATCATGCTAAGGCAGTTTATACAACAGCAGTTTATGCAACAGCAGTTCATCAAACAGCAGTTCATATATCACACATATCATGATCAAAGAGACAATCTTTAAACGCATTAAACAGTTTATGCGGTATTATAATCACAGAAACATGAAAGAACCAATCTTTTCTGTTTTTCACAAATACACATACCAAATCGAATTTGATATATGTTAAGATGTGATTAACAATATCGAATACGAATCGTATGAGCAAGGCTCTGATACCACTGAAGGGATTCATGGGCGGAAACTCGTTCCAAACACCCATGGATCCTCCCCTGAAGGATCCGCTCATATGAAACAATTTGAAAACAGCAAGAAACAGCAAGAAAAACTTACGATTTTGGATTCAAGAAGCTACTTCTTGAATGGAGGTTGGCGTTTCTTGGATCGGATGCTGCTACCGATTGATCTCCCTCTGCGGAAAGTCCCTCTACCGGTATCCACGCGGCCAAGCGGGCAGCGATTGCTAGCTCTTCGTCTTTTCTGATTTTCGGGAGTTAGAGAGAAAAAGGGAGAGGCTAGAGAAGAAAAACGGTTTTTGATTCTCTATGTTATTTCGGCTGAAAAACATAACTCTAGGGTTTCGGCCAAGATATCATTATATAGGGTGTGAGAGTTTGTTCCTATAACCAACTCTCACATCCCCAACTCTCTCGGCGGTGGGAGTCTCTAACTCCCACGTTCCCTAGAATTCTGCTGGTAGTGGGAGTCCTTATCGGATAATAACTCCCACGTAATCCCAGCTATACCGAAAATGCCCCTTATCTCTAATTCGAATAATAAACACTTTATTATTTTCAGAAAGACAAATGTCAGATACAATGAACCTAGACACATTCTAGATTCATTGAATCTGGACATAAAGCTCGTTAGCTCGTCTATGCGCGTGACCCTGTAGGTTCATCTCACGATGGCAATGAAAACACACTTAGTAGTAGTGTGAGTCCATAAATCACAAGCGATCCCTAGCAGGACATTGTGACTACCCAAAGTGAATGAATATACAACGGAACCTAATATCAATCCACTATTTAATCCCTTTGTCTCGCGATATCCTAATTAAGCATAAGGCATGGTGGTCGTCACCCTTATTAAGCTTAATTATATTTATGCTCGATCTCCAGGTAGACTGTTTCGACAAATAGCATTTGATAACCACTTTATCAAACACATTTGAGCACGGCCATGCATTTAAACAGTCTTTCCCTATCGAGGGGCCCATGGATATCTCTCTCAATAATAGAGAGGGACAAATTCCTTACAATGTCTCTCACATTCAAGCTATGATAGGACACTACATCCGATCATCAGTCGTATTGATTACTCTATTACAAGTAACGTCCGATTGAGTCAAAAGCGTGGCTCCATTCATACTAGAATCAATGAAGACATAAGGTCTAAGGATTCTAAAATAGTATTGAGGAAGTAATACTTATGACTTAAGACCATGAAGTATTACTTCTCTGGCGGATCACGTCCAATACAATGTATCCCTATATATTGCATCTATGATGTGATTTGTATCCATTACACATGATCAGTAAAACAAGATCATCAATCAACAATCATACTAGTTTTATTTCATAGTAATTAAGCATTACATAAAACTAGGGACTACTAGAATAGTAATTACATAAGCTAATGAGTTTTACTATCAAATCACACATTTGATAATCAAAAGCAAAATTAACTATTCAATTAAATGCTCAAAAGATAACGAAACGCACAACATGTGCTAATGGTCCTAGGGCACTACTAACATGTGCTCACCTGGATTGATTTAAAACTTCCATTTCCAAATTATGTGTTTTCATATTTATCTTGTTTTATCATGTTTGTAGTTTAGTTTGAATTCATTTTTTAACTATATTTTTAACCCTCTACTTGAGGAAGAGACTCGTTTTGCATGATTCATTTCAAAGTCTCTTAGCCCCCCTATAGGTGTCACATAAGTTTGTTGCTTTTGTATACCTCGTAAGTGATGTCTTATTTGGAGATGAGAGAAGTGGCAATGATGTTACCAGCAAAGGCATATGCACACACAAAGAAAACGAGAAATCTCCATTCACCAACAACTACTCTCCTCCATTCGCCATTGATGATGATCTTGAGGGATGATGATTAGAGAAGACAGTGAAGAAGGAAGATATGAAGTTTTCTGTGTATTTCTCTTTAATAAGGACACAATGTTGTAGCATAACTAATTAAAGAGAAAGCAACAATGTTGGAAGAAGAGCGAATGCATTAGCCAAACATGGAGAAAACGAGAAATCTCACTTCTCCAACAACCATAGAAAGCATCCAAAGGTGACGAATGAAGATGGAACTCTCTCTGTTGCTCTTTGCCAGGATTCCGGCCGACAGGATATAAGGCTACTGAATCCCTACAGTGGTATCAGAGCCTTGTTCAGAATGTCTGAATTCGGTAGTGTTCATCGCAATCATAACATATATAAATCTCGATTTGATATGTGTGTGTGAAACAAAAAAAATTGTTTTACGTGATTTTGATGTGTGTATATATATATATATATATATATATATATATATATATATATATATCTGTGTGTGTTTTTTTTAATCTGATTAGTATATTTATACACATGACATGATCTGTTATTAATTCGATTTATGATGCATAAAATGTTATGGTATATAATATGTTATTAATCAGTTGATAATTCGATTATACATGTAAGGCGATGGAGGGTAAATTAGGGCAGAAATTCATTCCATGAGCAGCAGGAAAATCCTACCCCCGCCAGGGGCGCTGCCCTAAGACTTCGTATTTGTACTCGTTACTTGCTTTTGATATGCTTTATGTGAGTTATATCTTTTTTTTTCAATATTTTAAAATTGTAATTGCTTTAGTAGAATAGTTATATTATATTAGATGAAGGCTGGGAATGCCCATGCAATTATGTAATAATACTAGAAGGACGATGGGCTCGTGAGAGTCATCATAGGATTAGGCCATTCTATCACACGTTTACGCTTATTTATATTTGTATTATGCATGTGATGCTTATATCTTGCCTAAAGGGGCCAAACTAACACATTCTTAATGTAAAATTGATTTTAATTAAGTCTAAAAATGCCTACCATTTCTTAAACACTTCTGAAGCTTGGATCATAACATTGTCTGCTTGCCAAAGCAAGAGATAAGTGGTTATCTAAGAAAAATCAACTTGGAAAAAGTATTAAAATACTTCGATAAAGGTTGACGAAAATCTTAAAGGTTGTGGAATTGTTTCACAATTAATTCTTCCTGGCACAACACAATGGAATGGTGTCTCAAAACGAAGAAATCGCACATTACTAGATATGGTTCGATCTATGATGAGTCAAACTAGTCTTCCAATTTCTGTTTGGGGTTATGTACTAGAAACTACTGCATTTATATTAAATAAACTTCCTTTTATAGAAGTTCAAAAGACTCTATATGAGATATGGACTAGGAAACGACCACTTTTTGTAATTTCTCAAGATTTGGGATGCGAAACATATGTAAAACGCTCATTATATGATAAACTTACCTCTAAAGCTGACAAATGTTTGTTAGTGGGATATCCTAAGGAATTTAAAGGATAATACTTCTATCTTCCATCAGAGAACAAAGTATTTGTTGCTCAAAATGGTGTTTCCATGAAAGGGAATTTATTTCCAAAAGGGATAGTGGGAGTAAGATCCATCTTGAAGAAATTCAAGATCAATAAACAACATCTGAACTAACTTTGGAACCTCAAGTAAGCTCACATGCTGATACTGAGCTTCAATCTTTGACACAAGGCCCTAGGAGGTCAAGTCGGATACATCAACAGCCTGAGAGATATGATTTTCTCGTAACTGGTGATCATCATATGGAATTGATTGATCAAGATGAAGCTACTTCTTACCAAGAAGCAATTCATAGTTCTGAGTCTTCCAAGTGGCTTGAAGCTATGAAGTCTGGGATGCAATCCATGTATGATAACAAAGTGTGGACTTTGGTTGACCCACCCAAAGACTATAAGATCATCCGTAATAGTGGTGTTTCAAAAAGAAAACCGACATGGATGGTAATGTACACACTTTTAAATCTCGACTAGTAGTTAAAGGTTATAGACAAATTCATGGTATAAACTACGATGAAACCATTTCTCCCGTCGTTATGATAAAGACTATTAGGATTTTAACTGCCATAGCCGCATATTATGACTATAACATATGGAAAATGGATGTTAAGACTGTATTTTTTAACGGAAACCTTATTGAGGATGTGTATATTGATACAACCTGAGGGCTTTGTTGATCCATCGAATCATAACAAAGTGTGTAAGCTTCAAATCTCCATTTATGGATTGACCAAGCATCTTGAAGCTGGAATTGTCGTTTTGATGAAGCAATTAAACAATTTGGTTTCATAAAAAATGAAAATGAACCTTTGTGTATAAGAAAGTGACTAACAATGCAGTAGTGTTCCTTGTGCTTTATGTAGATGGCATCTTGCTTATTGGAAATGACATCCCCACATTACAAAATGTAAAAGCTTGGTTGGGGAAGTGCTTTTCCATGAAAGACTTAGGCGAAGCTACCTATATTCTGGGATAAGGATCTATAGATATAGATATAACAAACTGATTGGCTTATGTCAGAGTGGATACATTGACAAAGTACTAAAACACTTCTGTTTGTAAGATTCCAAAAGGGAATTCTTGCCCATATCACACAGCATGATACTTAGCAGAATTCAAGCACCTTCCACGAAGGAAGACTAAGAGCACATGAGTAAAATTTCATATGCATCAGTCATGGAGTCTATTATGTATGTCATGCTATGCACTTGTCCGGATATCTCATTTGCGTTGAGCATGACTAGCGAATTTTAATCTGACCATGGAGAGTCACATTGGACTGCCGTCAAGAGCATTCTTAAGTACTTAAGAAGGACTAAAGATATGTTCTTGGTTTACAGAGGTAATTAAGGAGGTCTAGTTTTAAATGGTTACACAAACGCATGCTTCCAGACTGACGTAAATGATTTTTGATCGCATTCTAGTTTTGTGTTTTGTTTGAATGGTGGTGCTGTGCGCTGGAAGAGTTCACCTATTCTACAACTGAAGTTAATTATGTTTCTACTTCTGATGCAGCTAAAGAAGTTATTTAGATCAGGAAATTTGTTGATGGATTAGGTTTAATCCCTAACATTGTGAACCTAGTGGACCTTTATTGTGATGATACCAGTGCCATTTCACAAGCTAAAGAACCTATATCGCACCAACTATCCAAACACATTCTCATGCGTTTCCATCGCATAAGGAGATCATTGATAGAGGAGACGCTAAAATTTGCAAAGTTCGTACAGACGATAACAGTGTAGAATCATTGACCAGGCCACTCCCACAATCTAAACATGATAGTCATACTAGGTCAATGGGATTAAGGATTATTCATATTTAGACCTAGGGCAAGTGGGAGATTGTTAGTAGTGCCTATGACAATAAGCATATGTTGTACGTTTTTATATTTTGAGCATGTTATTTGAATAGTTAAATTTGCTTTTGAACATAAAATATGTGATTTGATAGTAAAACTCATTAGCTTATATAATTACTATTCCAATTGTCCCTAGTTTTATGAAATGTTACATGCAAGAAATAAAACTAGTATGATGTTTTATTAATGATCATGTGTAATGGATACAAATCATATCATAGATACACATTAGGATATATTGAATCGAATGTGATCCGAAAAAAGAAGTAATACTCCATGGTTGTATAAGTCATAAGTATTACTTCCTCAATACTATTTGGGATCCTTAGACCTTATGTCTTCATTGCTTCCAGCATGAATTGATTTATGTTTTGACTGAGTCGAACATTACTTCTAATCCAGTAATTAATACGACTGATGATAGGATGTAGTATTATATCATGGCTTGAATGTGAGAGACATTGTAAGAAAAAGAGTTATCACCGTCTGTCTCACGAAATTTGGCTTAAAGTCTCAGGCAAAGCTGGAATGCATTTTATTTTCAAGAGAAAATTTGTCGAGTCAGACAATTTTTTCTCCAGATGATATTAAGTGAGATGGCCCGACATGACAAATTTACTAAAAAAATAAATGAACATGAGCAGTAAAAAGGACTTTAAGTGGGAATATGTCATGGGACAAGTGGTGATACTAGACTTTTGTTAAACTTAAAAGATATCTGACTAAAATTATTGAAATAAAAATTACGAATATTTTCAAGACAAACTAATTTGTTGGAATACTAATTTGGCAAAGTATTCATTACTACTTCTCTCTTCTACATTCATTTTCATTGGTTGAAATTATTTCCTATGTAATTTCCTTTTTTTTTTTACATTTATTGGATATAAGTATGATTGCTAGCAGCATTCCCAAACCAAGGACAAATGAATGTTCAAATTTTAGGGTGCAGGCTATGGGAATTTTGAGCAAGCCATATGACAAAGAAGAGACAAAAGACTTATGAAGAAAATTACTGAGAAGAAAGCTCATAATAAGCATATAGATTTGGGCTCTGGAGGGGTGAAATTCTTTCCATCATCTAAAATGAGAAAATCATATCCTGATCACCATTCCGGTAATATGATTATTTATTGTCTATTACCTACTAAGATTATTTATAGATCACCACACTATTAATTTTAAATTAGCTATATTTTCTACATTGACAATGACTAGAGTGGACTTGGGCAAAAAAATGCTCCCAAACTAAAACGCTCATGACAACACCAACCGTATAAGCCACCGCCTTCATGGCTGCTTCGGCGCCGGCGCAACACCCCTCGAGTGGTGTCTGGCCCAAAAAATCCTTCTCCGATCTTGTATTTGCAACAAAGAAACCGATTTCAGCATTACCAATCAAAGAACTTTCGTCATACAAAGGGGAACCCGCGATCATCGTGGAGGAAAAGGATTTGATTTTGCTAGAAAAGCCATGGAAGTTGGCACTGGTAGGAAAATTTGCACAACGAGGTCCTCCTTTGGATATTCTAAAGAGGAATTTTAAAAAATTACAATTCAAGTGAGCTTTTTGGATTGGATGGTTAGACTCGAGACATGTGATCATCCATTTCGAGAATGAGGAGGATTATTGCAGATTCTGGCACAAAGGTTTGTGGGTTTTTAATGGCTCACGAATGAGAATTTTCAAGTGGACATACGATTTTGATCCAGTGGCGGAATCGTCTATTGTTCCTGTCTGGATTAGATTATCGGGATTACCAATTCACCTTTTCAATAAAAGTTATCTTTTTTCCATCGCTAGAGCCGTCGGGGTGCCGCTCGTTCTAGATGAACCTACCGCCAATGTTACGCGGCCTAGTAATGTGCGTATTTGTGTCGTAGTGGATTTCCTCAATCCGATTTGTACTCGTGTTTGGATCGGCCATGCATGATCAGGTAAAGGTTTTTGACAGGGAATCGAGTATTAAAATCTGCCAAGTTACTGTTCATGATGTTGGAAAATTGGCCATGAAAATTTCGAATGTAGAAATTTGGTGGAACGTAGTGCAGATGTCAGCTGCAAACCTGACGTCACTGCCCAGAAAAAGAAGCCGACTGGTCGAGATGAGGCACAAAAAAAAACTCTCTTCTGGAAGAGTTGTTGGAGGGACCGTCCAGAAGTCGCCGGAGGCTGTTGACGGCGCACAAAAAAATGATTCAGATAAGCTTAGAGTTGTTCACATAATCATCTGGTAGTCTCAAACCCGGTTCAGGCCAACCAAGTCATAGAACAGATTGAGTTACAAATATTGGATAAACGGGGCGACCGAAAACGGGTTGAGCAGAACCCGGTTATTGACCGTGTACCCGTGAATGAACACAACCCTATTGAGGTTCCGGATACTCCTGACACAGCCACATTATTGCCGAGTTATGTGGCTGCAATTCTGGAAGTTAGGGATTATTCGGATGTGCCACCAAAAAGACCTGGTGATGAAGCGGGCAGGAGTCAGAATGAGTTGAAGATACACCTCACTACGGCCGAAGTAGGTCAAATGGGGAGTTAGTTCTGCATCGAAGGCGTTGAAGCAAGATGAGGTGATTCCCAGGGAAGATTGGATATCGGTTTTGGAGATATAAAAAATTGTGAAAGGTCGGTTGGAGAGGGATCGGGCTGCGATGGCTGCTAGGGAAGTCCTTCTAAAAGGTACACAGCCTGCCATTGTACCGCCGAGCCAACCAGAAACAGTGAGCCAACCGAAGCCGACAGTGGTGGGAGGGTCAATTGTGATTGACCTTTCTGTAAGACAGCCAGACGTGGTGACTCCGGAGGTTAGGCAAACCAAGAAGAAAGTTGTTCCTGAAGGTTATATTCTCAAATCGGTTCGCATTGCACAAAAAGGGCAACTCTATTTTTTATGGGTAAGTTCATAACCATCTTATGTTTTTTATCAACGTTTTATGGATATGGTCTGGAATGTTAGAGGAATTGGAAATGATGAGTCGATAGCTCGAGTGAAAAAATTGAAGCGAGATAATCGACTGTCTTTTATTGTGTTACTTGAACCATTGTTGCAACTTTCTAAGTTAGCTATACTTGCTACTCGTCTGTGGTCTGATAGTTGGTTTGGTAAATGTAATAGTAAAATTTGGCTATTTTGGGATGGAACTGTTGATGTTACAATATTAGGTGATTATGGACACAAAAAATTGACTAGAGTAAAGTATGAAAGTTGTTAATAAATCATTTGAAATAGATTTTACCTATACTCTTTTGTGAATCCAAATTGTAAGCCCTAAGGGCGAACAAACTCTGTTTTTGATAATGGTCAAACATTTGATGTTGTGACTAATGTCTTATATCTTTGTAATAGAATATCGAAACTCGTTGTGGAAGCTCTAAGTTCTTCAATCAAGCTATAAACAAGATCTTCAAGTCACATATCATCAAGATTGAAGATTGAAGACTTAGGTTTGGTTAGGATAGCTTTATATTTCTGAGTCGTTATCTTATAAGCTCTCTAACCAATGCTCTAAATGAACTTAAGCATACAACACTATAGTCTTGCATACATATTAAAAACGTTTTCAAAAGGCTAAGTTTTAAAAACGATCCTTACATGTGTTTGTATTTCAAAAGCCTTTGTTTTCAAAGTTCAAGTCTTTTAAAACGGTTTTTCGAAATGATTTTAATTGTTACCTTTTGGGAAAACCATTTAGACTTCATTAGATTTCAAAACGTGTGAAAAATCAAAATCTCTCATGCTCAGGAAGGTCGGTCAACCGAGCTCAAGCTCGGATCAACCGAGCAGAAACTGAGAGGTTTGAAAGTTTGGTTCGGTCAACCATAGGGGAGGTCGGTCGACCGACCTAGGTTCGGATCTTCTGACCTTTTCTTCGGATCAACCGAGGAGAAACTGAGAGTTGCATTTTACAGGCTCGGTCGACCTAAGCCTTGTTCGGTCGACCGAAGTTATGTTCGGTCCACCGAGGTCCTTAAACGGTCAACCGAACTCTGAAAAAAACTAGCCGTTATCTGAGCGTTTTAAAGTCGTTTTTTGGACGTTTTTGAATACTATAAAAGCTCTAAAGCTGTATATTCCTATTACAACAACCAGAACTGATCTACATTGAATATACAAAAGCTCTAACTCTTCAAAAGCATATCCATCTCTTTTTATGTGTTAAAAAGTTCAAATCCATCTCATATATGCAAGACACAAAGTGTTGAATTCAAAAGTTCAAAAGAGCATTAAAGTGTGATCTTAAAAGGTATCCTTACTCCACTTCTTGAGTGTGAAAATTGTATCTTTATATCTTCATCTTTTCCATTTCTAAGTGATTGGGTATTAGTTGTGTTTAGTCCTACTTAGTGTTGGGCTTTGTACTCTTAGTGAGTATTGATTGTAATTGTGGTTATTTGAGTAAAACTCTTTGTGAGTTAGCCACAAGTGTAAAAAGATCTTCTTAGTGAAGTTGTTGAAAATCCTTGGGTGAAACTCAAGGTAGTGGACGTAGATTCTTTGTGAATCGAACCACTCTAAATCCGGTGTCTTGCACTTCTTGTTTTCATATTTGCTCTACAAATCTCCAAGCTTCATTTACAAGTTCTTCACTTCTATATCTCAAAGAAAAAGAAGCCACTTTTTATAAAAACCCAATTCACCCCCCCCCCCCCTCTTGTGTTTTTCAATTGGTATCAGAGCCAAGTCTTCACCTTTAGCTTAATCGCTTGAAGAAAAGATAAATGGCCGGAAATTCCGCATTAGCTTACCTAGAGGGATCTTCCACAAATAGACCACCTCTTTTTGATGGAAATAATTTTAATGCTTGGAAAGATCGCTTCAAAATATATGTGTGCTCTATAGACTATTCCTTATGGCATATTTTTGAAGATGGTCCTTATGTTCCCATGAAAATGGTGGATGGTGTTCAAATTCCTAAATTGGACAATGAGTTTGATGAAGATGAGTCAAAGAAAATGACTTTAAATTATCGAGCTATGAACATCATGAGTTGTGCTCTCAATCCGGATGAGTACAATCGGAGTACGTGGAAGCAAATCCGCTCACAAGATGTGGAAAACCTTAGAAGTCACCCATGAGGGGACTAATCAAGTCAAAGAATCAAAGCTTAACATGCTTGTGAGGGAATATGAGCTTTTCTCTATGAAGCCCAATGAATCTATAAATGAGATGAACACTAGGTTCACCAATGTTGTTAATGGGTTGAGATCATATGGAAAGGAATACACTATGGGTGAAATGAATAGGAAGATTCTCAACTCACTTCCTAAAAGTTGGGAGGGCAAAGCTCTAGTGATTGAAGAAGCTAAGAATTTGAAAACTTATCCCACGGAGAGCTTATTGGTTCTCTTCTCACCTATGAGCTCACTCACAAAAAGGATGATCACGTTGAAAAGGCAAAGAAGGGTCTTGCTCTAAAGACTATTCTTGATCTCAATGAATCCAACAATTCAAGTGATGAAGAAGATATCGACTTGGATGATGAGACCATGGCTTTAGTAGTAAAGCGTATGAAGAAAATGTTTTCCGGGAAAGGAAGGAAATTCTTTCAAAACAAAAGAAAACAAAATCCCAATGGGATGAGATGCTATGAATGTGGAAGCACTCAACATCTCATAGGAGAATGTCCTCCTGTCAAAGAAAAGGAGCCCAAGGAAGACAAAAAGAAGAAATTCTTCAAACCAAAGTATGCTAAGGGCATGATAAGCACTTGGGATCAAGAAGGAAGTGGCAATGAAGAAGAAGAGGAAAATGCAAATGTTTGCTTCATGGCTTTTGGGAATGAGGTACATCTTACATCTTCTACTTCTACTTCTCATGATAATGATGAAGATGATCCTAATGAACTTTTATGTGATATGTATGATCAACTTAGGAAATGTGCTAAGCAAAATCAAGAGATGAAACTTAAAATTGAATCCTTGCTTGAAGAAAGATCTAAGTTGCTTAGTGAAAACAAAAAGCTATGTAATGATGTTGATTGTTTGAAAATAGACAATGAAAAGATTACTACTACTTGCAACACTTCCTCATTAAAGTATCTAGAAGCTTATGATAAATTGTCTTCTCTTGAATGCAAACTTGTTGAGTTTGATAGTTTAAAGACCAAAGTTGTTGAGCTTACTTCTCTTGTTGATAAGTTCTCCAAAGGAACAAAAGATCTTGATCATATTCTTTGTATGCAACGGACTCCAAATGTTAAACATGGATTAGGTTATTCACATTCAAATCCTATTAATATTGCTAGCTCTTCTAGACCACCTAGAAATCACTTTGTGCATGCTAGTACTTCTCATAAACAAAAGAGATACCATGAGCATATTCACAAATCTTATAATCCATCTATTCGTTGCACATATTGTGGTAAATTTGGTCACACTAGTACTAGATGTTATGTGAAAAGAAAAATTGAAAAAAGGAGTTAAAACTATATGGAGAATCAAGCGTGTCTTAACTAACCCTCAAGGACCCAAACAAATATGGGTACCAAAAGTCACTCCTTCTCCTTTGTCTTAGGTACTTGCAAGCAAGGTAGATACTCCGGCTCAATGGTTTCTTGATAGTGGATGTTGTCGCCATATGACCGGAGAGGCCTCATTAGTCAAAGACATGGAACCCATCTATGAAGGTTATGTCACATTTGGGGACAAAAAGAAAGGTAGAATTCTTGGCATTGGGAATGTTGGTAAAGATTCTTCAACTCTTGTTAAGAATGTTCTTCTTGTTGATAGTATCAAATATAACTTGCTTAGCATTAGCCAACTTTGTGATAATGGTTTTGATGTTACATTTAGCAAAAAGGCATGCTCTATTATTGATAGCTCTTCTCATGAAAAAGTACTTGTTGCAAAAAGAACCGGTAATGTTTATATGCTTAATTTGGATGATATTGTTGCATGTGATTTTAAATGCTTATCCATAAATGAAGATGATGCCTTCTTATGGCACCGTCGGCTTGGTCATGTGAGAATGGATCATTTGAATAAACTTTCCTCTAAAGAGCTAGTGCGTGGGCTTCCAAAAGTGAAATATGAGAATAACCGTCTTTGTGATGCTTGTCAATTTGGAAAACAAACAAAAACTTCTTTTAAGCCTAAACAAATGGTTTCCACTTCTAAACCACTTGAACTTGTTCATCTAGATCTTTTTGGACCAATGAGGACCACTAGCTTAGGTGGTAAGAGGTATGTCTTTGTTATTGTGGATGACTTTTCAAGATTTACTTGGGTAATTTTTCTAGCACAAAAAGATGACACCTTTCTTGAGTTTTCAAATCTTTTCAAAAAGGTACAAAACTCACTTGAACTAAAACTTGTTTCCTTGAGAAGTGATAATGGAAAGGAATTTAACAATCAATTCTTTGAAGAGTTTTGTAATGAAAATGGCATTACTCATAACTTCTCGGCTCCAAGAACCCCTCAACAAAATGGTGTTGTTGAAAGGAAAAAATAGAACTTTACAAGAAATGGCTAGGTCTATGCTTTTGTGAAAATTCTTTACCAAAATATTTTTGGGCGAAAGCCGTAAACACCGCTTGTTATATTGTTAATAGAGTTCTTTTAAGACCATTTGTTGGAAAAAACCCCCTTTTGAGCTTATCTTTGGAAAAAATACCCTCAATCTCATATTTCAAGGTTTTTGGTTGCAAATGCTTTGTGCTTAACATCAAAGATAGCCTTGGAAAATTTGACAAGAAATCCGATGAAGGAATATTTTTTGGCTATTCTTCTAACAAGAAGGCTTATAGGGTATATAACAAAAGAACCATGTGTATTGAAGAGTCTATGCATGTGTCTTTTGATGAATCTAACATCTACTTGTCTAGAAGAGATGATGATGATTTAGGTATGCCTTTGGAAAGAGAAAATGAAATCCATCAAGCTCCTATGTTGGATGTTGACACTAAGGATATGGAGGACATTGAGATTACTCAAAATGATCCCCAAGTCGCTTAAAGCAATGATTCTTCAACAAACGAGCTACCAAAGGATTGGATATACAAGCAAGGTCACCCTCAAGAGCAAATCATTGGTGATCCATTCGAAGGTGTCAAAACAAGGCGGTACTTCATAGATAATCTTGCTTTACTTTCTTCTATAGAACCTAAGAACATTCATGAAGCATTATGTGATTATTTTTGGATTTTGGCTATGCAAGAGGAACTTAATCAATTTGAAAGAAATCAAGTTTGGACATTAGTCCCTAGACCAATTGATCGCCTCATTATTGGAACAAAATGGATTTTCCGAAATAAACTTGATGAACTTGGGGAGATCATTAGAAATAAAGCTAGACTTGTTGCTCAAGGATTCAATCAAGAGGAGGGCATGGATTTTCAGGAAACTTTTGCTCCCGTAGCTAGACTTGAATCTATTAGAATGCTTCTTGCTTTTGCTTGCTTTAAAGGTATTAAACTTTTTCAAATGGATGTGAAAAGTGCATTTCTAAATGGCTTCATTGAGGAGGAAGTGCATGTTGAACAACCTCCCGGTTTTATACATGAAAAATTTCCAAATCATGTTTACAAACTCACAAAAGCTATGTATGGTTTAAAACAAGCTCCTCGTGCTTGGTATGAGCGATTGAGCAAGTTTCTCATTTCTATCGGTTTTTCAAGAGGTCTTGTTGACACCACTCTTTTCATTAAAATGAATGCATCTCATGACATCTTACTTGTGCAAATATATGTTGATGATATTATTTTTGGTTCAACTAATGAAGTTCTTTGTGAAGAATTTGCTAAACTAATGCAAGATGAATTTGAGATGAGCATGATGGGAGAGCTCAATTATTTCCTTGGACTTCAAATCAAACAAACTAATGAAGGAATTTTCATCAACCAAGCCAAGTACACAAAAGAACTACTCAAACGGTTTGGGATGGATGGTGCAAAGGAAAGCAAAACACCAATGAGTGCAACCATCAAGCTTGACAAGGATGAAAAAGGTAAATCGGTAGATGAAACAAGGTATAGAGGTATGATTGGCTCTCTTCTTTATCTTACCGCTAGTAGGCCGGATATTATGTTTGCCGTTTGCTTGTGTGCTAGATTTCAATCATGTCCTAAAGAATCTCATTTAGTTGCCGTTAAACGTATTCTTAGATATCTCATAGGGTTCTTTTGATTATGGGTTATGGTATCCTCGTAGTACATCTTTTGATCTAATAGGATATTCGGATGCCGATTATGCGGGATGTCGTATTGAACGTAAAAGTACTAGTGGTCATTGTCATTTTCTTGGTCATGCATTAGTCTCATGGTATAGCAAGAAACAAGCATGTGTATCTCTTTCCACCGCCCGAGCGGAATATATTGCCGCCGGTAGTTGTTGTGCTCAAATTTTATGGATGATGCATACTCTTGTGGATTATGGCTTTGCATTTCATCATGTTCCCATCTTGTGTGATAACACTAGTGCAATCAATTTAACTAAGAATCCCATTCAGCACTCTAGGACTAAACATATAGAAATCAAACATCATTTCATTAGAGATCATGTCGCTAAAGGTGATGTTTGCATAAACTTCATTAGCACCGATGAACAACTTGCTGATATTTTCACAAAACCACTTAGCACCGAAAGATTTGAATATCTCAAGCGTTGCCTCGGAATCACAAAATTCCAGGGATCGATGTGTGTATTAAGTGTGCGGGGAGGAAAACAGGGGGAACCTCGGATCAACGGGCCAAAGGCTCGGATGATCCGAATCTGACGATCGACCGAACTATCTTTAGTGCCACCGAACCCTCAACCGAAGAACTCACCGAGGCTGATTCGGATCAACCTTCGGTCGACCCTCTCTAGAAACGGTCGACCAAAGTCATCGGGTTAACAGCTTAATCTACCTTACCCGAATGACTTTTCATTTCATCTCCTCTTATTAAATCGATTCTCTCTCAAATTTCTCTTCTCTCTAACCTAAATTCTTCCTACCCAAGCCAAATTGTTTATTCAATTCATCATTCAATCACTCTTTACCTTCAAATTGAGTGAAATTCTTCAATTTTTTTTACCTCGGATTACCCAAGCTTTATACCTAATCCAGAAATGGTGAGAACAAAACACCACTAATAAAAGAGGCAACGATGATGAGGACACTCCTCCTCGCAAGAATCCTCCTAGAATTCTACCCAAAAGACCTCTTGAAAAAGGGATTTCTCTCAAAGAACCCTCACAAACCCCATCAAAGAAAGGAAGGATGAAGCAAGTTGCTCAAAAGGGTGTGGGTAAAGGAAAGAAGATTCAAGAGTCGATTTCAAGCCATTCGGAGGATGATTCCTTCTCTTCTCCCTCAAGGGTATCTCCACCCTCAAATTTTGAGTTTGGTGGTTCATCAAACTTCTACACTACAAAGGTAACTAATCCTTTCTACAATCCTTCTGCTAAGAAATTGTTTGATAAATTACAATCATCAAAGAGAGGATTTATGACTACCTATTTAAAAGATGAAAATGTGTTTGATCAAGGAAGAGGATTAGATGATGTAATGGGGTTATTTGAGGATATGGGTTGGGTAAACCTATTTGATATTAATGAAGATATTTACCCCTCCTTAGTTTATGAGTTTGGTGCTAATTTGAGGCAAATATACGATGATGGTTCTGAAATTCAATATCAATCTTGTGTTGGAAAAATGGAGTTCGTATTTTTTGAGAAGATGTTCTGTGAAGCTATAGGAGTCAAATATGTGGCTTATGCCAAAAGATTTTATAAGAACATGATGAATTCGGATGATGCCGGTCTTTTTAATATCAAACTTTTCATATCCGAATTTGGTATACAAGGAAGCTTCATTGATTCAAAGGATAGGGAAATTGATAAGTTGGGACGAATTTGGGACGGATCCTACATTTCCTTGTATCCAATATTGTAGCTCCGGTCAAAGGACACAAATCTTCTATTACCTTCCTCCAAATGGTAATCATGCAACATCTCTTGGAAAGGAAGCCTTTGAACTTCGCTCATCTTGCAATTCAACACTTTATGGCTGCTATTAAGAGTTCAAGGAACTTCATTCCTTATGGAAATGTTCTTACAAGGCTTTTTCGGCAATTTGGACTTGATTTAAATAATCCGTTGAAGAAAAAGGGTATCAAAATTGATGAGGCATGTTTCCATAGACTGAAGATGATCTACATAGATAATAAATGGAAATTTATTCGAAACACCTCAAATGATGAGTTGGGGGCTGCTATACTTGCTAGAAAGGTATCACCGTACATGCTTAAAACTCTTTTAAGGATTGAAAAGCAAAGGGGTAAAGCACCTACGAAGCCGAGAAGTGATCCTCATAGTGATGAGCAAGAAGATGTCCAAGAACATAATTCAGTTAACTCAAGCGAAAAGGCCTCATCAGAAAGTATCCAAGTAGAAGAACCTGATTCTCCAACACAAGAAACTTCCAAAAATCATCCTCGAAAAGAGAACCGAATAGATAAGATGTTTGCTTTGATGAAGAAAATTGCGCGAAAAGTCGAGGCGGTAATGGAAGAGATAAGTTGCATCAAAGAAAATGTGCAAAAAGTGTCCGACAAAGTGGATAAGTTAGCCAAGGATTTGAGTCTTTCAAGTTCAGATCAACATTGAGACTTGAAACCTTTGATTGGTTCTATTTGTGCTTATGCTTATATTTTTTTGAACTATGAATGTTTTATGCTTATTAAACTTTTTTATGCTCTTAAACTCTTTATACTTTGATGATTGAATTCTTTTTTATTATGTCAAAGGGGGAGAATAGTGTTTATTGATCGTGCTTAACTGTTTATTGATCGTGCTTAACTGTTTATTGAAAACTGACTGTCTGTTTGTGTGAAAGTTATTGAAAGAAAGTTTCAGGAGACAGCTTAGTTGCAGCAGAATGCTGCAAAAAATTTCCCCTGCTTCGGTCGACCGAAGATAGATGGCCATAAGCTCGGTCGACCGAGATCCATGCAGTCTCATATTCAATTCTGATTTTTGCTGCTATCAACTGCTGGAATTCAAGGGAGTTTTCTTATTTATTTGTTATCTTTTTTTATCTTTAATATGGCATGTTTTGAGGGGGAGCATTTAAAATGATTAATATGTTTAATTCTCAAAACTAGCCTTGTGTTTTGGAAGGAAGGAGGAAAGGAGGATGGTAGGTATTTAGGGCTCTTCTAAGAGTCCCTAATGTGATGGCAAAAGAAGTTAAAGTACTAGTGTTTGTATTTCTCACAAGTTTATCTTCTAAAACACTAGTCTTCACTCTTAATTGTTTTTAAATCCTTTTTGCCATGCTTCCTTGTTCCTACTATTGTTTGTATTCTATCTAATTACATCAAAGTTTGTCATAATCAAAAAGGGGGAGATTGTAAGCCCTAAGGGCGAACAAACTCTGTTTTTGATAATGGTCAAACATTTGATGTTGTGACTAATGTCTTATATCTTTGTAATAGAATATCGAAACTCGTTGTGGAAGCTCTAAGTTCTTCAATCAAGCTATAAACAAGATCTTCAAGTCACATATCATCAAGATTGAAGATTGAAGACTTAGGTTTGGTTAGGATAGCTTTATATTTCTGAGTCGTTATCTTATAAGCTCTCTAACCAATGCTCTAAATGAACTTAAGCATACAACACTATAGTCTTGCATACATATTAAACACGTTTTCAAAAGGCTAAGTTTTAAAAACGATCCTTACATGTGTTTGTATTTCAAAAGCCTTTGTTTTCAAAGTTCAAGTCTTTTAAAATGGTTTTTCGAAATGATTTTAATTGTTACCTTTTGGGAAAACCATTTAGACTTCATTAGATTTCAAAACGTGTGAAAAATCAAAATCTCTCATGCTCAGGAAGGTCGGTCAACCGAGCTCAAGCTCGGATCAACCGAGCAGAAACTGAGAGGTTTGAATGTTTGGTTCGGTCGACCATAGGGGAGGTCGGTCGACCGACCTAGGTTCGGATCATCCGACCTTTTCTTCGGATCAGCAGGAGAAAGCGAGAGTTGCATTTTACGAGGCTCGGTCGACCTAAGCCTTGTTCGGTCGACCGAAGTTATGTTCGGTCCACCGAGGTCCTTAAAGCGGTCAGCCGAACTCCCGAAAAAAAACTAGCCAGTTATCCGACCGTTTTAAAGTCGTTTTTGGACTTTTTGAATACTATAAAAGCTCTAAAAGTCTGTATATTCCTATTACAACAACCTGAAGCTGATCTACATTGAATATACAAAAGCTCTAACTCTTCAAAAGCATATCCATCTCTTTTTATGTGTTAAAAAGTTCAAATCCATCTCATATATGCAAGACACAAAGTGTTGAATTCAAAAGTTCAAAAGAGCATTAAAGTGTGATCTTGAAAGGTATCCTTACTCCACTTCTTGAGTGTGAAAATTGTATCTTTATATCTTCATCTTTTCCCTTTCTAAGTGATTGGGTATTAGTTGTGTTTAGTCCTACTTAGTGTTGGGCTTTGTACTCTTAGTGAGTATTGATTGTAATTGTGGCTATTTGAGTAAAACTCTTTGTGAGTTAGCCACAAGTGTAAAAAGATATTCTTAGTGAAGTTGTTGAAAATCCTTGGGTGAAACTCAAGGTAGTGGACGTAGATTCTTTGTGAATCGAACCACTCTAAATCCGGTGTCTTGCACTTCTTGTTTTCATATTTGCTCTACAAATCTCCAAGCTTCATTTACAAGTTCTCCACTTCTATATCTCAAAGAAAAAGAAGCCACTTTTTATAAAAACCCAATTCACCCCCCCCCCTCTTGTGTTTTTCACAAATGTTCTTCCATATTATTGTACGATTAGAATCCCTAAGTTCCCAATAATACAATAAATAAAGTATATTCATATAGAATCAATAGATGTCGAATGGTATTACACATGTGTATCTTGCTCCCATAATGCCAACCAATTCATATTGTTCCCCTAGGAATACTTAAACCTAGTTGCTTTGGTTCTTGTGACAGTTGGTTAATGGCTATATATTTGGTAATATTCATCTATAACTGTTTTTTTGTTTCCAAGTGACACTTCTTTAATTGTCTACTTTCTTACATAGTCATTTACAATATTATAACTACCAAGTTAAGATTCATACACCTTCTTACATGTTGGCTCTCACTTTTTATAAAGTTTATATTTCACTAAGATGTAGCCAATTTTCAGTTTCCCTATAGATTAACTTTTGAAATAACCTCTGCGGATCTTAAAAGAAAGATTCAAGCAACAATCAATGATGAACTTCAACAGTTAAATTTGATACGTGGCTATTTCTTTTGGCTAGAGGTAAAGAAATGTTATTTCTTGTTTATAGGTTTTGAAGAATATACAAGAATAAACTAATTTTCTCATTTCACCTTATTTTTTAGCTAAATTGTGATTACCCCTAGGGGAAGATAAAATATGATATGTGGAGAAAACATATTCCGCTTGCATAGATAACATATTTTATTTAAGGTTCGACCTCAAATTTGTCAATTATTTGTTAGTAGAGATGTTGAACTAATTTTGAGGATAACCGAGGATGCGGATATTGGCAAGGAGGCCGAGCGATTTTATGGCTCTTTGTTCTCGGCGGATCCAATATCTGAGGATCATTTAGCTCTTTATGATGATATCCCTTGTTTGGTAATTTCTGAGGACAATCGATTTTTGTCAGTTCTACCCACTATGTTGGAGGTTAAGGAGGCGGTCTTTTCCCTCGATAAAAATAGCGCGTCGGGTCCTGATGGCTATTCGGGAGGATTGTTTCAGGATTGTTGGACAGTAGTCGGGGTTGATGTTCATCGGGCGGTTAGTGATTTTTGGTCGGGACTTCCTATGCCCAAAGCTATGGCCAGTACTCTTATTGTCCTCATACCGAAGTGTTCTAGCCCTGTTCATCTTCGTGAGTATCGTTCTATTTCTCTTTGTAATTTTTCTAATAAAATTGTTACAAAGGTGATGGTTACTCGTTTGTCTAATCTTTTGCCGCGTATCATTTGCTCAAATCAAACAGGTTTCATTAAAAATCTCTCTATCTCTGATAATATTCTATTGGCCACGGAGTTGGTGCAAGATATAAATCAAAGAGTTTGGGGTGGGAATCTGATTATAAAATTGGATATGATGAAAGCTTTCGATAGGGTGTCTCATCCTTTTTTGATTGGTGTTTTGGATTTGGAATGCATTTTGTTAAATTGCGCAAGTATGAAAGTCTTTCGGGACAACGGGTGAATGTGCTTTCTATGCTTCTGCTAGAACTACAGGGGTCAAGAAAAATATGATTCAATCGGTTACTGGCTTTGTGGAAGGGGAGTTTTCGATAACGTACCTGGGCTGCCCTCTTTATCCGGGGCGTCCTAAAGTGCAATATTACAGCGGCCTGTTGGAGAAAATATCGGCAAGAATAGGGGGTTGGCAGAGACGACTGTTAAGTATGGCGGGACGCATTGTCTTGGTACGTTCTGGTTTTGATAATGGTAGAGGGTATGTTTTCGCATTTTCTTTGGGGACAAACTGATGGAGGTGAATGGAAGCATTGGATGTCTTGGAAGCGAATGTCTAGAGATGTTGGAGGTAATGGGTTGGGTTTGACTTCGATTGTGCATTTTTATGGAAACTGTGGTGGCGTTTTCGGACTGTTCAGTCTCTTTGGACAGATTTCCTCCTCAACCGATATTGTTTTGGTATAAATCACTCTAAAGAAAGCATCATGATAGCGGGATGCTCTTCGGTTTGAAAACAGATGATCTTGGTCAAGGATCATGTTGAGGCTAGGATTGGTTTTTTCCTCCGGGGAGGAAATGCTAATCTTTTCTATGATAATTATATGCTGCAAGGTGCTTTGGATACATTGTTACCTGCCCTTTCGGCTGCAATACTGTGCAAGACACATGTTAAGGTTTTCTTCCGCCATCTTTTCTGGAGATTTTGCCTGAGGTTCAGCTTGATGGTTTGGGTGCACCTGATAAGCCGATTTGGATGGAGGAAGCTCATGGGCGGTTCACTTTGAAATCAGTTTTTATAGTGCTCTGAGGGGCTGGAATCACCCAATTTTCTCGGGAGTGTATTTGGCAACACGGTATTCCCCCATCTATCTCTTTATTTATGTGGAAGCTTCTCAATCATTTGTTGGCGCTAGATGAAGATAGGAAGCGATATGGTGTTCCTTTGGCCTCGCAGTGTAGTTGTCTTGGGTCTATGGAAACTTATGAGCATGTTTTTTTGGGTTGTACGCTTGCTCAAGCTGTTTGGAAGGAGGCGGTTTATTTTGCGGGTTTTTTTGTTTGGTCTCGCCAGGTTATGCGACTTAGAGATATGCTTATGATGTGGTGGTATGGGAGTAAGTCTCATAATCGTCAAGTTTTTCTTTTGTTAGCTTGTTCGACGTGTTGGAAATTGTGGAAGGCTCGTTGTAGGTTTGTGTATGAGGCGAGGGCGGCATCTCTTTCCACAATCCCTATTCAATTTCGAGACCATGTCCGAATGTTATTCAAATCCCGCGGTTTGGTCGTGGGGCCTCTCTTTGGCTCTCGTCCTGCCTCTTGGCCGCGCTCTGTAATGGTATTGCGCTGGAAAGATCATATAGGAGATGCAGAGGTGGTGCTTAGCATAGATGGAGAGTGTAAAGGGAACCCCGGCTTTGCAGGAGCTGGCGGAGTACTTTCTTCTCCGTGATGGCATATTTATTGCGGCCTTCTCTACATTTTTAGGCGACAATGAAACAAGTATGTCTGCTGAGATAAAGTCGTTATTGGAGGGCATAAAGCCAAATCAGCTAAAAGATACATAGAGGGGGACATAAAGCCAAAACCTCTAAGTAGGCGGAAACAAATCCACTCCATACAATGATAGAATAATGCATAATAACAACTCAATTTATGTCATGGAATAGATGATACAAAATGCCTGTAACTAAATGCAAAGCTAGAAATACACGATGCAATAGATATATTCTAATGAATAAGTTCATAAGGTGTTCTGGATTTATCTAGAACCATGAGACCACAGATTTCAGATGGAAAAAGTCTGTAATCTGAATAAGAAACGGAAAGGCGAGTTGAAGTCGCGAAGTTTGCCAATGCATCAGCGATAGAGTTTACTTCACAGTATACATATACAATCCTGCAAGTACCTAGAAGAGAAATAGCTTGACGGAAAACACAATCAAGTTTCCCAAAAGAGATCGTACCTGAAGTGACTGCCGCACTAAAACCGCCGAATCTGAAAGCACCAAAAAATTTGATAGACCACACCTGGCTGCCATACGGTGACCATGTAATAATGTCGCAAGCTCGGCTTCCATACTCGTTCGGTTCTCACCAATACTTGTTAATCCCAGATTGCCATTGGATGCTCATCTATATTAAGTACCACACCGATATCTCCAATATCGCCTCCGCATTTGACCACCATAATCTTTCTCGGCACAAAAGAACAAGCACCAAAATTAAACTAAATGCCCATTGCTTTCATTAAGATTGTATATTAATCACGAAATTGCGTTAAAATACTTGCCTGAGAAGTGACTTTCGCTTCATATACAAAACAACATCGAGCCTTCCACAAATCCAACAAGCTTCACAAGCCATAAAGATACAAAACTATCGATTTCCGGAGTCACCATCAAACCACCATAAAGAGAGCATTTGACGAAGGCTGTCGATTGATCCGGTGGGCAAAACCAGTCATACAAATATTGCCGCTTCCTGCCACACAACTTTCTCTAGAGGACAATGAAGAAAAAAATGATCACAAGTCTCCGTATATGCTAAACATAAATATCTCAAAGCCAGAGGAACCACATATTTCATCCTATCTTCATCCCGAGCCAGAAAATTGATAAGCAATTTCCACATAAACAAAGATATAGATAGAGGTAATACCTTACGCCAAATACATTCTCGTGATAATTGAGTGACTCTAGAGTCGCAGAATAATGCCAAAATCGAGGCGAGAGTAAACCGTCCCTTCGAATCCTCCATCCATATCACTTTGTCCGGTTCTGCGTCCAAACAAGTCTCGGGCAAGTGCTCCAAAAACTCCCGCAGTATACAGCGAAATAGGGCACTCCGATTCTAACCTTCCATTGAACAGTAATCGCGGACCTTGGCCAATTGAAGAGAGACATGGGGCTGCGGATCAAACAAATCAAGTGAGCCTTGCAGAGTAAAATTGTCATATAGCATACTTGCTTCACCATTGCGAAAGAGAACTCCAATGCGGTGTTCAACATCTCCTTTAACTGATATCATACGCCTCCACGTTGGTGAACAACCAGATAAAATGGCAGCTTGTTTCACAAGACTTATTAGATGCTAGCAATAGCGAGCCTTAAGAAAAAATACTCCATAGAGAACTACCACTTCTAATATTCCACCATAATTTCCAAGAGAAAGCATCATAAAAATTAGTGAGGAGTGCCCACTCCATTACAACCTACGTCCCGAGCCATCCTTTGCCAAGACATCCAATATTTCCGCTCTCTACCATCCATCTGCCCCTATAGAAAACCATTTTTGGGACATTACAAGTGGCTAAAACATGCAAAGGCATAGAATTTAAAATAGACTGAATAAGCACAAGTCTTCCCCCATACTCAACAACTTCTGCTGCCATTGTTAGCCCTAAGGGCGATCGAACTCGGTTTTTGATAATGGACAAACACTTGATGTTGTGTCTAATGTTTATATCTTTGTGATAGAATATCGGAACTTATATTGGAAGCTCTAAGTACTTCAATCAAGCCATGATCAAGATTCAAAGTCATATTATTCAAGGCTCATCTATCAAGATTGAAGATTGAAGACTTAGGTTTGGTTAGATTAGCTTTGTCATTATAAGTCTTTATCTTATATAGCTCTAACCAAAGCTCTCATGAACATAAGCTCTACACTCAAGTCTTGCATGTTTTCATAAACACGTTTTCAAAAGGCTAAAGTTTCAAAATGATTCTCATATGTGTTCATATCTCAAAAGCCTTTGATTTCAAAGTATAAGTCTTTTAAAACGGTTTTCTAAATGCTCTTACTTGTTACCTTTTGGGAAAACCTTTTAGACTTCAATAGATTTCAAAACGTGTGAAAAATCAACATCTCTCAAAGCTCAGAAGGTCAGATCGACCGAGATTAGTTCGGATCAACCGAAGAGAAACTGAGAGTTGAGATGTTTTGGTTCGGTCGACCAAAGGGGTAGGTCGGTCGACCGACCTATGGTTCGGTCAACTGAGGTCTAACTTGGTCATCCGAGGTGTCTTGCTTCGGTCATCCGAGGTCCAGTTCGGTCAACCGAACTCTGCGGGAACTAGCCGTTATTTGACCGTTGCAGAGTCGATTTTTCAGCATATTTTCAAATGTATATATACTCTAAAGCTGAGAAATGTTTTGACAACGAAAAAGGCTTGCATATCAAATATTCATTGATCTCTCATCAAGCCAAAACACTTTCAAAGCAAAATACACTTCATTGCCATGATTTAAATCACTCAAAGGTGTATTTCAAAAAGCAAGACAAAGAGTGGACCTCATATGTTTCAAAGAGCTATAATTGATGTACTTCAAAGGTATATATCTTTCACTTAGAAGAGTGAACAACCTTGTTATTTATCCATCTTATTCCCTTTCTTAGTGATTGGGTTAATCTTGTATAAGTCCTACTTTGTGTGGGCAAATTGAAAAGTCCTACTTAGTGTGGGCAAGCTCTTAGTGAGTTTTTGTATTGTGGTTGTGTTGTAAAACTCTTAGTGAGTTAGCCACAAGTGTAAAATCTTCTTAGTGAAGTTGTTGAAATCCTTGGGTGCGGCTCAAGGTAGTGGATGTAGATTCTGAGTGAATCGAACCACTCTAAATCCTTTGTCTTGTTGTTGGGTTTTGCTTTAGCTTTTGTTCATCTTGTTCAAACTCTCACTAGCATTGAAAAGATTCGAAATAGTTTGCAAGATCGATTAAAACCCAATTCACCCCCCCCCCCCCTCTTGTGTTTTACATCCACCTTCTATTTTAGCCTCCACATTCGCAAGTAAACCATCAAAATATTGTGCTTTCGATCTTCCAGGAAAAATGGGACAACCAAGACATTTCATAGGAAACTCACTCTCAACAAAACAAGTGACTCCTCGTATCATTGACCTCTGTATACCCGTAGTTTTTGGTTAATGAACTAGTAAAGGTGTGAAACAATAATTCTTGGGCTGCAAGTATCCCTTTCCTTTAACTATTTCAAGTCTTACTTACAATAGTGAACAATGGTTCATACCCCTATTGAGGATAAGAAGTATTTTTTAACTGTTTCTTTTTCTCAACTGCTAATTCTATGACTAATTGTTTTACCCTAAGTTATTCTACTTCAATAATGATTCTTTTAAACTAATACATTTGGAATCAAAACCATTTCTTCAAGGGTATCGGCTTTAACCTTTCTACTTTGTTTTCATATTCTCTCTATTCTGACGTTTTTCTTACATGGAAATTTGGTATCCACTGCTTCAGAATCTTACTCAAGAAGGATCATTCATTCCTTGGAATGATAAAGAATGTGTTGATATGCAGCCATAAGCTGTAGGGGCCCAGTGAGACTGGATAAAATACATTTCTCAATATGATATAAATTTTGTGGGATAGTGAAGCTTTATTTTCCAACTGAAACTCAAATTCTAATAGTTTCAAAGTTTACTTCTTGAATGTAGAATCTAGTAAAGATGCAACAACAAGGATTTGTTTCGACTATATTTCTTAATTGTTCTTGTAGTTTCTACTATATTTATTAATTGTGTGAGCTTCTTTATTTAGCAATATTTTTTATTGCATGTTGAGCATGTTAATTGCATTTGGTTTGGTTTAAAAACTCTTTTTCGGTTTGCAAAATATTGTAGATTACAGTACAATAATAAATGTGTATTTGGACAAATTCCTAATTTCAAGTTGGGAAAGTAGGAAATTGTTTTCTATTTAGAGAGCTATATTGGAAACATTATGGATGCAGAAAATTAGATTGAATGGAATAATATGGTAAAGTTTTTTTTTTAATTGCATTTAGGATGTATGGCTTTCTAAGGAATCATCATAATCCCTTTGGAAGTACTAGATTCGTGGTATCAAAGTACTACTTAAACTGGTTTCTAGTTCAATCTGGTTTTTCACAATTTTCAGAAAAGGTGAATTGTTTATGAGAGAAATATGGATACCGATATTAATAAAAATCATTATTCCAACACTCAAACCTTAATTCGATTTTAATTCTCTATTCCTAGGCCTAATAGTTTTTTATTGCTAGTGTATTTTGCTCATCAAGTCCTTGTTTGATAGGCCTCGAAATTTATAGTGCAACTTTCGATGTTTCTGAACTCCAAAACACCTTTTAATATCAATTGGAAAAACAAAATGTATTCTTAGAACGAAACATCAAAACCAATCTCAATGCAGTAGTCTAGTGTTCGGTTTATTTTATAATTCTTACTTAAAGCTTATAATTGGACCGTAGTTTCCCTTTTTCCTTAATTAACCATTCTCCAGTTAAGCTTTTAGTCATTCGAAATAGTTTTTTTAGGTCAATTCGTGTATGTGTCGGTATGATTAATCGATGTTTATAATTGCACTTTTCTTAAATGGAAGAGCTTCCAACAGTCATTCTCAATGTATAAGATGCAACGTGAGATTTTTCAAAGATACACTAAACTCTTTTCACTCATAACAACAACGGTTAATCTCAAATTTTTATTTTTTTATTAAACTTTTATGGAGCGCCAGCAGAGGTGAAACCTCAGGGTAGCCTCCCGGCTGAGCAAGTCGGGCAAAAGAAGCGGAAATGATCAAGTGGTTCTTCTCGCCGCACTTTGACAAAGCGAGGCGCTTGTCAACTGTCGCGCTTGGGGTACCCCAATGGTAAGATAATATCCAAAAAAAATTGTTTTGAGGGACAGGAGGGCTCAAGTATCTGTGATGGCTTGATTACTTGCAATTTATTGAGTTATAGTGTTCTTCAGAGAGTTCGCGAGGTATGTTCTCTTTGCCTTAGTTTATATCGGTCATGTCAATAGTTGTCCCCGTGTTGAATTCTCCTCTTTTGTTTTATAGGCGGAACGTGCCTTTAATGATGCCACTCTGATCCAGTCTGAGCCTCCTCAAGAAGTTCAGGATCTTACATCGGAGGTGGATGAGTTGCGAAGGGAGAAGGAACTCTGGGTTTTTCGAGGAGGCCCCTTATAGTCTCCGTCTGGCTAAGCTTCAGACTGACCTTGAAATATAGTTGAATCGAGGAGAAAGCTCGTGTTTCCCTAAATGCTATTTTTCTGGCTAAGATTAAAGCTCAGGCTCTGGAGATGTCCCGAAAGGACCAGAGGAACAAGATGTAGAATATACTGGAGGACATTGTTCATTGCTGGAATCTGACAACCAAGCGGTAAAGCGTCAAAAAACTTAGAAGGTCAGGCTTCGCTGGAGGCTGGCTCGGGTTGGCCTTGGCCGTTTTGCACGGGGTGTGCTTTGCCGTTTTGTGAAAACATATATTCAGCTGCCTGAGTTTGGATCAGTGTGACCCAGACCGTTGTAAGCCCTAAGGGCTAGTTTCTCTATTTTGATAAACGACAAACAACTGATGAGTTTCTCTACCTGTGTTGTAAATCACAATCTCGTCTAAACTAATTCTCTGTCCTTCTATTGGTAGTAAAAAACTACTCCAACGTCCTACATGGTGATTGTCATCTCTCCGCAAGGAAATTGAAAAGTGTGGGTCTCAAGTCACCATCTCTCAACTAAAGCAGTCACTAGGTCATAGTAAACTACCTATGCGGCTTAACCCTCCAAATCATATTATATCCATCATATTGATCGTTGATTTATTACAACGAATGAAATCTAGAGGGTTATTAAGTCTCAATTTATTTGTACCTTCCCATACAGTGTTGGAACGATGATCACATCGTTTATATAAGACATTCGTGTTTAGATGTCCAAGGTACACAGACACGTGTCATAGACACATTCTCCATCTAATCATAAATTACATAATTAAAAAACACATAAAAATAGAAAACATAATTAAAAACATTAAAGTCATAATTAAAAACAAATTTACAAAATTATGATTTAAAAAAATTACATAATCAAATAAAAAATTGATATGGAGACTAAAGAAATTACTTGAGATGGAGATGGAGATTAATGGATGTTAAAAATTTGGATTGAAGGAAGAATGAGGACGTATTGTTGCAATCCGTCTTCTTTAGGGGGCGGCAACGACTAGCGGCAAAACCGAGATGAGGCGACGAGAGAAGGTTGTGTGTGTTTGTTGTTTCTATTATGCATTTCGCTGAATTGGGGATTATATTAGGGCTTGAAGGAAGAATTTCATGAATTCATCTCAGATGAAGAAGGATGAAGAGTTTCTATTATACAAATTCACGTCAGATGAAGAAGGATTCACGTAATCCGTCCTTTAGTAAGGACATATTCTGTCAGTCATTGTCAAATCAATCCTTCCCCCAAATGACACTGCCATGAACGAATATTATTCTTATACATGTAATTTAGAGTTGTCGTGACTCTTTTACGTCTATATTGCATTGTCTAAAAAACAATGATGTAATAAATGCGAGGAAATATGATATAATTTAAAAATAACTTAAATTCTCTGAGGTTACTGTTGGTATCCTTTTCCTTTAATATGTGATTTTAAGAAATTCTTTCCTTTTGAAATAAAGAAAAACAATACTATTAACTACTTGAGATGGAGACTATGAAAATTACCTGAGATGGAGAAAAATAATGAATGGTAAAATTTGGGAATAAAGGAAGAAGGATGACATATTATTTCAATCTGTTTTCTTTGCGGCGGAAACATGACGCTGTGTATTTGTTGTTTTTGCAGTATTTTATGCTGAATTGGGGAGTATATTAGGACTCAAAGGACAAATTCTATGAATCCGTCTTCGTCAAATGTGTCAAAATATTTTCAAAACAAATGAAGACGTCCTCCCCCAAAAGACACTACCACGTGAGGATATTTATCCATAAACAATATTTTTCAAATAAAAAATTCTTATATATGTTATTTAGAATTGTCGCGATTCATGACTAATTTATGTACTTGCTGCAGTGTTTAAAAAACAACAAAGTAATAATTATGAGGAAATATTATATAATTTAAAAATACTTAAAATCTTTGACATTACTGTTGCTATCCTTTTCCTTTAATTTAAGATTTTAATAAATTCTTTCCTTTTGAAATAAATAAAAAATTACTTTGGACCACTTTTATGGTTTTGTCTTTTTGTATTTGAAAACTTCGAGATGTAACTGAAAGTAAATGTAGAGAGAGAGAGAGAGAGAGAGAGTTAGTTTTTGGAATGTTGCGTTTGATAACGGACATTGAACACAATTTATCCTTTACAAGACGAGGGAAAAAAAAGGTTGACGCAAATATTTGACTAATTTGCAGTGTTTGGTGAACAGACATAACCGTTAGGAAGAGATGGATACTTTACCAAGTTTTTAAATGAGGAAGATTTATTTTCTATGCTCTAATTATTTTCCATTTTCATACATTTTCTACCAAACACGAGTCATCCCGTTGGACAATTTTAAATTAGATTTTAATGAATATGAATTATTCTTGCCATAAAGAATAAGATTGAAAGTAGAATTTTTTTTATGAAATTTCAAATGACACATGGTCCAACAACAACCAACAAAAAAGATATAAATGATAAAGCATTCTAATTTTTTTCTAGGCTTCATTTCCTGCAGGGCAAAAGTTAACCTTATGAACAAGGTAATTTTTTTTCTTCCTCTTAACATTTGCAGCTCGCCTCAATGATTATGATTTATGGTTTTAGGAATTCAATTTTGTTTCACCATTCATCCAATAGTCCCTTTTTAAATTTGTGTTTAGATTTAAATTATGGTTCAAATTACGTATAACCATTTATAATTCTAAGGTATACTAAATGCTAGACGATATGGTGCATAATAGGTCCAATATACACGTCATAAAACTTGATTTTTTGATAAATCTTACTAAACATTCATCAAAATTGAGATATAGCAGAGGCTTCAATTCTTTGATAAATCTTAATAAATTTTGCTACTTATTTTTTGATAAATCTTACTAAATTTTCCTACTTATTCTTTAGTTTCATTATTGAAGTTATAGCAGAGGCGTCAATTCCTAATTGAGGCCTATGCTATAACTCAATTTTGATGGTTTTTTAGTCAGATTTATCAAAAAATTGAGTTTTATGACGTTCATATTGAATGAATTGCAGGAACTTTTAGTTTTAAATTCTAAATGGTCCGCACTTGAATAGAACATTTTTTGGAGGGTTAAGGCGGAAAATTTGTTGGAACTTCTTCTTTTGAGTTCCATTCTAGCTTGATTAAGGGGAAAATGGCTTCTACTAATTCAAATGATGTTGCTGATGACTTGAAATTTTTTAAGGAGAACTTTTCCAACACCAAATCGCATGTGCAGTTTTCCAAGAAATCATTGAGGCGGATGATAAACGAATATATTAGAAATGCAAGAAATGGATATGATAAATATATGACAAATGATTACATGTCACATTTTCAAGATTCTCAACCTTAATTTCCTGCTTATGCTAGTGATGATCCAAATTATGCATTGTTTTTGCGTAATTTGAAGAAAGATGGATCCTCTTGTGTACTTCAAACCAACGAAGAAACTGGGTTATCATAGTCTATAACATTTTCGGACTATGATGCATATGGTTAAAGGCATGAAAATTTTGTGAGCATGAGGGTTGAAGGTTCAATGTTCCTTGAAAACATGAGGGTTGAAGGTTCTAATTTCCTATGTAATTTAGTTTGTCTTAAAATAACATATAAACGTTATGTCAAGACAAACTAAATTGTTAGAATACTTCTCTCTTCTTCATTCATTTTCATTGGTTGAAATTATTTCCTATGTAATTTCCTTATTTTTTTTACATTTATTAAGTCAGATCCAAAAGAGATAAGCATGATTGCTAGCAGCATTCCCAAACCAAAGACACATGGATGTTCAAACGTTAGGGTACAGATTATGGGGATTCTGAACAAGCCATATGAAAAATAAGAGCAGAAACGACTTACGAAGAAAATTACTGAGAAGAAAGCTCAGAATAAGCATATAGATTTGCGCTTTGGAGGGGTGATATTCTTTCCGTCATCTAAACTGGGAAAGTCATATCTTCATCACAATTCTGGTAATATGATTATTTATTGTCTATTACCTACTAAGATTCTTTATGGATCACCACACTATTATTTTTAAATTAGCCATATTTTCTACACTGACAATGACTAGAGTAAAGTATGACAGTTGTTAATAAATCATTTGAAATAGTTTTTACATGTACGATTAGAATCCCTAAGTTCCCAAGAATACAATAAATAAAGTATATTCATATAGAATCAGTAGGTGTCGAATGGTATTACACATATCTTGCTCGCATAATGCTAACCAATTCATATTGTTCCCCTCGGAATACTTAAACCTAGCTTCTTTTGGTTCTTGTGACAGTTTGGTTAATGGCTATATATTTGGTAATATTCATTTATAACTGTTTTTTGTTCCCAAGTGACACTTATTTAATTGTCTACTTTCTTATATAGTCATTTACAATATTCAAATGACCAAGTTAAGATTCATATACCTTCTTATATGTTGGCTCTCACTTTTTATAAAGTTTATGTTTCACTAAGATGTAGCCAATTTTTGATTTCCCTATATATTAACTTTCGAAATAACCTCTGCAGATCTTAAAAGAAAGATTCAAGCAGCAATTAATGATGACCTTCAACAGTTCAATTTGTTACGTGGCTATTTCTTTTGGCTAGAGGTAAAGAAATGTTATGTCTTGTTTATAAGTTTTGAAGACTATACCAGAATAAACTAATTTTCTCGTTTCACCTTATTTTTTAGCTAAATTGTGATTACCCTTAGGGGAAGATAAAATTTGATACGTGGAGAAAACATCTTCCGCTTGCATGGATAACATATTTTATTTAAAATTTGACCTCAAATTTTGCAAAAATTCAATTATTTGTGAGTAGAGACATTGAACTAATTTTGAAATTTAAGATTTAAAATGTTGTTCAAACGCACCATGTTAGAAGGGGTTTGTTTACGAGTAACTCTTTAGTTCTTGCCTTCGTTTCAAATTAGTATGCTGGGATTTCTAGGTTTAGGTGATATTCTAATTAAATTTTCATTTTCTTCATAAACTTAATACTACTTGTTTCCATGATTCTCAATTTATGATATATGTATTAGGATCAATATATTTGATATCTAGACTTGGTTTTTTTTTTTTTGTCGTTGCTAGTGAACTGGTAATGGTGTGAAACACTAATTTTGTGGGAAAGTGAAGCTTTATTTTCCAACTGAAACTCATATTATCATAGTTTGGAAGTTTACTGCTTGAATGTAGCATATAGTAAAGATGCAACTACAAGTATTTGTTTCAACTATATTTCTTAATAGTTCTTGTAGTTTCGATTATATTTCTTAATTGTGTTAGCATCTTTATTTAGCAATATTTTTTATTCATGTTGAGCATGTTAATTGCATTTGATTTGGTTTAAAAACTCTTTTTCGGTTTGAATTTTTTTTTGTAGACTACAGTACAATAATAAATGTGTATTTGGACAAAAATTTCCAATTTCGAGTTGGGAAAGTAGGAAATTGTTTTTTATTTAAAGAGCTATATTGGAAACAATATGGATGTAGAAAATTAGATTGAAAGGGATAATAAGGTAAAGTTTTTTTTAAAAAAAAAATTGCATTTAGGATGTATGCCTTCCTAAGGAAACGTCATAATCCCTTGGGAAGTACTAGATTCATGCTATCAAAGTACTACTTAAACTGGTTTCTAGTTCAATTTGGTTTTCCACAATTTTTAGAAAAGGTGAATTGTTTATTAGAGAGATATGGATATTAATAAAAATCATTATTCCAACGCTCAAACCTTAATTTTATAATTTTTTTTATTGGTTTTCATAAAAGCACCAAAATGTTATAGGGGCAGGGAGACCCCTACCCGTTTATTAACCTTTATCTGATTTTAATTCTCCATTCTTAGGCCTAATATTTTTTTTTTATTGCTGGTGGATTTTGCTCATCAAGTCCTTTGATAGGCCTCGAAATTTATAGTGCAACTTTCGAAGTTTCTGAACTCCAAAACACCCTTTAATATCAATTGCAAAAAAAAAAAAATGTGTTCTTAAAACGAAACATCAAAACCAATCTAAATGTAGTAGTTTAGTGTTCGGTTTATTTTATAATTCTTAATTAAAACCTATAATTGAACCATAGTTTCCCTTTTTCCTTAATTAACCATTCTCCAGTTAAGCTTTTAGTCATTCAAAATAGTTTGTTTCAGGTCAATATGATTAATCGAATTTTATAACTCACTTTTCGTAAATGGAAGAGCTTTCAACAGTCATTCTCAATGTATAAGCTGTAACGTGAGATTTTTCAAAGATACACTAAACTCTTTTCACTCATAACAACTCCGGTTAATCTCAAATTTCAATGCAATATCTGAGTTGACTTGTGGACTTCACTTGCACTATATATTTGTCTTCCTTCACTTTTCCTATCCATATCAATACAACAACAACTCTTAGCTAAATTCAAAAAGAAGAAGATTATACTGCTGCAGACTCATCTTCAATGGAGGTATTAAGAAAGTTGCAGTGGGAAAAAAACATTTTCAATCCAATCATGCTTTCTAGAGAGGCATTCTGATCCGAATTCGGGAGCTTCTGTAATAGAAGAATAATTCAATCATATGTCAGAAGCAAGAAATTTCATTCCTCATCAAGTTGTTTCAGTTCAGATTTCTTTGTAATAGAAATGATCAATCTAATATGATGAATCATAACAACGATATTGAAGAGAGTCCTAATGCTGCTGCCCATATACTAATACCCACATACTATTACCAATTATAATTTCTCAATTGGGTCTTTTGGTCTATACAATTATAATTTAGACTCACAACTCTTAGTCCCACACTTGTCTTGGATCCTACCCTTATGAGTCCATACCAAATCTAAAAAGAAAGTGTTGTGTTGCCGAATGGGTAAAATTTAGGCACCTAAAGATTAGATTTAAGCGAATCAAAAATTGACATGTGGAATAAAGTAACCTGTTATTGCAGGTTTTCAGGTTTTTTTTTTAAAAAAAAATTTAAATAAATAAAATGGACGAATAAGAGCTTGCCACGTCATCCAATCAAACCAGTTACTTGTCAAGCAGGTGTGTTGACCAAATTTTTGATCCACAAGTAACTTTTGTATTTTTAATGGTAAAATTAAAACCAAATTTGATAAATTTTAATAAATAACTAGTAAATGTTGAATATTACTACTTTATTTTATAATCTTACCCTTTTTAATTTGCAACTTACTATTTTTATCATGAATATTTATATTATACAAAATAGTAAATTTACAAAGAAATAATGGTAAATTCCATGACAAAAATAGTAATTTATTTTATAATAATGGTAAATTGGGTGAAAATTTAAACTTACTATTTTAAAATAAAATTTATCACTTTAAGTTTTAATATTACCTTTCTTACATTGTTTGTAAATTTTGTTAACAAATTAGAAACTTTTGTAAAGAATAAAAATCAATTATATAAATATTCAAATTCAAACAAATTTTACCATTTTATATTGAATTTGAATATTTTGTAAATTGGTAAAATTTACTGTTAATTTGGTAGTCTTGAAAAATAAAATTATGGATTTTATGAACTAATGATCATACTTTATTTAATTGACTATTTTGCCCCTTATTCTAAAGATTAATTCACTGTTTAAATAAATATTCATAATAAAACTCCTATGTATTTTATATGATAAAGATTCATATTGGTCATAATCATTGAAAATAGACTTTGGATCTTATTATATAAAATCTAGTATATTAATTGGAATTATTATTATATGTGAAATATTATTGAACTATGGAAAATTCATAGGTTTGGACTAATTACATTGTTCCATTTGCTAAAAATAATTAAAAGTCATGAAGATCTACTCCCTTCACATCATCCTTCTCTGCGGTTTTATTTTTTTCTCTTATCCAAAATATTCATGATAGTTTTATTTAAAATTAAAAGATGAAGTTGTATATGCCATTCGCAGCATATTACTAAATTGGTGTTCTTTTTTCTCTTCTCCAAAATGTTTATGATATTTTTATTGGAAAATAGTTTTTGGCTAAAAAAATTTGTCTAAAATGAATAAAAACTCAATTTGACCTTTTATAAAGACAAGTCTACCGTTTTATATATTTCACGGATTTTGTCATATATTTTATTCTTTTATATTTCACCTACTATACTTACTCTACCTAGATATATTTTAGCACTAAAATTTCTGACATCCTTTTACCAACTAACATAAATTTCCTGACATCCTTTTATCAAGTAGTATTAAATTTGCTGCCTTTTTTTCCAAATCTCTTTCCAAACTTATAACACTTTACTTTCCAAGATTGAAAAATATCATTTTCAAAACACAACAATTTACAATCCATAAATGAATTTTTCTGAACTCCCAGTGGCAAGTCAAAAAGCATCCAGGAACAAAATTCTTTTTGGAACTAAATCCTGCTATAGTGCAAAATTATAGTATTATAACATCATTCATTTAACAAAACTCTATCCATTAACAAAGTGGATGAAAAAATGTACCTCAAATTTTATATTGGTGTGTTTGAGTTTCCTTTAGAACATAAGTTACAGGAATGATACTGGTTCAATTCTCTTATATAGCATTTTCATTTTTTTTTTGTTTACCTTTTTATTAGAGAAATTAATAACATGTTTAATATTTTAATATTGCTAAATAATAAAAGGTTTAATATACTCAGAAATAATTTATAATAAGACTCTCGATTAAATATTTGTCAATACTATATTTTTAAATTATAAGATAGCGAACAAACACCCAAAATTAGTGCATGTTACCAAATATTGAGGATCGTTGTTTCTATTGTATATATTCTTTTTTTAAAATGTGTTTTATAAGTCTATGTGTTATGACAAACACGAATTCTAATTTTATAATAACATGTAATATAATCATTGTTATAATATTTAGTGTTAATTATTTTATACCACATAATGTTTAGACTAAATGTTATAATACATAGTGTTCTAACAATAACTAAATTTAATTTGGCAACCAAAAAAAAATTTGAGGTAAATTTTTAAATTTAAAAACTATATCTCATAAGAAATGGTTCAATTTTTAAATGATAAACATTATTCGGGTAATTTATTTAAAATAATTAAAATTGAGATCAACATAATATTTTGCAAGGAGGCATGTTTTGTATAGTTCATAGTAAAGAATAAGGGATTGGGAGATAGACGAGAGAAGGGAAGGAATAAGGCATTGGGAGGGGTAACCCTGTGTGGGGGTATAATTTTGTTAGTGTTTTATTCTTTTCTCTTTTAAAGTTAATTTCTTTTTTTTTTTTCTTTTTTTTCATATTCTTGATTTATGAGTATTAAAAATAATCTTGTAACAATAATACTTAAAAAATAATAATAAATCCAACTAATTCATAAAATTACAATTTTATTTTAAAAACTACCAAATTATTTGTAAATTTTACAAATTTACAGAATATTAAAATTCAAATTAAAATGATAAGATTTGTTTGAATTTGAATATTTATATATTTATTTTTAATCTTTACAAAAGTTTCTAATTTGTTAACAAAATTTACAAAGAAGGTAAATAAAATTACCAAATTTGTCTCTAAACTTACCATTTTAATAATTGATTACAATTGGGATAACAATGGTAATATTATAACCTTAATGTGATAAATTTTATTTTAAAATAGTAAGTTTAAATTTTCACCCCATTTTCAATTATTATAAAATAAAATACTTTTTATCCCATGAAATTCACCACTATTGCTTTGTAAATTACTATTCTATATAATATAAATATTCATGATAAAAATAGTAAGTTGCAAATTAAAAATGGTAAGATTATAAAATATAGTAATATTCAACATTTACTAGTTATTTATTAAAATTTACTAATTTTTGTTTTAATTTTACCATTAAAAATACCAAACTTACTAATACTAAAAAAAATTGGTAAAAAAAAGTGTGTTTACCGGTTTGACAGGTAACCGGTCATTTGACTGGATGACGTGGCAAGCTCTTATTCGTCCATTTCATTTATTTAATCTTCTTTTTTTAAAAAAACCTGAAAACCTGCAATAGCATGTTACTTTATTCCAAATGTCAATTTTTGATTCGCTTAAATCTAATCTTTAGGTGCCGAAATTTTACCCATTCGGCACCACAACACATCCCTTAATTAAAACCGTGGCCATTAAATCTCGTATGTAATTTAAACATCAAGACGTTTTTGTGAAAAATGTCATTTTAAGTGTCGTTAAAGTAACCATTTATGACAACGTTTAATGTAAATGTCTCTAACTAACGTCAATCACAAGATTTGTTTCAAAATGTCACAAGATATAACGACATAATATTACAAATACCGCCGGAAAACACCCAAAAAAATGGTGGGTGTATATTATTTGACAATCGCAAATAGATATGTGATATAATTACCTAAAAAAATAATTTAGTACCAAAAATAGAAATACGTAAATAGTTTGTACCATAAATATCCATTTACTCTTTCTAACAAAGCTTGATATAAAAGTTGCTACTAACTTCAAAATGTTGCTATTATCAATATTGATTATAATTATCGTTATAAAATGTCGTATAAATTTCAAACATAACAATGTTTGTCTGAAAATGTTTCATGATATACCGACATAATATATAAATGCCACTACAAAAGTCGCATAAAGTAACCATTTATAACAATGTTTATTATAAATGTCGTTAATTAAAATCAAAATGTCGGTATTACCAACATTTATTATAACTGTTGCTATGAAATGTTGTATAAAAGTCATAGCAAAGTGCACTTTTCGAATTCGAAGTCAAGTTAGGTATACAGTACTTGAATTTTAGATTAATTAATGGTATTTGTCCTTTGAAAATCTTTTAATCATCTAATCTGTAAGACTACATTTTGATCATGCAATTTTGATGAAGTGTGATTTAAATCAGTAAATTGTACACTTTGCGACATTGAAATACAAGTCGCAAACTCCCAAACGCCCTAATAGGTGTCTATTAGCGGCAATTGTACTTTGAGACACATTTCGAATCGTAAAATTCATTGTAAATTTTTAAAATTGATTGTAATATTCATTATAAAATTTTGAAAATTGATCATATATATCTCTTTTTCTAAGAATCTTCATTTCCCTTCAACTTGCTTCTTTATGAAGACGATAAAATCTACTCACAAACCCATTCGCTTTGTGTTAGCACGTCGGAAGCCTTTGAAGGATCTTCTTTGATTTGTAAGAGTAGAAAGGAGGGAGCTGTTTTGGTGCATTTCTTCGCTATTGTATCAAGAAGGTATTTTAATCTAAAGCTGTGTTTCTATCTTGATTTTTTATTTTTATTTGTTTATTTAACATCTATCCTTACTAATTTTGAATTATGGTATAATTGTTGTTTGATTTATTGTTTTGGAATGAGAAAATTGTAATTTCAGTTGCGTGCTATAGTTGGGACAAGTCATGAAGATTTATGGAACTATTTTCTGGAAATGTTTTACATTTTTCCCTTTGTATTATCTCCCCGATTTTTTAATGTGATATTAGTTTAGTGAGATGAAATTTTTAAATTTTTAATTTTTAATTTGAATGCTAATTATATCATTTTAGTCTCCAATCAGTAAACAATTTGTAATCGAAAATAATAAGAATATAAATACATTGTTCAGAACAAACAAAGCTTCAGATAAGATGCAATTAATAACATAGTACATTAATTACTTGAAAAATAAGGTTGAAAATCGCCAAACATAAGGTTCAAATTTAATATGCATTTACTTATTAATACTTTATATATGCAGATAATGTGTTGATAATGGAGGATCGTAGTTGGATGTATATGGATTCGACACCTAATGGTAGACCTGTCATAGTCTAGAATTTATATCGGCAGTTTGTTCCTGAAACCTCTCATAATATGGATAATTCTAGAAGACATATGACACAGAACAATTATCGAGAGATGATTCTTGATGCTGCAGGACCAAGTTTTAATGAGCCGGATAATAGGATGTGGAAGAACCCCTTAATCCAGAGGCACAAATGTTCTATGACATGTTGAAGGTTGTTGATAGCCACTGTACAAAGGTTGTACAAACCATTCACAACTATCAATGATTGCTAGAATGTTGAGTATTAAGTCCCAAGACAACTTATCTGAAACCACTATAGATAAATTTGCGCAGTTGATGAAAGATGCGCTTCCTCCACAAAATAATGCTTTAGACGACTTTTACCAAATGAAGAAATTGCTTAAAGGCCTTAGATTACCGGTGCAAAAGATTGATATATGTTTTAACGGTTGTATGTTGTACTAGAAAGATGATGTTGAGAGTAGAGAATGCAAGTAAAGGGCAGAAAGAGATTAAGAAAAAGAAATCAAGAGGTTGTATGTTTGTGGCCATGCTAGGTACATTAAGAAAAAGAAATCATAAAATAAAGGGCAGAAAGAGATTGCGTACAAAAAGATGTATTATTTTCCAATTACTCCGAGATTACAAAGATTGTATGCATCTGAGAAAACCGCAAGACACATGACATGACACTAAGACAGTGAGCGGGAAGAGGGAATAACGAATCACCCGCAGGATGGGGAAGCTTGGCAACATTTTGATAGAAAATACATCGATTTTGCAGCGAAACCTCAGAATGTAAGGCTTGGGTTATGTACAGATGGTTAGGGAAGCAATATTCTTCCTTAGCCAGTTCTTCTAACACCTTATAATCTCCCCCTTGGATGTGTATGAAGAACAATGTAATGTTCTTAACTATCATTATACCTGGACCCCAAAATCCTAAACACAAGATTGATGTGTACTTGCAGCCTCTCATCGATGAATTAAATCAACTGTGAGGTGAAGGTGTGGAAACTTATGACATCTCCAAAAAGAAAAATTTTAAACTGAGGGCTTCGTTACTTTGGACAATTAGTGATTTCCCAGCATATGGAATGTTGAGTGGATGGAGTACAACTGGCATTCACGCTTGCCCATATTGTATGGAGGAAACACAAGCGTTCCATTTGCAGGCTGGCGGGAAACAAACATGGTTCGATTGCCACAGATGCTTATTGCCACCTAATCGTCCTTTTAGAAGAGATGCAAAGGAATTCCGAAAGGACCGGCGACAGGAGAGAGCAGACCCGCCATCTAGCTTGAATGGTGATGAAATGTATTTTAGAGTTAGAGATCATCCAAAAATTACCGATATAGCTGAATAGATTGGTAAAAAGCACGACAGGGGTCAGGATCACAGTTGGGCCAAACGTAACATATTTTGGGACTTACCTTATTGGCGGACACTTCTGATAAGACACAACATTGATGTCATGCATAATGAAAAAATGTGTTTAATAACGTCTTTAACACCGTGTTGGACATGAGGGGGTAAAACTATGGACAATGTTAAGGCTAGAGTGGATCTTGAAAGGTATTGTAGTCGACCGGAATTGAATATTAAACAAGTTGGCCGAAATAAAGAAACGAAACCAAAGGCATGTTTACCCCTTACCAAGGCACAAAAAGAGATGGTTTGCAGTGGGTGAAAGAATTAAGGCTCCCAAATGGCTATGCATCAAATTTGGCGCGATGCGCTGATACGAAAGATCTAAAAATGTTAGGCATGAAGAGTCACGATTCTCATGTATTCATGGAGAGACTTATCCCTATAGCTCTTAGAGAAGAACTACCAGCAAATGTTTGGGGGCCCTTGGCTGAACTTAGTCGGTTCTACAGAGATTTGTATTCCCCAAAGTTGACTGTGGCGCATATTCAAGAATTGGAGGACTCTATCGCTATATTATTATGTAAGCTAGAGAGAATATTTCCACCGGGATTTTTTGATGTCATGGAACACTTGTCGATTCACCTTCCGTACGAAGCCAATGTTGGTGGTGTTAGTAGTGCCCTAGGGCCATTAGCATATGTTGTACGTTTTATATCTTTTTGAGAATGTCTTTTGAATAGTTAATTTTTCTTTTGAACATCAAATGTGTGATTTGATAGTAAAACTCATTAGCTTATGTAATTACTATTCTAGTTGTCCCTAGTTTTGTGTAATGTTATTTACAATGAAATAAAACTAGTATGATGTATGACTAATGATTATGTTTTACTAATCATGTGTAATGGATACAAATCATATCATAGATGTAATATATTGGGATACATTGTATTGGACGTGATCCGTTAGAGAAGTAATACTTCATGGTTCTTTAGTCGCAAGTATTACTTCCTCAATACTATTTTGAATCCTTAGACCTTATGTCTCCATTGTTTCAAGCATGAATAGAGCTACGTTTTGACACAGTCGGACATTACTTTTAATCGAGTAATCAATACGATTGATGATCGGATGTAGTGTCCTATCATGGCTTGAATGTGAGAGGCATTGTAAGGGATTTGTCCCTCTCTATTATTAGAGAGAGAGATATCCATGGGCCCCTCGATAGAGAAGACTGTCTAAATGCATGGATGTGCTCAAATGTACTTGATAAAGTGGGTATTAAATACTATTTGTTGGAACAGTCTACCTGGAGATCGAGCATAATTACAATTAAGCTTTATAAGGGTGACGACTACCATGCCTTATGCTTAATTAGGATATCGCGAGGCAAAGGGATTAAATAGTGGATTGATATTAGGTTCCACCGTGAATTCATTCACTTTGGGTAGTCACAATGTCCTGCTAGGGATTGATATTAAGTGTGTTTTGCATTTCCATTGTGATATAAACCTACAGGGTCACACGCATAGACGAGTTAACGAGCTTCATGTCTCGATTCAATGAATCTAGAATGTGTCTAGGTTCATTGTATCTGACATTTATTTCTCTAAGAATAATAAAACGTTATTATTCGAATTAGAGATTAAGGAGGGGCATTTTTGGTATTTGGTTTTAGCTGGGATTACGTGGGAGTTATTATGCGATAAAGACTCTTACTACCAGTAGAGGTTTACAAAACGTGGGAGTTAAAGACTCCCACTGCCGGAAGAGGTTGATAGGACGTGGGAGTTGTTCTTGAAACAAACTCTCACACCCTATATAATCCTCTCTTGGCCGAAACCCTAGAACTAATGCTTGAGCCGCAATAACCAAAACACTCCCGAAATTAGATTTCTGGATTTTATGCCCTTCTCTTCTCGTTAGATTCTCGAACCTCAGAAACGAAGAGCTAGCACTCGCTGCTCATTTCGTCGCGTGGATACCGGTATGGAGCAATTCCGCAAGGGAAGGCTTTTGGTGGCAACAGCACACATCCGAAAATAGATTCTTTAGCCGAAAAATGTAAGTATTTTTTGCTGGTTTTTCTATTCCGATGGTATGAGCGGATCCTTTAGGGGAGGACTCATGGGTGTTTAGAACGAGTTTCTGCCCATGAATCCCTTCAGGTGGCCTGGTACAGTTTAGGTGGATGTACCTGTTCGAGTGGTGACAACCCATGTCTTTATGATCTCAACTTTATTTTTATTTTCCATGTATTTACAATGTGGTTAACTACTTATGCTTTAATTAGATACATGCACCATCTAAAAAAGAAGATTAAAAAAAGGACAGAGTTGAGGGGTTAATTAGCAATGCATACTTGGTGGAAGAAGCTGCTACATTCTTTAACTATTGAAAACGAAAGTTACAACCATTAGGCGGAATGATGGTGAAGACAAGACTACAAGTGGACCAGATGTATTATAAATTTGCAACTTAACTGGAAGACCATTTGGAAAAAAAAGAAAAGATTTCATTATCTGATAAAGATTATAAAATAGCAATGAATTATGTCCTTATGAATTGCGAAGAGGTTGAACCATACCTTCAGTAAGTTTTTCTATATAATTAAAAGTAGACAAATAATAATATTGTCATTTGATTTGTAACTCAGGAAATTTGTTAGTGAAGTACAGGAACAAAATCGTCCGGGTTTATTATAGTGATTTTTCCAAATGGTTTAGAACTCATGTAAGTTGTTATTATGTAGAAATGTATTTGTTTAAGAATGCCTAAACTAATTTAACTTTTGTTGTTCTCAACAGATACATAGCTTTCCGGGACATTCCGAAAGGTTGTTGAAAATCTTTAATGGGCCCGACAAGGAGAGTGATGTCATATTTTGGTTACTTTGTTAACGGTTATAGATTTCACTCAAAATCCCACAGTGATGGAAAAGGAACCACAAACAGGAAAATAGAGGTTTGAGTGTGCATCCTCAATGTAAACTTGTAGAAATTAATATGAAAAGAACGTACCAGTGTTACGATCCATTTGTATTTGCTTCCCAATGTCAACAAGTCTACTACACACCATCCAGGTAGTAAGACAACATCTAGGGCTGAATTTTATTTTATTTTATTTTATTTTTTTTAAGAAAGCCACCAGCGTGGTGGGGCGGACCCCTATTTTATTAATATATAGCCAAAAATGGCAAAATTATGGGATAGGAGGGGGACATAAACCATACCTCCCAATTACATTATATGATGGAAAAATGCAGCCTTGAACATTTATATATATGTTCAAGGGTGAACAATAAATGGCTAAGCTAAATGCAAAGCAGTAATTTACCTAGCAAACCAACCGAAACAATCAATGGATCCTTATAGAAGGGATCCTTTGTCTATCTAGGTTGAGTAAGCCTCTAACCTCCAATGGAAGAGATGCAAATGAATCAAAATACATGGATGCTTTCAAATCGCAAGCTATGTTGGCTAATTGATCCGCTATCTTATTCGCTTCCCTGTAAATGTGTTTGATTCGGATACCCAGTGAAAGATTCTTAGCTGTTTGGAAATAGGAGTCGAGTCGCCAATGAGACAGCCTACCTTTCTCAATTGCTGTCGCCAATGTTTGAGAGTCCGTCTGTAAAAGGTCCACCACATATCCCAATTGCTACGCCAATTCCAGGCCATAAATCAAAGCTGAGAGTTCTGCTCTAGTGTTGGTGAGTTGTTGACCAATATACACGGCATAGGCTCCCAGAAATAAGCCTGAACCATGTCTTAACACACAGCCCACCGCGGCTTCACCTGGATTTCCTCTAGATGCACCATCAATGCTTAATATGATCATATCTGAACTCCAGGTTTCTTCTTTCCAGTAAACAAGCTTCAGCTTTAATTTGCACTGTGCCAGCAATTCCACACCTGGGAAGCCGAGCTCCATACAGCAAAGCAAGCTGCTGATCAAACATCCGAGATAGATACTGCCTAGTAGCGCAGGTTCCCTCAAAGAATAGCTTACACCGAGACTTCCATAACAACCACAACACAATTGTTGAGACTAGCCTCAAAAAATTTCCTCGTTGGCCCGTTCCAGTTAACCACCAACCGAGAATCATGGATTTTGGATTGCGGAAATCCGAGGTAGGGATGATGAAATCAGCTCGACTAGCTGCGTAGCGCCAAAGGTAGATTGACAACTCACAATCCAAAAATATGTGCTGAAAATAGTCGCTACCCTTAGAACAAGAGCATCTAGAAACCATATTAAACCCAAACTTCCACAAAATATCCTCCAATGGTAGAAACCTATTGAAGAACCGCCAAAGGAATAGGTGCAAATGCAGCGGCATCTCCTTCATCCATAGCATCTTTTGAGTCATAAGCGAGACTGAATTATCTGAAAAGAGAGAGATTGCCGAGGCTAAAGAAAAATTACCCGAGTCCTCCATCTGCCATATCCATTGATCCGGGGCCGTCCTTAGTGTAGTCATAGGAAATTCTTGAATTACTTCACCCGGAATAATAGTACTAAGTGTTGCTACATTCCAACCTTGACTTGACAAGTGATCGGCAATTGTGCTATTCTTGAGAAATTCTGGGCCATGTGGAACACAACTTGCAATACTCCCAATCATTGAGAATTTGTCATACCAAAACGAGCTTAGACCATCACGAATCAACAGCATCATATGCCGTTCCGATATGTCTTTGACATTCACCAAGCGTTTCCAAACATAAGAGCAACCTGGTTGTACTTGCGCCATTGATACATGCGGCAGTCCTTGGCAATATCGGTCTCTCATGAAGTCCGTCCATAATGAATGCGATGTGCGGAATCGTCACCATAACTTTATAGAGTAACCCTTTCGGAATTGATCCAAAGTGACCAACCCAAGACCATTTGATTCAGTGCTTTGACAAATCCTTTTCCATGACATCCAATGTCGACGCTTGACTCCATTTGATATCCCCCATAAGAAATTTGCAAACATTCGTTCAATATTCACCAACACACTAGCGGGAGGATTCATAATTGATAGTATATGTAACGTCATTGAGAAGAGAACGTGTCTAATTAATATTAATCTGCCCGCCATGTCAAGAAACTTCATTTGCCAACCCTCTATTCGTGCCGCCAAGCTCTCGGTTAATCTTGCAAAATGTTCCACCTTTCCCCTACCTTTTATCAATGGGCAACCCAAGTATGTAATCGGAAAATCACCATGTATAAACCCTGTATGCTGTTGGATTCTGTGAGACTGTGCCTCGCCTGTTTTAGATGATGTGTAAAAAGCCGATTTCCCTACATTCACTCTCTGCCCCGACACCTGTTCATATCTCTTCAACATCTCCACCAAATTACATACACTTCGCTGCCCTCCATTGAGAAAGATAATGATGTCATCCGCAAAGCTTAGGTGGGATATATTTAGTGCCTTTCTTGGTAACGCATAAGGTATTATGTGACCCATACGAATTTCACGCTCCGAGTTTCTTGATAGAACCTCCCATTGCCAAAATAAACAATAAAGGTGATATAGGATCACCCCTGTTTCACACCTCTCCCGACTTTAAAATAACCATGTGGCACTCCATTTATAAGGATAGAAAACCAATTGGAAGTAAGTAAATTTTTACCAAATGAAGAGCATGTGCCGAGAATCCAAATTTCCGCAAGACCTTTATTAAATATGAATGTGAGACCCGGTCAAAGGCTTTCATCATATCCAATTTGATTATCAAATTACCACCCCAAATCCGACGATCCAAGTGCTGAACCATTTCTTGCACCAGTAAGACGTTGTCGGAAATAAGACGTCCTTTGACAAATCCCGATTGATTAGGAGAGATAAGTTTTGGCAGAAGTGAAGACAAACGATTGGCAAGCACCTTCGAGATAATCTTGCTAGCAAAAGAGAAAAGGGATATCGGCCTAAAGTCTTGAAAAGTTGTTGGATTCGGAATTTTTGGAATGAGGATAATCAAGGAGCTAGCCATGGACTTTGGTTGTGGAAGACCTGGCCAAAAATCCCGAACCGAGTTCAAAACATCTTGACAAACAATAGACCAACAAGCTTGAAAGAAATAACTAGAAAACCCATCCGGCCCTGAGGCACTGTTTTTCCCAAGAGAAAATACCGCAAGTTTTGTTTTATCTAGACTCGGCAAACAACTCAAATTGCGATTATCCTCTTCAGTTATGAGCTCGGGTAGAACATCTAGCATGGAATCATCAATGTGCATATCCAAATCCTCCGTAAATAGTTGATCATAGTAAGTTGCACCGGCTTGCCCAATTTGTGCCCGATCCGTGAGCAAAGTCCCCGAGTCATCCTGAATACTTAGAATTCTTAGTTGCCTTCTACGATTGGAGCATATGGAGTGAAAATACTTGGTGTTTTCATTACTCTCCTTCAACCATTTTACACGTGAACGTTGTTTCCAAAAAATTTCCTCCAACAATAGGACGGCAGTGTACTCCCCTTGCGCCTCCTTTAACAGATTGTTCAATTCACCACTTGGATTTGCATCACATGCAATCTCCGCTTCTCTGACTTTCAACTCCTCTTGAGCCAAGTTCTTATGTATATTTCCAAATACATCCTTGTTCCAAACTTGCAAAACCTTCTTCAATCGTTTTAATTTCTCCATTAATACATACATACCGTTTCCTGCGACTTCCTGTGACAAGCTATCGGAAACCAAAGCCATGAAGGATGAATGCCGAGTCCACATGCTTTGAAATCTGAAGGCCGATGTGCTACGTTGATGCAAGAGGCTTAAATGAACAAGTAATGGGCAATGATCTGATAAAGAGCGGTGAAGATGATCAACCTTTGTTACCTGGAAAAAATCGTTCCATTTGGTATTGACAAGAACTCTATCAAGGCGCCTTAACAAAGGCGGATTAGAGCTGCGAGACCATGTATACGGGTTGCCACAGTAACCCACATCCATCAAACTACAATTATTAATCACGTCATTGAATTCCAGCATAGGTAAGGCAGCGGGTATTGATCCCAGACTTTCCTCAAGTTTTGAAATTGTAAGCCCTAAGGGCGAACGAACTCTGTTTTTGATATTGGACAAACATTTGATGTTGTGTCTAATGATCTTAATCTTTGTGATAGAATATTGGAAATCTTGTAGGAAGCTCTAAGTACTTCAATCAAGCCATGTTCAAGATTCAAAGTCATACTATTCAAGGCTCATCTATGAAGATTGAAGATTGAAGACTTAGTTTGGTTAGTTTAGCTTTGTCGTCATTAGTCGTAATCTTTAAAGCTCTAACCAAAGCTCTTATGAACATAAGCTTCTCACTCTAGTCTTGCATACATGATTTCATAAACACGTTTTCAAAAGGCAAAAGTTTCAAATGTGTTTCAAAACGTGTGAAAAATCACTTTGGAAGTTCGGTCAACCGAGCTTAAGTTCGGTTGAACCGTCGAGAAACTGAGAGTTTTGAAATATGGCTTGGTCGACCATGAGGCAGTTCGGTCGACCTAAGCATGGGGTCGGTCGACCGACCCTGTGTGAGGTTGAACCGAAGTTCGGTTCGGTCATCCGAAGTGGTCGTTCGGTCAACCGAACTCTGTTTTAAACTAGCCGTTTTTTTACCGTTGGAGAGTCGTTTTTCAGCCATATTTGAAATATATAAATACTCCAAAGCTAGAGAAACATTCCAAGGATTGCATATCAAATATTCATTGATCTCTCATCAAGCCAAAACACTTTCAAAGCAAAATACTCTTCATCCTTATGATCTAAAGCATTCAAGAGTATTCTTTCAAAAGCAAGACAAAGAGTGGACTTCATATGTTCAAGAGCTAAATTGTTTGTGCTTCAAAGGTACTATATCTTTCACTTAGAAGAGTGAACAACCTTGTACTTAACCTTTCTTAATTCCCTTTCTTAGTGATAGGGTTATTATTGTAAGTCCTACTTTGTGTGGGCATCCCTTGGTTGTAAAGTCCTACTTTGTGTGGGCAATTGTAAAAGTCCTACTTTGTGTGGGCATCTTCTTAGTGAAGTGTTTGAAATCCTTGGGTGCGGCTCAAGGTAGTGGAGGTAGATTCTAAGTGAATCGAACCACTATAAATCCTTTGTCTTGTTGATTGGGTTTTGCTTTAGCTTTCATTCATCTTGCTCAAGTTCTCACTTGCATTGATTAGTATTCGAAAAAAGTTAGCAAGATTAGTTAAAACCCAATTCACCCCCTCTTGTGTTTTACAATTGGTATCAGAGCCTCGTCTTCATTTTTAGCATAACCGCTTGAAGTAAAGATTATGGCCGGTAATTCCGCATTGGCGTATTTAGAGGGGTCTTCCACCATTAGGCCACCACTTTTTGATGGTAATAATTATGAAGCTTGGAAAGAACGTTTCAAGATATATGTGTGCTCAATAGATTATTCTTTATGGCATATATTTGAAAATGGTCCATATGTGCCTATGAAGTTGGTGGAAGGTGTTCAAGTGCCAAAACCGGACAAGGAGTTAAATGAGCTTGAGTCCAAGAAGATGACTCAAAATTACAAGGCAATGAACATCCTTAGTTGTGCTTTAAGTCAAGATGAGTACAATCGTGTCATTGGAAGAAAATCCGCACACTCCATGTGGAAAATGCTTGAAGTTACTCATGAAGGCACAAATCAAGTCAAGGAGTCAAGGTTGAATATACATGTTAGAGAATTTGAGCTATTCTCCATGAAGCCTAATGAATCTATCAATGAGATGAACTCAAGGCTCACCAACATTGTAAATGGGTTGAGGTCTAATGGCAAGGAGTATACTACCGGAGAAATAAATAGGAAGATTCTCAATTCTCTTCCTAAAAGTTGGGAAAATAAAGCCCTTGCCATTGAAGAGTCCAAGAATTTAAAGACCTATTCAACGGAGGAACTTCTTGGCTCACTACTAACTTTTGAAATGAAGATAAAGAAAAATTGTTCTACAAAGGGTAGTAATCTTGAGTCCATCATCAATAATGAAGAAGGAGAGAATTTGTTCTTCACTCTCAAAAAATGCAAAGTGCTTGTTAAGCCATTGGGATGAAGAAGAAAGTGATGATGATCAAGAAGAAAATGATCACACATGTCTTATGGCATTTGATAATGAGGTACATCCTTCTCCATCTATTTCTAATTCTTTTAATGATAGTGATGATGATGAGGATGATCCTAATGAGCTTTTAATTGATATGTATGATCAATTGAAAAATTGTGCAAAGCAAAACAAAGCTATGAAGCTTAAAATTGAATCTTTGCTTTGTGAAAACAAAAAGATATGTGATGAGGTTGATTGCTTAAAAGTTGAAAATGAAAAGCTTATTGCTACATGCAACACTTCCTCATTAGAGTATCTTGAAGCTTGTGTTAAATTGTCTTCTTTAGAAAACAAGCTTCTTGAATTTGATCTTTTGGAAAACAAAGTTAAAGATCTTACCCTTCTTGTTGAAAACTTTACTAAGGGTAAGAAAAATCTTGATCAAATTCTTGGTATGCAACGTGCTTCACATGATAAACATGGTCTTGGTTATAATGCTAATCACAATGATCATGCTAGCTCTTCTAAGTTGCATAAGAATCACTTTGGCATGCAATGTGCTTCACATGATAAAAATGGCCTTGTTGATATTGCTAAACATATTGACATTACTAGCTCTTCTCTTACACTTAAGAATCATGTTGTAAATGCTAGTATGTCTCATAGGCCAAATAGATATCATTTGCATGCTCACCAATCTTCTAAGCCACACCCTTGTTGCACATATTGTGGAAAACATGGTCACTCAAATGCTAGATGCCATGTTAAGAAGAAGATTGAAAGGGGTGTTAAAACTATTTGGAAAGTTAAACGCATTTTAACTAACCCCCATGGACCCAAACAAAAGTGGGTACCAAAAGTTATTCTTCCCTTGAACTTATAGGTTCTTATAAGATAGATGCATGCCACCAAGCTTCAATGGACTTGATTCAAAAAGAAGTGGCATTGGGGAGAAGTCGAAGGAGATGTGCCAAAAGAAGAAATTCCAAAAGCACTCCTCAACACTTGGTTTCTCAAAGCTCAAATGACAATCAATTGGAGAACCAAGTTGGTTAGATAATAAGAGCAAAGCATCAAGTGATGACAAGAGCCAAAGTGTCAATCCAATGTCTTCATCACTTGGTAAGAAAGCAAAGGTATCAAAATCACCTTCTCATAACACTTTGATTAATGAGTTAAGTGTTTTTGATATATATACATGCTTGCTCTTATATAAATGTTGCATCTCACATGCTTGAATTCAATAATTATATAGATGACCTTTAGCATGCTCTTGTTTATTCATGTCTATTGAGCTAAGGTATCTATGAGATGTAGCATATGCAACTTGATTGATTCTTGTTTTGTTATGTCATATTCATTTAAGAATCTATCTAGTTGTTTTGGTTTTTGATAACCATGATCCTTAAGCATATATGTGTTACTTGATGATATTGAGCTAATCATGAAGGACCTTTAAAAAAGGTACCAAATTTGTTATCAAGAATTCCTTGTAGGTAACAAAGAGTTCTATCCTTCAAGAAGAAGATATGAACTACAAGGAATGGCACAAGTGAGCTAAGACTCCAAGAAAAGAGTCAAATGCTAAGGATTACAAAATTGTGATGATCAATGAAAGTGATCACACAAAAAGGCCTCAATGGACTTGTTGATAAATAAGATCTACCAAAATGGTAAGAAGTCCAAGCTCAAAGAGCGTTGAGGTACAAGGCTTAACTCATCCTTTGATTAGTGGTCATTATGTTGTTTTTTGATCCTTATGAGCTATAACATTCCTTTATGATGAGTTTAGTTAAATGGCTAAGAAGTATTTGCTCATTCAATTTTCAACTTGCATGATCACTTTGTGGATTGTTAGTGCAAGTAGTTTAGGATATACTTCTAGTCTTTGTAAGACAAAGAGAGTTTGTGCATTTTTGCTAATGGTTTATGTACATCATATTTTGCTTGTCAAAATGCTTATTGTTCATTCCAAACTTGACAAGAATGATGATTTAAAAGCATAAACTTGATTATTGAAACTCTCTGTTTTTATGTGCATGGGTTCTTTTATCTTGATAATGTGTCTTGTGTTCTACTTATAAGATCTTAATTGCTTAAAGTATAAACACAATCACAATTGGTATCAATATCTTCAAGAATGCACATACCATATCTCTTTGGTGCTTGATCCTCATTTACATATGCTTAACATGATGCGCTTGATTTTTATCGTTTTTGAGTATCATGTTAAGAAGTTGCATCATTAAGAGATATAGGGGGAGTCTTCATATGTTTTTATCTTATACCCCCTTATATGTGATGTATTCTCAATTTTTTATTTTTTACATCATCACATCACTTATTGGCTTGGTTTTCAACTTTCTTATCTTATAGCCAATTTGTGTTAGTTATTTCGGGAGTTATACATGTTATTCATGTTCTTTTTCTACATGTGTTTTCCCTAAATAACTATGAGATCATATACTTTGTTATTGGTATTATTCTTTTGTGATCTCATTTAAGCTTTTGGTTAGTCTTGCTTCTAGAGTGTTATACTCATTTAGCTAACCATTAACTTATTAGAGGAATGTACTACAATTGGTATCTTACACTTCCTCTAAATTTTTTGGTTGTGATACATATGCTTAACTTTTATGTTTTAACAATTGGTATCACATCCCACTCTTGTTAGCTATATTTTCAACTTGTTTTTCTTCTTAAAGAGCTAACATGTTTTGTTTGATAAACGGGGAGATTGTTCTTTAAGGTTTATTCCTTATCTCCTTTGTTTTAGCTTAGGTTGATATTCTTTTTGAGCCATATATGACCATCTTTTGATTTATGTGTTATTATGGACTCCTCTTTGTTTAGAAATCAACCAAGCTTATTCTTGATCAATCCTTTCTCAAAATGATTTATGATCTTTAAGATTGATTTTTTAAACCATTACGGTTTCTCATTTGTTTTTAAAAGTTTTTCATCAATTGATATCAGTTTTGTTTTCAATTGGTATTAAGTTTTGTTTTCAATTGGTATCATTTTTTTTTAAAGGGAGAATTCATATATTTCATCAAGCTTCTCCAATATTAATCTTTACTTTTCGCTAAATGCTTTTCTTATTGGCGCTCTGATAGCCCTTTTTGATGTTGACAAAAAGAGGGAGAATTTTTAGTGTTGCAAATGTGCCATGTGAAGTATTTTACAAAAAGGAGAAAGCTTAGAACTTTGCAAAATGGGAGAGATAAGGGATTCTCTAAAATAGGGGGAGTAGAATAATTTGTTATCTACTTGTCTAGATCCTTAATATCCTTATCTCATGCATTCATGTTTATATACTTTAAAGATTTATCTTTTGTATATTATTCCCATTTGCATCAATGTTTTGTCATCATCAAAAAGGGGGAGATTGTTAGCCCTAAGGGCAAAGTTACTCTATCATGTTTTTGATGATAACAAAACATTGAGAGTTCTAATGTTTGTGTGAGTAATGTTCTTTGTAATAGGATCTTTAGCACTCACATCGACATTGATGAAAATGGTAAGTTAGCTTCTTGTGTAAACTAAGGTATGTATATTACATACAAGAATGCTATATGATGGAAGGAAGGAGGCAAGGAGGATGGTTGGGAAATAGGGCTCTTCTATGAGTTCCTAGGTTATATGGCAAAAGAACTTATAATGCTAGTGCTTATGTCTTTGCATATTTTTGTCTTTACAATTGGTATCGTATACAATTGGTATCTTCTAAGCATTAGTCTTTGTACTTATTTGTTCTTAGATCCTTTTGCCATGCTTCCATGTACTTACATTGTCCATATTCTATCTTATTACATCAAAGTTTGTCATAATCAAAAAGGGGGAGATTGTAAGCCCTAAGGGCGAACGAACTCTGTTTTTGATATTGGACAAACATTAGATGTTGTGTCTAATGATCTTAATCTTTGTGATAGAATATTGGAAATCTTGTAGGAAGCTCTAAGTACTTCAATCAAGCCATGTTCAAGATTCAAAGTCATACTATTCAAGGCTCATCTATGAAGATTGAAGATTGAAGACTTAGTTTGGTTAGTTTAGCTTTGTCGTCATTAGTCGTAATCTTTAAAGCTCTAACCAAAGCTCTTATGAACATAAGCTTCTCACTCTAGTCTTGCATACATGATTTCATAAACACGTTTTCAAAAGGCAAAAGTTTCAAATGTGTTCTTATCCAAAAAGCCTTTGATTTCATAGATAAGTCTTTTAGAAAAGTTTTCCAAGTGTTCTTACTTGTTACCTTTTAGGAAAACCTTTTTAGACTTTAAAAGACTTTAAAAGACTTCAAAAGATTTCAAAACGTGTGAAAAATCACTTTGGAAGTTCGGTCAACCGAGCTCAAGTTCGGTTGAACCGTCGAGATACTGAGAGCAGAACAAACTTGGATCGGTCGACCATAGGGTAGTTCGGTCGACCTATATGAGCCTGTTCGGTCGACCGACCTAGGCCAAGTTGATCCGAAGTTCAGTTTCGGTCAACCGAACTCTGTTTTGAACTAGCCGTTTTCTGACCGTTAAAAAGTCGTTTTTCAGCCAAATTTGAAATGTATTTATACTCCAAAGCTAGAGAAACATTCCAAGGCTTGCATATCAAATATTCATTGATCTCTCATCAAGCCAAAACACTTTCAAAGCAAAATACTCTTCATCCTTATGATCTAAAGCATTCAAGAGTATTCTTTCAAAAGCAAGACAAAGAGTGGACTTCATATGTTCAAGAGCTAAATTGTTTGTGCTTCAAAGGTACTATATCTTTCACTTAGAAGAGTGAACAACCTTGTACTTAACCTTTCTTAATTCCCTTTCTTAGTGATAGGGTTATTATTGTAAGTCCTACTTTGTGTGGGCATCCCTTGGTTGTAAAGTCCTACTTTGTGTGGGCAATTGTAAAAGTCCTACTTTGTGTGGGCATCTTCTTAGTGAAGTGTTTGAAATCCTTGGGTGCGGCTCAAGGTAGTGGAGGTTGTAAAACACAAGAGGGGGGGGTGAATTGGGTTTTAACTAATCTTGGTAACTTTTTCGAATACTAATCAATGCAAGTGAGAACTTGAGCAAGATGAATGAAAGCTAAAGCAAAACCCAATCAACAAGACAAAGGATTTATAGTGGTTCGATTCACTTAGAATCTACCTCCACTACCTTGAGCCGCACCCAAGGATTTCAACAAACTTCACTAAGAAGATGCCCACACAAAGTAGGACTTTACACTAGTGGCTAACTCACAAAGAGTTTTACACACAACCACTATACAAGAAAACTCACTAAGAGCTTGCCCACACTAAGTAGGTCTTTTACAAGATTACCCTATCACTAAGAAAGGGAATGAAAAGGTTTAAGAACAATACAATTAAGTTCACTCTTCTAAGTGAAAGATTAATACCTTTGAAGCACAACAATTTATAGCTCTTTGAACATATGAAGTTCACTCTTTGTCTTGCTTTTGAAAGAATACTCTTGAATGCTTTTAGATCATAAGGAAGAAGAGTATTTAGCTTTGAAAGTATTTAGACTTGATAAGATATCAATGTTTTATGTTTGTCAAAGTCTTAGAATGTTTCTCTAGCTTTGGAGTATATATACATTTCAAATTTGGCTGAAAAACGACTTTCCAACGGTCAAAAAAACGGCTAGTAGAAACAGAGTTCGGTTGACCGAACATTTCACTTCGGATGACCGAACCAACTTCGGATCCACTTGGCCTAGGTCGGTCGACCGAACAGGCTCATATAGGTCGACCGAACTACCCTATGGTCAACCGATCCAAGTTTGTTCTGCTCTCAGTATCTCGACGGTTCAACCGAACTTGAGCTCGGTTGACCGAACTTCCAAAGTGATTTTTCACACGTTTTGAAATCTTTTGAAGTCTTTTAAAGTCTTTTAAAGTCTAAAAAGGTTTTCCTAAAAGGTAACAAGTAAGAACACTTGGAAAACTTTTCTAAAAGACTTATCTATGAAATCAAAGGCTTTTTGGATAAGAACACATTTGAAACTTTTGCCTTTTGAAAACGTGTTTATGAAATCATGTATGCAAGACTAGAGTGAGAAGCATATGTTCATAAGAGCTTTGGTTAGAGCTTTAAAGATTACGACTAATGACGACAAAGCTAAACTAACCAAACTAAGTCTTCAATCTTCAATCTTCATAGATGAGCCTTGAATAGTATGACTTTGAATCTTGAACATGGCTTGATTGAAGTACTTAGAGCTTCCTACAAGATTTCCAATATTCTATCACAAAGATTAAGATCATTAGACACAACATCTAATGTTTGTCCAATATCAAAAACAGAGTTCGTTCGCCCTTAGGGCTTACAATCTCCCCCTTTTTGATTATGACAAACTTTGATGTAATAAGATAGAATATGGACAATGTAAGTACATGGAAGCATGGCAAAAGGATCTAAGAACAAATAAGTACAAAGACTAATGCTTAGAAGATACCAATTGTATACGATACCAATTGTAAAGACAAAAATATGCAAAGACATAAGCACTAGCATTATAAGTTCTTTTGCCATATAACCTAGGAACTCATAGAAGAGCCCTATTTCCCAACCATCCTCCTTGCCTCCTTCCTTCCATCAAAAGGCAAGTTTTGAGACATAAGATATATACAAACATATACAAGCTCCCCCTCAAAACATGCCGGGTAGGATAAAAAAAATGATTAATACACAAAGATTAATACACATTTTAGCAAGATTAATACACATTTTTCTCCCCCTTTGGCATAATCAAAAAGACTACAAACTCCATAGTTAATACACCATTTTTCTTGAAGAATGATCTTTTTGAATAAGCTTGGTTGATTTCAAAATACAAAGAGTCCATAATGACACATAAAAATAAAAAAAAAAAGGTTATTTATGGCTCAAAAAGAATATCAACCAAAGCTAAAAACAAAGGAGATAGGGAATATAACCTTTAAGAACAATCTCCCCGTTTATCAAACATACGATGTTAGCTATTTGAGATAAAACCAAGTATGATACAAATTGACCAATTGTAAAAACCAATTGTAAATGTAGCCAATTGTAAAAGACGTTTGAAAATATAGCTAACAAAGTACTAGTGGAAGTGATACAATGAATACATAAGTTAAGCATAAGTATCACAACCAAAAGAAGTAGAGGAAGTGTAAGAAAACACTTTGAGTACATTCCTCTAACATGTTAATGGTTAGCTAAATGAGTGTAACAACTCTTAAAGCAATACTAACCAAAAACTATAATGAGATCACAATGGATAAGACAAAGAAGAATATGATCTCAAAGTTATTAAGGGAGAATATATGTGATACCAATAACACATATAACTTCCAAGATAACTTACACACGTTGGCTATAAGAGATAAAAGATGAAAGACAAGCCAACAAGTGATGTGATGATGTAAAATAAGAACAATTGAGCATACATCACATATTATGAGAGAGGTATGAGTTGAAAACATTTGAAAAAACTCCCTCTTAGGTTGTGCCACTTCCAAACACTCAAATAGACACAACCCATGGCATAATGCCACAATCACAGTTTATATCCTAAGTCAAGCATCTAGACGATCAACCACATAAGATTAATGCTAAAGACTTGAATATAAACACAAACCCCTATATGCAATAAAGATCAAGTGAAAACTAAACATAGCATATACAAAAACTTCCCCAAAGCATAAAACACTTCATAATAGAGGGGAGGGGGTAGTAAAAAAAGGAGATTTCATCACAAAGATCAAATCATTAAGCTCACTCATAACATGCTCAAGAGAATCAAAAACATATGAAGAACAAGCATGTTATAAAATCTCCAAGGTGCCCATTTCAAGAACAATTAAACATTATATGGAAAGTAAGATCAATAATTGTTCAAGGAAATGAAAGAGATTGAGTTTAGGAATATCTCATTGAATTTGATGAATGCTTTTGCACTTTGAGTTCCTTCAATGAGTTCCTTGAGCTTCTCAATCTTCTTTGCATGACAAGTGTAGAGTCATCAATGATGGGTGACTTTTCTTTGATGAATCCTCTACAATCTTGTGATCCTTGGCATTTGACTCTTTTATTGGAGTCTTAGCTCATTTGTGCCATTCCTTGTAGTTCATATCTTCTTCTTGAAGTTTAGAACTCTTTGTTACCTACAAGGGATTCTTGAGAGCAAAAATGGTACCTTTTTCAAGGTCCTTCATGATTAGCTCAAAATCTCAAGTAAGACAAATATGCATAAGGATCATGGTTATCAAAAACCAAAACAACTAGATAGATTCTTAAATGAATATGACATAACAAAACAAGAATCAATCAAGTTGCATATGCTACATCTCATAGATACCTTAGCTCAATAGATATGGATAAACAAGATCATGCTAAAGGTCATCTATATAATTATTGAATTCAAGCATGTGAGATGCAACATTTATATAAGAGCAAGCATGTATATATATCAAAAACACTTAACTCATTAATCAAAGTGTTATGAGAAGGTGATTTTGATACCTTTGCTTTCTTACCAAGTGATGAAGACATTGGATTGACACTTTGGCTCTTGTCATCACTTGATGCTTTGCTCTTTGTATCTAAGCAACTTGGTTCTCCAATTGATTAACATTTGAGCTTTGAGAATCCAAGTGTTAAGGAGTGCTTTTGAATTTGTTCCTTTGGCACATCTCCTTTAACTTCTCCCCAATACCACTTCTTTTTGAATCAAGTCCATTGAAGCTTTGTGGCATTCATCTAACTTATTAGAACCTATAAGATCAAGGGAGGAGTAGCTTTTGGTACCCACTTTTGTTTGGGTCCATGGGGGTTAGTTGAAATACGTTTAACTTTCCAAATAGTTTTTACCCCCTTTTCAATCTTCTTCTTAACATGGCATCTAGCATTGGTATGACCATGTTTACCACAATATGTGCAACAAATGTGTGGCTTAGAAGATTTGTGAACATGCTCATAATATCTATTTTGCCTATGTGAGGAACTAGCATGCACAAAGTTATTCTTAGGCAACTTAGAAAAGCTAGCATGATCAAAGTGATTAGCATTATAACCAAGACCATGTCTATCATGTGAAGCACGTTGCATAACAAGAATATGATCAAGCTTTTGTGTTCCTTTGGAGAACTTGTCAACTAGTGAAGTAAGCTCAACAACTTTGATTTTCAAACTATCAAATTCAACAAGTTGACATTCAAGAGATGACATTTTATCACATGCTTCTTTGTATTGTAATGAAGATGTTTTGCAAGTAGTAATGAGATTTTCATTTTCACATTTCAAGCATTTAACATCATCACACAATTTTTTCATTTTCATTAATCAACTTTGATCTTTCATCAAGCAAGGATTCAATTTTAAGTTTCATCTCTTTGTTTTGCTTTGCACATTTTTTCATTTGCTCATACATATCATATAAAAGCTCATTAGGATCTTCCTCATCATCATCATCATTAGAATATGAAGGGGAGGGAGAAAGATGTACCTCATTACCAAAAGCCATGAAGCAAACATTTGAGTTTTCCTCTCCTTCTTCATTTTCTCTCTCATCTTGATCCCATGTGCATAGCATGCCCTTTGCATTCTTTGATTTGAAGAATTTTTTTCTTTTTTGTCTTCCTTGAGGCCCTTTGCTTTGGCGGTTGGGCAATTTCCTAAGAGATGTTGATTGCTTCCACACTCATAGCATTCCATCCCATTAGGATTTAGTTCTCTTCTATTTTGATGGAATTTTCTTCCTTTCCCAGGGAAAACATCTTTTTCATTCGTTTTACCATTAAATCCATAGTCTCATCATCTAGGTTGATGTCTTCCTCATCACTTGAGCAATTTGATTCCTCTAGATCAAGAAAAGATTTTAGAGCAATATTCATCTTGGACTTGTCAATACGCTCTTCCTTTTTTGTGAGTTAGCTCATATGTGAGAAGAGAACCAATAAGCTCCTCCGTAGGATATGTTTTCAAATCCTTGGCTTCTTCAATGACTAGAGCTTTTCCTTCCCAACTTTTGGGAAGAGAGTTGAGAATCTTCCTATTTATTTCACCCAAAGTGTAATCTTTACCATATGACTTCAAACCATTTACCACATTGGTGAATCTTGTATTCATCTCATTGATTGATTCATTTGGCTCCATGGTGAATAGCTCAAACTCTCTAACTAGCAAATTCAACTTTGACTCTTTCACTTGATTTGTGCCTTCATGAGTAACTTCAAGCATTTTCCACATGGCATGAGCCGATTTGCTTCCACGAACACGGTTGTACTCATCCGGATTCAAGGCACAACTTAGAATGTTCATTGCCATATAATTTCGAGTCATTTTCTTGGACTCAACTTCATTTAGCTCATTATCCGGTTTTGACATTAAAGTACCATCAACAATCTTCAATGGAATAAAAGGACCTTCTTCAAATATATGCCATAGAGAATAATCAATGGAGCACACATATATCTTGAATCGGTTTTTCCAAGCATTATAGTTGTTTCCATCAAAGAGTGGTGGTCTATTTGTAGAAGAACCCTCTTGGTAGGCTAAAGCGGAAATACCGGCCATGATCTTTGCTTCTAGTGGTTAAACTAAAATTGAAGACGAAGCTCTGATACCAATTGTAAAACACAAGAGGGGGGGGTGAATTGGGTTTTAACTAATCTTGGTAACTTTTTCGAATACTAATCAATGCAAGTGAGAACTTGAGCAAGATGAATGAAAGCTAAAGCAAAACCCAATCAACAAGACAAAGGATTTATAGTGGTTCGATTCACTTAGAATCTACCTCCACTACCTTGAGCCGCACCCAAGGATTTCAACAAACTTCACTAAGAAGATGCCCACACAAAGTAGGACTTTACACTAGTGGCTAACTCACAAAGAGTTTTACACACAACCACTATACAAGAAAACTCACTAAGAGCTTGCCCACACTAAGTAGGTCTTTTACAAGATTACCCTATCACTAAGAAAGGGAATGAAAAGGTTTAAGAACAATACAATTAAGTTCACTCTTCTAAGTGAAAGATTAATACCTTTGAAGCACAACAATTTATAGCTCTTTGAACATATGAAGTTCACTCTTTGTCTTGCTTTTGAAAGAATACTCTTGAATGCTTTTAGATCATAAGGAAGAAGAGTATTTAGCTTTGAAAGTATTTAGACTTGATAAGATATCAATGTTTTATGTTTGTCAAAGTCTTAGAATGTTTCTCTAGCTTTGGAGTATATATACATTTCAAATTTGGCTGAAAAACGACTTTCCAACGGTCAAAAAACGGCTAGTAGAAACAGAGTTCGGTTGACCGAACATTTCACTCGGATGACCGAACCAACTCGGATCCACTTGGCCTAGGTCGGTCGACCGAACAGGCTCATATAGGTCGACCGAACTACCCTATGGTCAACCGATCCAAGTTTGTTCTGCTCTCAGTATCTCGACGGTTCAACCGAACTTGAGCTCGGTTGACCGAACTTCCAAAGTGATTTTTCACACGTTTTGAAATCTTTTGAAGTCTTTTAAAGTCTTTTAAAGTCTAAAAAGGTTTTCCTAAAAGGTAACAAGTAAGAACACTTGGAAAACTTTTCTAAAAGACTTATCTATGAAATCAAAGGCTTTTTGGATAAGAACACATTTGAAACTTTTGCCTTTTGAAAACGTGTTTATGAAATCATGTATGCAAGACTAGAGTGAGAAGCATATGTTCATAAGAGCTTTGGTTAGAGCTTTAAAGATTACGACTAATGACGACAAAGCTAAACTAACCAAACTAAGTCTTCAATCTTCAATCTTCATAGATGAGCCTTGAATAGTATGACTTTGAATCTTGAACATGGCTTGATTGAAGTACTTAGAGCTTCCTACAAGATTTCCAATATTCTATCACAAAGATTAAGATCATTAGACACAACATCTAATGTTTGTCCAATATCAAAAACAGAGTTCGTTCGCCCTTAGGGCTTACAATAGGTAGATTCTAAGTGAATCGAACCACTATAAATCCTTTGTCTTGTTGATTGGGTTTTGCTTTAGCTTTCATTCATCTTGCTCAAGTTCTCACTTGCATTGATTAGTATTCGAAAAAGTTAGCAAGATTAGTTAAAACCCAATTCACCCCCCCTCTTGTGTTTTACAGAAATAACGTTAAAATCTCCACCTACAACCCACGGATCATCCAAACTGCCTGCAAAAGAAGATAACTCACACCACAAATCCCTACGCTGCGTATATTGACATCGGGCATACACAAAAGAACCATAAACTGTTGCCCCCGCAAAGTTATTAATTTTAATATGAACAACTTGTTCATGATCTCCAACAACCAACAAATCCAAAGTTCCATCCCACAACAACCAGATTTTGCTTGACACATTACCATAAGCATGATCAAATCCTAACTTAGCAGAACAAATAGGTAGTTCGGAAAGCTGTAGCATGGGTTCAATTAAGACAAACAAATTAAATGATAATCTCGTTTAAGTTGTTTAACACGAGCCAACGATTCATCGTTACCAATTCCTCTAATATTTCAGATTGTAAAATCCATTAAACATTAGGGAAAACGTAAAAGCTTAGTAACTTACTTAACAAAAAGGCCGATGGCCCTTTTGCGCAATCCGAACAGACTTCCGCACATCACCGTCGTTGGGTTGTTGCTTCTTTTTGTTATTCCTGGGTTTCGGCCCGACTGAGACCTCAACCAAATTTCCCAAGTCCAATGCCACTCTCTCAATGTCCATAGCCTTTCTGGCAGCCGCTTGAGCAGCCTGTGCTGCTCTAGCTCTATCCAAACGAGCCCCAAGCCGAGTGGAAAATTCCAAGAAGTCTTTCCAGCCCTCTCTCGGAATCACATGGGTTTTTGGCCCTGTAGCCGATTGAGCCATTTTTGGAAGTTCCAATGGCTGCACCATTGAAACATTTACTTCCCAATCATCCTTACTGCCCAATCCAATGTCTTTTGGTCATTTTGAAGGGACGTTGGAGTCATCTTGAACTCGTAGCGGATTAACCGGTGTAGTCAAAACCACAAGCGAATGTGCCATCCCTTGTTCTTGCACCATGAGTGCTGCCGGAGTCATGACCCGAACCGGATCAGTGGTCGACTCAGCAGGCGTGACAGACCCTTGCTCATGTCCCTCTAGGTCTGGAGAGTTCACCCGAACCGAGTCAGATTTTGACCCACCCGGAGTTGCAGACCCGATTACCTGCTGATTCGAAATCCTAGCCGTGGCCTCAGCTGTACCACCACTCTCAATCAGCTTCTTTGGATCACCAACGATCTTCTCGGACTGTAATTTCCTCGGCATTACAGCCGGTGGTAATACTTGCATGACCTTTTTGGGGAGTACGTCAGTTTTCGTGACGTCAGCCCTCATGTGATCAACAATTCGACATTCAGAAATTCCGTGACCAATCTTCCAGCAGCCCGAACAATATTTTGGGAGATTTTCATAATCGATTGATTGCCAGAAACCCTTTCCTGACGGGGCATGCCCAATCCAAAGTCTCTTGCACAAAGGTTTTAATAGATCAATTTCGACACATATACGAGCAACACTGGATCTTGTTACCGTTGCTGTGGGTTCATCCAATACCAATGGTACCCCAACTTCCGTTGCTATAGAGAAAAGATAGCTCTTGTTGAATAGATGAATTGGCAACCCCTCCAGTCGAATCCAAGCCGGAACGATCGACGATTCAACCTCCGGATCGAAGTCGTATGTCCATTTAAACACACGCATCTGCGATCCATTAAAATTCCATATTCCCTTCCTCCAAAATCTGCAGTAATCTTCCTCGTGTTCAAATCGGATGATTACATGTCTCAAATCCAAACGTCCAATCCAGAACCCTCCCTTAAATTGCAATTTTTGGAAGTCTCGTTTTAGGAGATCCAATGGCGGTCCTCTTCGTGAGAATTTTCCAACCAAGGCCAGCTTTCATGGCTTTTCGAATGTTTGCAAATCAGCTTCTTCGATTATAAGGGTAGGTTCCCCCTTATATGATGTTAAATCCCTAATCGGTAGTGAAATTTTTGGCTGTGCAGACGCAAAAACAAGGTCTGCAAATGATTTCTTTGGCCAGGCACCACCCAGAGGGGGCGCCGCCGCCACAGGAGTTACCATGGATGCCGCGGCTAAAGAGTTTTAGCGAGCATAGGAGTCTTTGTGTGTTGGGAGCGTTAACCCCTATTGTGCTCGAAGTTCGAGACATCTAGGGCTGATTGGTTGGCTGTTTGTCGCTCCAAACCACGTCTATTTGACGTTCCGGTACCATATCTGGAGGAAGTAAGCGAGGATGAGACCAGTCACACTGATCCAACTATTACTGAAGTTAGTCAACTTGCACACCAGTTAGGGGAAATCGAAGTTGTACTTGTGGCCGGTACGAGCCGTGTTATTAAAGATGATGAAATTATGTCGGGTGATGACAATTCTGAAGAAGATGATGAATTTTTGTCGGAGGATGATTTAGAATGATTAAAACAAAATTATTAATTTGGTTATGTATTTGTTGTTTTGCTTTAATTCTTAAGTTTCCTTTATTAATCCATTTTTTCATGCATGATTAATCTCTTTCTCGGTTCACACTAAGAAGCCACTTGATCGATGCAAATTGAAGTTGAACAACTAGCTTCTTGGAATTCCACATATTGAAGGTGAGTAATATTTGTTGGTTTATTTTTTAGTACTTTATTACCATAAATTAATTGCCGTATTGTATAACTTTTTCATATAATTCAAAGTGGTAATTTATTGCCATAAAATAATTTGATTCTTGAATTTTCAGATTGCAACACATGCATTTCCAAGGATATACATATAAATGACACCAAGAAGTATATGAGAAGTGTAAAATTTGATTGTGAGTGTTCTAATGTAAATGAGAAGTGCAAACTTTGATTGTGAGTGGTGTAATTCAAAGTGCACACTTTGATTGTGAGTGTTATAATGCAAATGAGAAGTGTAAACTTGTGTTTTTTAGAATGTGTGAACTTGTGTTTTCTAGTAAGATAATTGGTTATATAATGTTATTTTTGGGTTTTATTGATTATGTTTGCGATTTGGGATCTTATTGATATTGTTTATGGTTCGTGTTGCTGTTTTTTATAATAGAGATTTAATTAAATTTCAGATTTATTTTTTAAATTAAAAAACATTTAATGACGGAATAGCGACCGTTCTATCGGTTGCTATTGGATTAAAGTCAAAGTCAAATGAAAACGAATCGGTCGCTAATCCGTTGCTAATTACAGACGGAATATTCTGTTGCTAAGGTTGCCGTCGGTATTCGGTCGCTAATGAGTCAAATTCAAAGTCAATAATATTGACCAGTCGGTCGATAATCCGTCGCTATATGGCGAGCCAATAATCGGTCGCTACGTAATCGGTCGACACTCGGTCGTTAACGAGTCAAAGTCAGCAATATTCACCAGTCGGTCGGTAATCCGTCGTTATATGGCGACCCAATAATCGATCGCTACGTAATTCCTCGGCATTCGATTGTTAACGAGTCAAAGTCAAAGTCAACAATATTGACCAATCGGTCGGTAATCCGTCACTATATGACGACCCAATAATCGGTCGCTACGTAATCTGTCGGCATTCGGTAGTTAATGAGTCAAAGTCAAAAGACAACAATGTTGAATGTTCGATCGGTAATCCGTCGCTATATGGCGACTCAATACTCGGTCGCTAAATAATCCGTTGGTAGTCTGTCGTTAATTAGCTTAGCGACAAAAATTATACGACCACGTGATTCAGTCCCTAAGCGGTCGCTAAACTAAGATTAGTGACGGATTTGTCCGTCCCTGTTACGCTATTTTCTTGTAGTGGTAGCCTCAAAAGGAAATTGGAAGACTGGTTTGACTCATCATAGATCGAACCATATATAGTAAGGTGCGATTCCTTCGTTCTGAAGCACCATTCCATTATGGTGTGGCAGAGGAGTTAATTGTGAAACAATTCCACAACTTCTAAGATGTTCCTCAAACTCTTGGTTAAGGTATTCGCCACCTCGATATGATCGGAGTATCTTAATACTTTTACCAAGTTGATTTTGTACTTCATTTTGGAATTCTTTGAATCTTGCAAAATATTTTGATTTATGTTTCATTAGATAGACATACCCATATCTACTGAAATCATCTGTGAATGTGATGAAGTACTGAAACCCTCCTCTAGCACTTGTGTTTATTGGTCCACATACATCTGTATGTATGAGGCCCAACAAATCGGAAGCTCTCTCATTTTGTCCAGTAAAGGGAGCTTTAGTCATTTTGCCTAACAAGCAAGAATCACGTGCCTCATAAGACTCTAAGTCAAATGATATCAAAATTCCATCTTGATGGAGTTTTGATATGAGTTTCTCGTTTTTTTTTTTTTTAGAAAGCCACCAGATGTGGTGGGGCGGACCCCCATTTATTAATAGAGCCGAAAGGCTAAAAAGAATACAAGGAGGGGGACGTAACACCAACACCTCCAAAGTAAAAGGTGGAAACAAATCCACTCCGTACATAAAACTAGCAAGAAAATGCAGACTTTATCATTTATAAATATGATCAAGTATGATACAATAAAACTATGCTATTAAGAATGCAATAAAAGAAAGCATGACCTCTAAATTTTAAGTTTACGAAGGTAAGGGACTCCTTCATGATCTAAATTACATAATCCGCGGATGAGCAGAGGAAGCATGTCAAACTGAGAGAAAACTACTGTGCGTCGAGAATCACAAGCCTCATTGGCTACGCTATCGGCAACCTTGTTCGCCTCCCGAAAAATATGATGAACAGTAGAAGAACCAGCAATCCTTAATAAACTTTGGAATAGAGCATCTAACCTCCAGGAAGATACTCGGCCCACTCGAAAGGAATCACATAAAAATTTGGAGTCGGACTGAATACAGATATGATTATAACCCAAAGAATTAGCGTATCGTATGCCTATCACCATTGCTTCAAGTTCAGCCACCGAATTAGTAAAAGAAGTACCAAGATATGTACAGAAAGCACCAAGGAAATTACCCATAGAAGTTCGCAAAATACCACCCGCACCGAAAACACCTGGATTACCCCTGGAAGCACCGTCTGTATTTAATATAACCGGGTTCGAAAAACCCTGCCAAGTGACCGCATGAGCTTTCGGTCGACCCCAGTGGACAGAAGCCGAATGCCCCATGAACACCTCTAGCGGGTCCGCATTTTTCAAAATAGGGGTATAATAAGAGTCAAGTTCATGTAACAACGTTCGATACCCAGACAGTTTACCCTAAAAAAAACCGACAACGGTTACGCCAAAATACCCAACAGACACTTGCAAAAATAATACAATTTATATCCCTCCATTTATCTTTCCCTTTCCACCATAATAATTTCAAAAGAAAAAGATAGGAGTCAACTCTGATATCGTTCTAGGTAATGCCGACCAAAGCACAAGCATGCAGCCATAAACGCCTAGCTATTGCACAATCTGAAAAAATATGTGAAAAAGAATCCTCCCCATGGTCACAATGACAGCGAGAAGCAAGAGAAGCCCCCCAGCACCGTCTTACCTCATCCAAAGCCAGAAAACCATTTAGCAGGCGCCAGTAGAATAATTTTTGTGCTAAAGGCAATGAAGAATTCCATACTTGTACCCGTGAAAATTGCGAAGCGCCGCTGGGTTGGAGCGTCTGCAAAACCGATGTAATTGTAAAATTTCCTTTTGGTTCTAGCCCCCACACATGAATATCCGAACCTTGCGATAGACAAATACGGGGAAGGGCCTGTATAAGATGTAAAGGTAGACAACGACGAGCCAAATCCCGCCATCCATCAGCATCCAAATGATCACGAATCCGCGAACTATCCTCATCAGCCGCAAAAATAGCATGCAACCGGCCCTGAAAAGTAAAATCATCATACCAGAAAAAGGATCTTCCATCGCGAATAAGCAATCGCATATTAGCTTCCGTGGAATCACGAACACTAAGCATCCGCCTCCAAACTGGCGAATCCATTGGTTGCGGAATTACAAGAGTAGGATGAGCGGTTGCTTGGCAGTATTTGTCAAACATAAAATTCTGCCACAAAGAGTCTGTAGTCCTGAAACACCACCATAATTTATGTGAATAAGCAGTTTGATATGTATCAAGAGTATGGATCCCCAAACCATTTTGTGATGTATGTCTACATAACCGCTGCCAAGGCATCCAGTGTCGTCTATCTCCAAATTCCATTTTCCCCCATAAGAAATTAGCGAACATCCTCTCCATATCAGCCAGTACCTGTTTCGGCGGGCACGAAACAACAAGAATATGCATGGGCATGGATAACAATACATAATGAATCAATGTAAGTCGGCCACCCAACCCATAAAATTTCTTTTGCCACCCTGCGAGCCGGAAAACAATTTTATCAATAATGGAAGAATAGAAAACCACCTTTTTCCTACCAGGGAAAACCGGGCAACCGAGATATATCATGGGAAAAGTCCCGCGAGCAAATCCAGTTACCCTGGATATCATTTCCAACTGTCTAGACTACATTCTGTCAGACACATAGAAAGAACACTTGCCATCCTTAATTCGCTGACCGAGCCCTTTTCATATTGTCTGAGAAATGTGATCAAAGCTTGAAGTCCCCGTTTAGCCCTATTTAAGAAAATAACCACATCATCGGCATAAAACAAATGAGAAATCAATGTAGACGAGCGAGGAACTACATACCTTCCAATACATCCAGAGCTGGTTAGTCTGTCCAACCCCCTAGAAAAGACATCAGCTGCAATTATAAAAAGCATAGGAGACAAGGGATCGCCTTGCTTTACCCCTCTACCAGAGTGGAAATAACCATAAGGTATGCCATTAATAAGAGTCGAGAATCAATTATTATCCAATAAATTGCGAATCAGTTGAATAAAATGAGGACTGAAACCGAATTGTTTGAGCACTGCCAAAATAAATTCGTGAGAAAATCTATCAAAAGCTTTCATCATATCCAGTTTAATGATCATGTTCCCACCTCAACCTTTTTATTTAATGAATTTGCCAATTCCATAGCTAAAAGTATGTTGTCTGAAATGACAAGATTACTGCTCAACATTTTATCAAGTAGCTCAGATAAACGATTAGATACAACCTTTGAAATGATCTTACTAGAAAACGTACATAAAGAAATGGGGCGAAACTCACCAAAATTCTCAGGATTGTTAGTCTTCGGAATGAGTACAAGGAAAGAACTCAACACAGCTCGGGGTAATAGTAATCCTGCCCAAAAATCTTGCACTGCCTGAATCACATCAGCAACAACAATGTCCCAACAACTCTGAAAAAACCTGTCAGTGTAACCATCCGGACCAACTGCACTAGCGGGACTCAAATTAAAAACTGCCTCCTTGACCTCCAATCCACTTGGCAAAGAATCCAAACAAATATTATCCGCATCAGTTATCATCCGGGTTACAACAACAAGTAACTCCTCAGTTAAATCGGCATTTAGTTGAGGTGTTGGCCCAAGATCATGTAATTCCTCTTGCCGAATTACCTCTAATACAGAAGCTTTCACTGCAGTATGGATATTTCCAAAGGTGTCTCCATTCCACGTACCCAAAACTTGTTTCAGACGTTTCAACTTTGCCTGCAAAATCACAAAACCTGAACCAGACATATTAGTAGACCATGAGTTCCAAACAACATCCATAAAAGTATTATGTCGTACCCACATATCCTGAAAATGGAAAGCAGGAACATCCCGAAACAGGAATTTCCAATAACCCACAGTCTTGGATTGCCTCCCTAAATTCAGTTATAGGAAGTAAAGCCGGAACAGACCCCTGAGTTTCACTAACACACATAACAACATTAAAATCACCACCGATAGACCAGGGCTGATCATACTGCGAATGGAACAGCCGAAGCTCATTCCATAAATCTCTACGTTGAACATATGAACATTTAGCATATATAAATGAACAATACACAGGGGAGGCAGAAAATATGTTGACCTGGCAGTGAATAACTTGTTCTAAGTCTCGGACAATCACCATATTTACTAAATCATCAACCAAATTTTACTATAGCAATTACCAAAACTTGAGGCGAAACCCAAATGATTAACCAACCATTGGTTCCAACAACACAATAAAATGTAAATGGCATTCACGTTTAAACTGGCGGATATTAGATATTGTACTCTCATTAGCAATTCCACGAATACTCCATATAATGTAATTCATTAAAAAATCGAGGAATAGACAAGTATAGGCAAAGATCAAACAGACGAACCCGTAAAACGGGGGGATCGCCTCAAAGGGATAAGAGCCGGCGGCTTCCCTTTCTTTTTCTTATTAACCGGAATGTTCACAGATAAATTGGAAATTGCAATAGAAGGGGGGATACCTTTTGCCATAAGGTTTTCATGATCTGAAACCACATTTTCATCCATTGATCTGGGTAGAGTCGAACGTTCACCCTCTTCAACGCCAGGTAATTGTTCAAGCTCATCCGGGTACTCCGGGCCTTCGTCTTCCGTTTCAGTTCACACTTCAACTTCAAGTATCTGATTCGGGTCTTCTATACTCGGGACTATTGCAGCTCCCGAGTTTCCCCATAGCCACCAAATCAACTGACGATGGCAGTCCCTGCTCCGGGATAATTAAAGTCGACAAAACCTCCAAGTCAACCCTTTTCGAGGCTAGAATAGCAGGGGTCCGTGCTGGTGTAGTCTGATATATCGGCATAGCCTTGGTAAAGGTTCGGAGATCCGCCAGAACCTCCAGTCGTGGCCTGACCGGTGGGCGAGGTCCCCCATAAGAATTAGTGAAACGGGGGTTATGGAAAGGAGATTGTCGCAGCCAACTATGATGTCATCTACACCCCAAGGACTCAAAACTACGTTGTCAATAACTGAGTTAATCAACACTAGTTGTGATTCAGCTGGGACAGCCGTGAAGGTAACAACAGCTCTAGTCATGTCCCCTGTTTCCGAATTCCCCTGTTCCTGGAGAACAGCCTATGTCGGTTGTCCAGTTGCAGCAGTCACTGGCGACGAAATTACTACAAGTGGCAACCCGGAATCCACCGTTCCATGTCCAATATTCTCCAATTCAATCGGATTATTCTGAATTGTCGGAATTGAATAAATAAGCTGCCAAACCAGTTTGGGCGGAGCGCCTCCTGTCGGGGCTGCAGCAACCACCTTCATTCCGGACGGGCCCTGTTCTTGCCTCTGTCCAATCTTAATCCACTGATTGTTGGAAGGATGAGTAACTGTTATACCCGATTTCAACACCTTGGGAGGCTCATGAATCTGTGTCTGTTTGCCCTTATTCAAAGGCATCGCCTTTCCAATCTGAGGCAGCCCCAATTTAACAGCCGGTGTGGGTTTGACGAATTCCGACTGAGTAGATTTCCTACAAAGTTGAATATTATACCTAATTCGCATACATCCCAAGCAATATTCTGGAAAATCATCATAAATAATCGATTGCCAATAACCCTTACCGGTATGAGCGTGGGTAATCCGAATTCTCTTAGGCAAAGTTGATAATAAATCGACCTCCACACATACCTTGGCAATACTCGGACGTGAAGAGGTTGCGGTAGGGGCGTCTAAGGCAAGGGGTTGCCCGACCGCCCTAGCGAGGGAGAAAAGCTTGGATTTGTTATACAAATGGACCGGTAACCCTTCGAATCTGTTAGTAGTGCCCTAGGACCATTAGCACATGTTGTGCGTTTTATTATCTTTTGAGCATGTAATTGAATAGTTAATTTTGCTTTTGATTATCAAATGTGTGATTTGATAGTAAAACTCATTAGCTTATGTAATTACTATTCTAGAAGTCCATAGTTTTATGTAATGCTTAATTACTATGAAATAAAACTAGTATGATTGTTGATTGATGATCTTGTTTTACTGATCATGTGTAATGGATACAAATCACATCATAGATGCAATATATAGGGATACATTGTATCGACGTGATCCGTCGGAGAAGTAATACTTCATGGTCTTAAGTCATAAGTATTACTTCCTCAATACTATTTTAGAATCCTTAGACCTTATGTCTTCATTGATTCTAGTATGAATGGAGCCACGTTTTGACTCAGTCGGACGTTACTTTTAACAGAGTAATCAATACGACTGATGATCGGATGCAGTGTCCTATCATGGCTTGAATGTGAGAGACATTGTAAGGAATTTGTCCCTATCTATTATTAGAGAGAGATATCCATGGGCCCCTCGATAGGGAAAGACTGTTTAAATGCATGGCCGTGCTCAAATGTATTTGATAAAGTGGTTATCAAATGCTATTTGTCGAAACAGATCTACCCGGAGATCGAGCATAAATACAATTAAGCTTAATAAGGGTGACGACCACCATGCCTTATGCTTAATTAGGATATCGCGAGACAAAGGGATTAAATAGTAGATTGATATTAGGTTCCGTTGTATATTCATTCACTTTGGGTAGTCACAATGTCCTGCTAGGGACCGCTTGCGATTTATGAACTCACACTACTACTAAGTGTGTTTTCATTGCCATTGTGATATGAACCTACAGGGTCACACGCATAGGCGAGCTAACGAGCTTCATGTCCAGATTCAATGAATCTAGAATGTGTCTAGGTTCATTGTATCTGACATTCACTTTTCTGAAAATAATAAAGTGTTTATTATTCAAATTAGAGATAGGGGCAATTTCGGTATTTTACCTATAGCTGGGACTACGTGGGAGTTATTATCCGATAAGGACTCCCACTACCAGCGAAAGTCTAGGAAACGTGGGATTCTGAGACTCCCACCGCCGAGAGAAGTTGAGTAGAGGTGGGAGTTGTTCTAGTAACAAACTCTCACACTCTATATAACATCTCTTAGCCGAAACCTAGAAGGTTAATGCTTCAGCCACAATTAAACAAGTAAACCGAAATCAGATTTCGATATTCTCAGCCTCTCCCTTTTCTCTCTAATTCCCGAAAATCAGAAAAGACGAAGAGCTAGCAATCGCTGCCCGTATCGTCGCGTGGATACCGGGTAGAGGGACTTTCCGCAAAGGGGAGATCAATCGGTAGCAAAGCATCCGATCCAAAAAAGCGTCATCCTCCATTCAAGAAGTAGCTTGAATCCAAAAACGTAAGTTTTTATTGCTGTTTCTTGCTGTTTTCGAATTGTTTCATATGAGCGGATCCTTCAGGGGAGGATCCATGGGTGTTTGGAACGAGTTTCCGCCCATGAATCCCTTCAGAATCCAATCCAAATTGGGACAATGGATGGTTCTTCATTGACATTGAAATCGTAGGTCCATTTGAAAACCTGCGTTGTAATTCCAAAGAAATTCCATAAGCCTTGCCGCCAAAGGCGGCAATAATCTTCTTCAAGGTCGAATCGAATCAAAATATGGCATGTATCCATCCTTCTAATCCAAAAATTACCTTTAAATCCAATTTTATGAAAGGATTTCCGTAAAGATTCAAGATTTGGGGCATATTTGTGGAACTTCCCTACCAAAGCAAATCTCCATGGATGTATCAGAACACCAATTTCATCCGCCGGGATGATAAGATGTGGTTCCCCTTTGAAAACCTCCAATTGTGTAATTGGAAGATTGATTGAAACAGTCTGAGGACCCGACAATAATTTTGTGAAGCTTTTTTCCTTACATAGAGTAGGCACGGAGGCGATTTAAGTCCTTTTTTTCAAATGTAAATGCCAAAAGTAGGTTTGGTTTAAGTCCTTTGATTTAAACCTCTTTGTATTAATGTTATAGATGGGCCTTTTAATGGATTCATCGAGGTTAAGAATATAAATCCCATTCATCAAAGAGGCATCTCCATAGAAGATACGATCTTTATGAAGGATGCAAATTTTATTCTTAATATTTATTTCAAAATCATCAATATCCAAACAAGAAACTGAAATAATATTCCTACTCAAAGTTGGAACTGTTAGCCCTAAGGGCGATCAAACTCGGTTTTTGATAATGGACAAACACTTGATGTTGTGTCTAATGTTTATATCTTTGTGATAGAATATCGGAACTTATATTGGAAGCTCTAAGTACTTCAATCAAGCCATGATCAAGATTCAAAGTCATATTATTCAAGGCTCATCTATCAAGATTGAAGATTGAAGACTTAGGTTTGGTTAGATTAGCTTTGTCATTATAAGTCTTTATCTTATATAGCTCTAACCAAAGCTCTCATGAACATAAGCTCTACACTCAAGTCTTGCATGTTTTCATAAACACGTTTTCAAAAGGCTAAAGTTTCAAAATGATTCTCATATGTGTTCATATCTCAAAAGCCTTTGATTTCAAAGTATAAGTCTTTTAAAACGGTTTTCTAAATGCTCTTACTTGTTACCTTTTGGGAAAACCTTTTAGACTTCAATAGATTTCAAAACGTGTGAAAAATCAACATCTCTCAAAGCTCAGAAGGTCGGATCGACCGAGATTAGTTCGAATCAACCGAAGAGAAACTTAGAGTTGAGATGTTTTGGTTCGGTCGACCAAAGGGGTAGGTCGGTCGACCGACCTATGGTTCGGTCAACCGAGGTCTAACTTGGTCATCAGAGGTGTCTTGCTTCGGTCATCCGAGGTCCAGTTCGGTCAACCGAACTCTGCGGGAACTAGCCGTTATTTGACCGTTGCAGAGTCGATTTTTCAGCATATTTTCAAATGTATATATACTCTAAAGCTGAGAAATGTTTAAAAACGAAAATGGCTTGCATATCAAATATTCATTGATCTCTCATCAAGCCAAAACTCTTTCAAAGCAAAATACACTTCGTTGCCATGATTTAAATCACTCAAAGGTGTATTTCAAAAAGCAAGACAAAGAGTGGACTTCATATGTTCTAAAGAGCTTCAAATTGATGTACTTCAAAGGTATCCCATCTTTCACTTAGAAGAGTGAACAACTTTGTTTAAATACCCTTCTTTATTCCCTTTCTTAGTGATTGGGTTAATCTTGTAAAAGTCCTACTTTGTGTGGGCAAATTGTTAAGTCCTACTTTGTGTGGGCAATTGACTCTTAGTGAGTTTTTGTATTGTGGTTGTGTTTGTAAAACTCTTAGTGAGTTAGCCACAAGTGTAAAATCTTCTTAGTGAAGTTGTTGCAAATCCTTGGGTGCGGCTCAAGGTAGTGGATGTAGATTCTGAGTGAATCGAACCACTCTAACTCCTTTGTCTTGTTGTTGGGTTTTGCTTTAGCTTTTGGTCATCTTGTTCAAACTCTCACTAGCATTGAAAAGATTCGAAATAGTTTGCAAGATCGATTAAAACCCAATTCACCCCCCCTCCCCCTCTTGTGTTTTACAATTGGTATCAGAGCCTCGTCTTCATTTTTAGCTTAACCGCTTGAAGTAAAGATTATGGCCGGTAATTCCTCTTTGGCATACCAAGAGGGGTTTTCCATCGATAGACCACCACTTCTTGATGAAAATAATTTTGATGATTGGAAAGACCGATTCAAGATATATGTATGCTCCATAGATTATTCGTTATGGCATATATTTGAAGAAGGTCCATATGTACCGATGAAAGTAGTGGATGGTGTTCAAACTCCAAAGACGGACAATGAGCTAAATGAAGTTGAGTCCATGAAAATGACTCGAAATTATAAGGCTATGAACATTCTTAGTTGTGCCTTGAGTCCAGAGGAGTACAACCGTGTCCTTGGAAGCAAATCCGCCCACTCTATGTGGAAAACTCTTGAAGATACTCATGAAGGACTAAGCTCTTCAAGTGATGACGGTGATGATGAATACGCCAACTTGTGCTTCATGGCATTTGGTAATGAGGTACATCCTTCTCCTTCTACTTCAAATTCTTATGATGATGAGGAGGATGATCCTAATGTGCTTTTAATTGATATGTATGATCAATTGAAAAAATGTGCAAAGCAAAACAAAGAAATGAAGCTTAAAATTGAATCTTTGCTTGATGAAAGAGCTAAGTTGGTTGATGAAAATAAGAAGTTGTGTGATGATGTTAATTGCTTGAAATGTGAAAATGAAAGTCTTATTACTACTTGCAATACATCTTCATTACAATACATAGAAGCTTGTGATAAATTGTCTTCTTTAGAAAACAAGCTTGTTGAGTTTGATCATTTGAAAAACAAAGTTAATGATCTTACCCTTCTTGTTGATAACTTTAATAAGGGTAAGAAAAATCTTGATCAAATTCTTAGTATGCAATGTGCTTCACATGATAAACATGGTCTTGGTTATATTGCTAATCATGTTGATATTGCTAGCTCTTCTCTTAAACCTAAGAATCATGTTGTAAATGCTAGAATGTCACATAGGCCAAATAGATATCTTGTGCATGCTCACAAATCTTCTAAACCACATATTCATTGCACATATTGTGGAAAACATGGTCACTCTTGTGTTAGATGCCATGTTAAGAAGAAGATTGAAAGGGGAGTTAAAACCATTTGGAGAGTTAAGCTCACTTCAACTAACCCCTATGGACCCAAACAAAAGTGGGTACCAAAAGCTACTCTTCCCTTGATCTTATAGGTTCTTATAAGTTAGATGTATGCCACAAAGCTTCAATGGACTTGATTCGAAGAGAAGTGGCATTGGGGAGAAGTCAAAGGAGATGTGCCAAAAGAAGAAATTCAAAAGCACTCCTTAACACTTGGATTCTCAAAGCTCAAATGTTAATAAATTGGAGAACCAAGTTGGTTAGATACAAAGAGCAAAGCATCAAGTGATGACAAGAGCCAAAATTGTCAATACAATGTCTTCATCACTTGGTAAGAAAGCAAAGGTATCTAAATCACCTTCTCTTAACACTTTAATTAATGTGTTTAAGTGTTCTTGATTTATATACATGCTTGCTCTTATATATGTTGCATCTCACATTCTTGAATGTTATATTCATATGGATAACCTTTAGCATGTTCTTTATTGTCCATGTTGAGTTTAGCTAAGGTATCTATGAGATGTAGCTTATGCAACTTGATTGATTCTTGTTTTGACATGTCACATTCATTTAAGAATCCATCTAGTTGTTTTTGTTTTTGATAATCATGATCCTTAAGCATATATGTGTTTACTTGATATTTTGAGCTAATCATGAAGGACCTTTAAAAGGTACCAAATTTGCTCTCAAGAATTCCTTGTAGGTAACAAAGAGTTCTAAACTTCAAGAAGAAGATATGAACTACAAGGAATGGCACAAATGAGCTAAAACTCCAAGAAAAGAGTCAAATGTCAAGGATCACAAGATTGTAGAGGGTTCATCAAAGAAAAGTCACCCATCAATGATGACTCTACAATTGTCATGAAAAGAAGTGGAGATTGCTTTCATTTCATCAATCAAGGATCAACAACAAAGAAAATGGAGCAATCACATGTCAACCTCTCAATGAGCTTCAAATGGTAGTGATGATCATGAAATAGATCACACAAAAAGCCTCAATGGACTTGTTGATAAAGAAGATCAACCATAATGGTAAGAAGTCTAAGCTCAAGGAGCATTGAGGTACAATAGCTTAACTCATCTCTTGTTAGTGATCATTATTTTGTTTTTGATCCTTATGTGCTATAACCTACCTATATGATGAGTTTAGTTATTGACTAAGAGAGTTTGTGCCTATTTTCTTATGGTTTATGTACATCATGTCTTGCTTGTCAACATGCTAATTGTGTATTCCAAACTTGACAAGAATGATGGTTTAAAAGCATAAACTTGTCTATTTAAACTCTTTTTTATGTGCATGTGTTCTCTTATCTTGAGAATGTGTCTTGTGCTCATCTTATATCTCTAGATCTTAATTGCTTAGAGTACAAACATTATCACAATTGGTATCAAGATCTTCAAGAATGCACATATCTTATCTCTTTGGTGCTTGATCTTCACTTGCATATGCTTAACATGATGTGTTTGATCTTTATCATGTTAAATTGGTGCATCATTTAGAGATAGTAACACTCGTTGGCTTGTTTTTCAACTTTCATATCTTTTAGCCAATATGTGTTAGTTATTTTGGGAGTTATATGAGTTTTACATGTTCTTATTCTACATGTGTTCTCCCTAAATAACTATGAGATCATATTCTTTACAAGTGGTATAATACTTTCATATCCTCTGTGATCTCATTAAAGTTTTTGGTTAGTCTTGCTTCAAGAGTTGTTATACTCATTTAGCTAACCATTAACTTATTAGAGGAATGTACTCGAATTGTCATCTTACACTTCCGCTAAATCTTTTGGTTGTGATACATTTGCTTATCTTATGAATTCATGGTATCACTTCCACTAGTACTTTGTTAGCTATATTTTCAAACATGTTTTACATATTGGTCAATTGGTATCAAATAGCTAACATTGTATACTTGATAAACGGGGAGATTGTTCTTTAAGGTTTATTCCTTATCTCCTTTGTTTTTAGCTTAGGTTGATATTCTTTTTGAGCCATACATGACCATCTTTTGGATTTATGTGTTATTATGGACTCCTTTTTTTTTTTAGAAATCAACCAAGCTTATTCATAAGTAATCCTTCTTCAAAATGTTTTTTGGTCTTTAGGTTTGATCTTTTGGTTCTTATCTTATCTATCTATTAGACCATCATGATTCTCCATGGTTTTTAAGTTTTTCTTTATATGGAGAGGATTATTAAATTTCATCAAGCTTCTCCAAAATTAATCTTTACTTTTCGTTAAAATGCTTTTCTTATTGGCGCTCTGATTTACCTTTTTGATGTTGACAAAAAGGGGGAGAATTTTTAATGTTGCAAATGTGCCAAGAGAAGTAATTTACAAAAGGAGAAAGCTTAGAACTTGCAAAATGGGAGAGATAAGGGATTCTTTAATATAGGGGGAGTAGAATATTTTTTGAAAACATCTACTTGTCTGGATCCTCAATATCCTTATCTCATGCATACATTTGGTATCTTATTTTTGCATATTATTCCCATTTGCATCAATGTTTTGTCATCATAAAAAAGGGGGAGATTGTTAGCCCAAAGGGCAAAATATTCTATGTTGTTTTGATGATAACAAACCATTGATAGTTCTAATGTTTGTGTGAGCATGTTCTTCTTAATAGGATCCTTAGCACTCACATCAACATTGATGAAAATGGTAAGTTAGCTTCTTGTGTAAACTAAGGTATGTATAATACACACAAGAAAGCTACATGATGGAAGGAAGGAGGAAAGGAGGATGGTTGAGATATAGGGCTCTTCAAAGAGTCCCAAATGCATATGGCAAAAGAACTTAACATGCTAGTGCTTATGTTTCTCGTTCTATCTTGGTTTATCTTATAAGCACTTAGCTTTACACTTATTTGTTCTTATATCCTTTTGCCATGCTTCCTTGTACTTAAAATTGTCCATATCCTATCTAATTACATCAAAGTTTGTCATAATAAAAAAGGGGGAGATTGTTAGCCCTAAGGACGATCGAACTCGGTTTTTGATAATGGACAAACACTTGATGTTGTGTCTAATGTTTATATCTTTGTGATAGAATATCGGAACTTATATTGGAAGCTCTAAGTACTTCAATCAAGCCATGATCAAGATTCAAAGTCATATTATTCAAGGCTCATCTATCAAGATTGAAGATTGAAGACTTAGGTTTGGTTAGATTAGCTTTGTCATTATAAGTCTTTATCTTATATAGCTCTAACCAAAGCTCTCATGAACATAAGCTCTACACTCAAGTCTTGCATGTTTTCATAAACACGTTTTCAAAAGGCTAAAGTTTCAAAATGATTCTCATATGTGTTCATATCTCAAAAGCCTTTGATTTCAAAGTATAAGTCTTTTAAAACGGTTTTCTAAATGCTCTTACTTGTTACCTTTTGGGAAAACCTTTTAGACTTCAATAGATTTCAAAACGTGTGAAAAATCAACATCTCTCAAAGCTCAGAAGGTCGGATCGACCGAGATTAGTTCGGATCAACCGAAGAGAAACTGAGAGTTGAGATGTTTTGGTTCGGTCGACCAAAGGGGTAGGTCGGTCGACCGACCTATGGTTCGGTCCACCGAGGTCTAACTTGGTCATCCGAGGTGTCTTGCTTCGGTCATCCGTGGTCCAGTTCGGTCAACCGAACTCTGCAGGAACTAGCCGTTATTTGACCGTTGCAGAGTCGATTTTTCAGCATATTTTCAAATGTATATATACTCTAAAGCTGAGAAATGTTTAAAAACGAAAATGGCTTGCATATCAAATATTCATTGATCTCTCATCAAGCCAAAACTCTTTCAAAGCAAAATACACTTCGTTGCCATGATTTAAATCACTCAAAGGTGTATTTCAAAAAGCAAGACAAAGAGTGGACTTCATATGTTCTAAAGAGCTTCAAATTGATGTACTTCAAAGGTATCCCATCTTTCACTTAGAAGAGTGAACAACTTTGTTTAATTACCCTTCTTTATTCCCTTTCTTAGTGATTGGGTTAATCTTGTAAAAGTCCTACTTTGTGTGGGCAAATTGTTAAGTCCTACTTTGTGTGGGCAATTGACTCTTAGTGAGTTTTTGTATTGTGGTTGTGTTTGTAAAACTCTTAGTGAGTTAGCCACAAGTGTAAAATCTTCTTAGTGAAGTTGTTGCAAATCCTTGGGTGCGGCTCAAGGTAGTGGATGTAGATTTTGAGTGAATCGAACCACTCTAAATCCTTTGTCTTGTTGTTGGATTTTGCTTTAGCTTTTGTTCATCTTGTTCAAACTCTCACTAGCAACGAAAAGATTCGAAATAGTTTGCAAGATCGATTAAAACCCAATTCACCCCCCCCCCCCCTCTTGTGTTTTACAGGAACATAAAGACAATTATTCAGTTTCATAATAAGGCCACTTGGCAAAACTAAATTAAATGTCCATGTAGCTACAACAAAAACTATTGCTCCATTTGCTAATCTCAGGTCCACTTTTCCTTTTGCCAGTGATCTACTCCTTTTGAACCCCTGCACATTTGCACAAATACGAGATCCACAACCAGTATCTAATACCCACGAAGTAGGAGCAGACATGTTAATTTCTATAACATGAATACCTAGAGACAGTCAAACTGGCTTTCTCATTTTTCTTCTCTTCCAAGTAGAGTTTGCAGTTCCGTTTCCAAGGACCTGATTCATTGCAATGGAAGCAAACCCTTCATTTGGTGCCTTGGGCTTGGGCTTGGGCTTGTTATTTCATTTTCCCTTCTTGGCCATGGGATTTCCCTTTCCCTTGTTCTTCTTGAAATTCCCTTTTTGAACCATTAAGACATCAGGGGTTTTCTTATTGTTCAATTCAGCCTGTTTGAGCACCTCGTGTACCTAATGTATCGACTTCTCCATGGCATGCATGTTAAAGTTCATAAAAAATGGGTCATACTCAGTTGGTAGTGAGCCCAATATCATATCTTTGGCCATGTCATGACCTACGGGAGCCCCAAGTTTCTCAAGTTGGTCAAGATAGCCTTCATCTTAAGAACATGTGCAATCACAGATGTGCCAGGGGCTATCTTGCAATTGTTCAACGCCTTAGTGGTGAGGAACCTTTCTTGACGGACTTGCTCTTGGAACATTTCCTTGAGCTGGCCCATCATCTGGAACGCCACATGATAACTCGTAAATTTATATATATTTTCTTCTACTTTAATAGTAATTTTGAGCTTCAAAAAGTATTTACATATCGAGTTTTGAGTTTAGAATGGTATAATCCTTACTTCCTTGTGTTTGCATTTTTAGGGGCAAAACGGTCTTTTGAAGAGTAAAAGTGAAATGAACTTGCAGAAAAAGAAAGAAGCTGCTGGAATTGAAAATATGGCAGCTACTTTAAAGGATGTTGATGAGTTTTGGTTTATGACAACTACTTTAAAGAATATTGAAGAGTTGTATTTTATGTCAACTACTTTAAAGGAGGGCGAGTTTTGATCTATGTCAATTACCTTAAGCTAGGAGATTTCTATTGCTATAAATACTCTTTAATAGTCTTAGGAATAAAAAAGTCATTATTAGATTATTCTAGGTTTTAATTTGTTATTGAATTTTCTCTAGTATGAGCTAAACATTTATTCTAAGGCCATGATGTAGCTAGATTAATTTTATATGTTATTCTCTTGATTTTGTTATTCGATTAGCGTTGTGGAATTAATTTCTTATTATTGTTCTTAATGCTTTTGTGTGATTAGCTACCACTCAAATTGTCCTTACATTAACTTGGAAGATTTGCGACAGCTGACCTTGTTAATTAGGTTAAATAATCTGAACATAAATTGCATGCAAGATAGACATATACTTGTATGGTTTGTGCGATCTTTATGATTTCATATGTTTAATGCGTTTTTATGGGTTAAAATCAACATAGAAATATAGTTGGTTTATTCATGAGAATAGGTTTGATAAGCCTTGAAAGAGGTTATTAGATATAATTGGAAATCGATCGATTAATAATACTCACTCTGGAATAACATATCGTTAGGATAATATATTGGTTAATTTAGTGAATTCATGTGCCTTAGATCTTTCTCTTATCAAAACTTCTTATTCAAGTTATTTTGCTTTCTTTTAGTTATAATTAAATTAGATTAATTAAATCATTATCAACCATTGGATTTATTTTACTTTCTTTTGATCATTGTAGAATCATTTACTTAGGAATTAATTAATCATTATTCTCTGTGGGATCGACCTTGACTACTACAACATCGACCTAGTATACTTGCTAGTATAGATTTTGCGTATCAAGTTTTTGGCGCCGTTGCCGGGGAATATTTTATTAATTTTATTTCTTTGTGATTTTAATTTTACTTTGGTCTTTATTTAATTTAATTTTTTTTTAAGCATGGCAACAACATTCGAGGTGGTTTCCAAATTGGCTGAATTGACAAATCAAGTTAGCCTCTTCATGAATCAAAGAGGCAACGAAAACAATTTTGGATATCCACCATACCATGAAGCATATTATATGGGAGCTGAGAGGCAATGCATGTCTCAATGGAATGATCCTTACTCCAACACTTATAATTCGGGGTGGAGGCAACACTCAAATTTTTCATGGATGGATCAAGATACTCAACAGCAATTTATGGCTCTTCCACAACAGCCTCCTCCAACACAAGAAAGGACACCTCAATATGAGGAAAATTTGATTCAACACTTACAAAAGTTGGAGGCTAAGATAGACCTATTTGCTCGTACAAGTCAAGGTTCTATCAACAACTTGGAGGTTCAAATTGGTCAATGTGCTGGAAAATTAAAAAATAGAGTTTCAGAGATACTTCCTAGTGACATAGAGAAAAATCTTGTGGAGCGAGTTCACGCAGTGACCATCAGGAGTGGAAATCAAATCCAATTAGTAGAAAAGCCTAAAGAAGCTGAAAAGGAAAGGAATGAGGGTGACAAAACAATAGATTCTTCAAAGGAGGATAAGCCAAAAGAGGGAGACTCTCAACCTTATATTCCTCCTCCACCTTATGTTCCTCCTATTCCTTTTCCCCAAAGACTTAAAAAGAAAAATATTGATAAACAATTCTTTAAGTTTTTGGATGTATTTAAAAAATTGCATATTAACATTCCTTTTGCAGAGGCTTTGGAGCAAATGCCGAGGTACGCGAAATTCATGAAAGAGATGCTAACTAACAAGCGTAAGCTCGACGATTGTGAGACAGTAATGCTTACGGAGGAGTGCTCTGCTCTTCTAAAAAGAAAGTTGCCCCAGAAATTAAAAGATCCAGGGAGTTTCTCTATTCCTTGTACTATTGGGCGATTAAACTTTGATAATGCATTATGTGATCTAGGTGCTAGCATTAATTTAATGCCTTTGTCTATTTCGAAAAGTTGGGGCTAGGTAAAGTGAAATCTACTAGCATGAAATTGCAACTAGCAGATAGGTCTATAATTTATCCTTGTGGTATAATTGAGGATGTTCTTGTTAAAGTGGATAAATTTATTTTTCCTGCTGATTTTGTTGTAGTGGATATTAATGAGGATTGTGAGGCTCCCCTCATTCTTGGCAGACCTTTTCTTGCTACTAGTAGAGCTTTGATAGATGTTCAACTAGGAAAGGTTACTCTTAGGGTTGAAGATGATGAGGTTATATTTAATATGTATAAGCCGATGAAATATCATACAGATAGTGATTCTTGTTATATTGTTAGTTCTAATACTTCTCTTACACAAGATCTTAAAGATAAATTGACTCACAAACCTCTTGAATTTATTTTGCATGAAGAGATTGAAAAAAAAGAAAGTAAGGAGGATACAATGGAGCACGTTTCTCATCCTAATACACATCCTCCTTATTCATCTTGTAAAAATGAGCAATTTGAGGAGTTAGAGAAGAATTTAGAGGGACCGGTGCCATCTTCTGAGAAGCCACCGTCATTTGATTTCAATTTTATTCCTTCTCACTCTCAATTTAACCATATTTGTTTTGAAGGTTCATATGATTTACTCGTATCTTAATTCTTCATATTTTTTCGAGTGTAACAAGAACCTTGGAATTAAGTGAGTTTGGTGGACTTCCAATTGGAACTCACGAGAACGATCAAAGGTTTAAAGAGGGCTTGCAATTGCTCCATGACAAGAAGATTCACAATGAGCATCAAATCAGACATAAATTTGGTGAACAATTTGACAATTTTAAAGTGCCCTAAAATCTTTGGCATCCTCCCTAAATCCTTCTTCAGGTAATGCGTCAATAAATAAAAAGTGGACGACGCTACTCCATAAGAAGGATAATTTTTATTATCTTTCTTGGTTTGCACCCAAAATGCACGTGTGACAATCTCACGTTAAACGAGCACTAATTATTATTTTTATTAATTTTTTTTCCTTAAATTTTAATTTTTTTTCCTTAAGTATTAAGTGCTAAAAATAATTTTTTTTTTTTAAGATTACCATGATAGGATTCAAAAATAAAAAAATAATTTATTTTTTTTTTTTTATTTTAATATTCGAAAAAGAGAAAAAAAAAAAGTAACAGAAAATTGCCTGCACAGGCAAATTACAAAGTCCTGCGCAGGCAGCTTTTGAACCCCCAATTGTCTAATTGTACAAATACGCTAGCCCGCACTGGATTCCTTCTTTTTATTTTTCCTTTCTCTTCCCACTGTGCGCCGTCAACGTTTTTATTTATTTTTTTCTTTTTCATGTTCACACCCCAAGCCCTTTTCCTTTTATTTTATTTTTTTTCTTTTAAAAAAATAAAAAATTTATTATTATTCCTTCCCCAAATTAATTCTAAACCCCATTTTAATCACCTTTACCTACCTAATTCCATCTTGTTTTCTTCTACCTCATACTCCAATTTTTTTTTAGTTTTTTAACCAAGGACTCATTAATCATTGAAGATTCACATTCACGAGGCGAATACGGATTAGGTGGTCGCGGGTGTCATGGCCCTAAGGAGCCATGAGACCACTTCTTCGTTTCCTCACTTTAATCAGGGCAGTATTGTTTTCTTACCTTTATCTTTTGCTCTTTATTTTCACATTGAGGACAATGCTCAGTTTAAGTTGGGGGAGTTCATGGATTGTTTGTGTTTTATTTTATTTGTTTTCGTAGGTCTATTTAATATTTTTAGTACTTTTGCATTTTATTAAAAAAAATGAAAAATCCAAAAACATCATAAAAGAAAGAATTTTTTTTTTGTTGTGGATACGTTAATTTTAACAACTTTAAGCATTATTCTCCATGATTTCCAATCTTTGACTCGTGCCACTAGAAAAATTGGAAAATTAAAGAAAAATATATATATTTTTGAGTGATTATCTTGTGTCTATGTATATGTGATAGAACTTGTATTTGGAATTAGACTTTGATACCTTTTAAGATCACCCTTGTTACCCAATACACTACACAACTCTTGACTCTGAATATGTCGTTTTAAAGCACGACTAGGTAATTCTTTTAATTAAAAAAAAAATGCGACAAAATGTCGAATGTTTGTTTTCAGGCTCTACTCCGCTGCTCTTGGTTATAAAAAAGTTGAAAAAGAAAAAAAGAAAAAAAACAATCAACACACTAAGAGTATGAGTATGTGAAATGAGCACACCACTAAGCGAGTGATAAGAAAGTTCACACTCCTTGGTGCCCGCAATAAAAAGTATAAATTGGGTTTTACTCCGCTGATCTTGAAAAATGGAAGATTATGAGTATGCGAAATTAGCACGCCACTAAACGAGTGATAAGAAAGTTCACACTCCTTGGTGCACTATGAGTCCCAATAGAAACTTTGAATGTGGTAAAGAAATTGAATGATCTTGCTCAGTCTTACTTTAATTCTATATATTCATGAGTCAAAATAAAAGCACATTGCACAAGGGTTCCTATGGATTGAATTGTAGCAAAAAGAGGTGTGAAAGATAAAGGTTTGTTTGTCTAGTTCTTAATACAACCTTCTTAAATGCATACTTTTCATGAAATAATAATGAGAGATTGAGTGAATTGCCTTATACTATTTCATTACTCGTATTTGTGGCACTTGTTATATTGGAATGATTGGAGATTAATATTTGAGTTGTTAAACTTGCTGATTCCATGGTTTCTTTCTGCTTGATCTTGAAGAGTTTTGTCTGTCGGTCTTACCTTGTGTCTAAATTGCTTGAGGACAAGCAAATGCTTAAGTTGGGGGGAATTTGATAACTCGTAAATTTATCTATATTTTCTTCTACTTTAATAGTAATTTTGAGCTTCAAAAAGTATTTACATATCGAGTTTTGAGTTTAGAATGGTATAATCCTTACATCCTTGTGTTTGCATTTTTAGGGGCAAAACGGTCTTTTGAAGAGTAAAAGTGAAATGAACTTGCAGAAAAAGAAAGAAGCTGCTGGAATTGAAAAGACATCTTTACATACTAGAAGAGAAGATATGGCAGCTACTTTAAAGGATGTTGATGATAAAGGGATTCAAGGGCGGAAACTCGTTCCAAACACCCATGGATCCTCCCCTGAAGGATCCGCTCATACGTAAACGAATCGAAAAACAGCAAAAAACTTACTTTTCTTGGATTCAAGAAGCTACTTCTTGAATGGAGGATGATGTTTCTTGGATGCTAATCTGCCATGCACCAATTGATCTCCCTTTGCGGAAAGTCCCTCTACCGGTATCCACGCGACGAAACGGGCAGCGATTGCTAGCTCTTCGTTTTTCTGGATTTCGGGAATTAGAGAGAAAAGGGAGAGGCAGAAACTATTTCGGCTTCTTAGGTATTTCGGCTGAAAAGCATTTAAGTCTAGGGTTTCGGCCAAGAGTTTATTATATAGGGTGTGAGAGTTTGTTCCCAGAACTAACTCTCACGTCCTCAACTCCTCTCGGCAATGGGAGTCCTTAACTCCCACGTCCCCTTAGACTTCGCTGGGTAGTGGGAGTCCTTATCGGATAATAACTCCCACGTAATCCCAGCTAAAGGTAAAATACCGAAATTGCCCCTATCTCTAATTCGAATAATAAATACTTTATTATTTCCAGAAAGACAAATGTCAGATACAATGAACCTAGACACATTCTAGATTCATTGAATCTGGACATAAAGCTCGTTAGCTCATCTATGCGTGTGACCCTGTAGGTTCATCTCACGATGGCAATGAAAACACACTTAGTAGTAGTGTGAGTCCATAAATCACAAGCGGTCCCTAGCAGGACATTGTGACTACCCAAAGTGAATGAATATACAACGGAACCTAATATCAATCCACTATTTAATCCCTTTGTCTCGCGATATCCTAATTAAGCATAAGGCATGGTGGTCGTCACCCTTATTAAGCTTAATTATATTAATGTTCAATTCAGCCTGTTTGAGCACCTCGTGTACCTCATGTATCGACTTCTCCATGGCATGCATGTTAAAGTTCATAAAAAATGGGTCATACTCAGTTGGTAGTGAGCCCAAGATCATATCTTTGGCCATGTCATGACCTACGGGAGCCCCAAGTTTCTCAAGTTGGTCAAGATAGCCTTCATCTTAAGAACATGTTCAATCACAGATGTGCCAGGGGCTATCTTGCAACTGTTCAACGCCCTAGTGGTGAGGAACCTTTCTTGACGGGCTTGCTCTTGGAACATTTCCTTGAGCTAGCCCATCATCTGGAACGCCTCATGATAACTCGTAAATTTATCTATATTTTCTTCTACTTTAATAGTAATTTTGAGCTTCAAAAAGTATTTACATATTGAGTTTTGAGTTTAGAATGGTATAATCCTTACTTCCTTGTGTTTGCATTTTTAGGGGCAAAACGGTCTTTTGAAGAGTAAAAGTGAAATGAACTTGCAGAAAAAGAAAGAAGCTGCTGGAATTGAAAATATGGCAGCTACTTTAAAGGATGTTGATGAGTTTTGGTTTATAACAACTACTTTAAAGAATATTGAAGAGTTGTATTTTATGTCAACTACTTTAAAGGAGGGCGAGTTTTGATCTATGTCAATTACCTTAAGCTAGGAGATTTCTATTGCTATAAATACTCTTTAATAGTCTTAGGAATAAAAAAGTCATTATTAGATTATTCTAGGTTTTAATTTGTTATTGAATTTTCTCTAGTATGAGCTAAACATTTATTCTAAGGCCATGATGTAGCTAGATTAATTTTATATGTTATTCTCTTGATTTTGTTATTCGATTAGCGTTGTGGAATTAATTTCTTATTATTGTTCTTAATGCTTTTGTGTGATTAGCTACCACTCAAATTGTCCTTACATTAACTTGGAAGATTTGCGACAGCTGACCTTTTTAATTAGGTTAAATAATCTGAACATAAATTGCATGCGAGATAGACATATACTTGTATGGTTTGTGCGATCTTTATGATTTCATATGTTTAATGCGTTTTTATGGGTTAAAATCAACATAGAAATATAGTTGGTTTATTCATGAGAATAGGTTTGATAAGCCTTGAAAGAGGTTATTAGATATAATTGGAAATCGATCGATTAATAATACTCACTCTGGAATAACATATCGTTAGGATAATATATTGGTTAATTTAGTGAATTCATGTGCCTTAGATCTTTCTCTTATCAAAACTTCTTATTCAAGTTATTTTGCTTTCTTTTAGTTATAATTAAATTAGATTAATTAAATCATTATCAACCATTGGATTTATTTTACTTTCTTTTGATCATTGTAGAATCATTTACTTAGGAATTAATTAATCATTATTCTCTGTGGGATCGACCTTGACTACTACAACATCGACCTAGTATACTTGCTAGTATAGATTTTGCGTATCACCTCAACCTCTTTAAACTATTTTTTACACTCAGAGCTCATTGTGGCTAACATGAGACAAGTCACATCTTTAGAATCATCACAATGCTTCTTCCAAGCATCTTTCTCAGCTCTAGGGGCGTTGTTCGCAGGCTGTTCAGGAATATCAGTGTAAAGAACGTATAACTTTCTTTCTTGCTTAAGGGCAATCCTTAAGTTGCGGACCCAATAATTAAAGTAAAATCAACCCATGGGAATGTCATGTACATGTCCCGACTATTTCCCATGTTATGCCCTAGGCTCAAAACTATTTTGATAGCCTAGTTAAGTCGAACCACATTGAAGCCTATGGAAATCACTATTTTCCCATCTCATTTTGCATAGATAACCACTTATCTGTTGCTTTGGCAAGCAGACAAAATGATGATCCAAGCTTAAGAAGTGTTAAGATAATGGTAGGCATTTTAAGACTTAATTAATTTTTTTTTAATTTGGCGAATATGTTGTTAGACCACATAAGACAAGAATATAAGCATCACATGCAAGATATAAAATGTAAATGTAAATGTGAGATAGCATGGCCTAATCCTATGATGACTCCCACAAGCCTTGTGGGAGCCAATGGTCAATCTAATTCAATACCCATCTCATGGATGGTGTATTCGATCCGGCGTCCTCCAGTCTTGTTACATAATTGCATGGGCATACCCACACTTCAATGTAAAGCAATAAAACTAATCTAAGAAAGCGATTACAATTTTACAACGTTGAAAAACGGCTCGAAGACCGTATTAAAAAATTACAACCCAATAAATGTAACGCAAGAGGGGGTATAGTTGGTCATTCTATTCACCATGCTAAAACTCACATAAAGCATAATATAATCAAGTAATGGGTACAAATACAAGTCTTAGGGCTTCCCTCCTTGGACGGGTCCTTGGGAAGCGGCCCCGGTGGAGTCCGCAGAGCAGGTGCCGGACGAATGAGTTTTCTGCCCCGATTTTAACCCTCAATCGTCTAACATATATAATCGAATTAACTGGTTTACACGATATAATTCAAACACATAAACAGTTTATGCAGTAGTTAATCTGATTAACAGCAGGAAGCATACAATCACAGTTTATGCGTAATTAATCAGATTTACGATAACAGTTTATGCGTAATTTAATCGAATTAATTACAGATCGAATCATGAGAATAAACATATAAATCAAATTATCATATATCACATATACATATCAGAATCACAGAAATAATTTTTTGTTCACACATTCACATACCAAATCGAGATTGGTACGTGTAATGATGTGATTAACAATATCGAATTCGAATAGCATGAGCAAGGCTCTGATACCAATGAAGTGATTCAAGGGCAGAAACACGTTTTAAACACCCACGAATCTCCCCTAAAGGGTCCGCTCATACCATGGGAATCGATAAACAGACGAAAAATACTTACGAATTTTCGTTAATGGATTATGACTTCAATTCGGATGCTGTGTTGTGACCACGAAATCCCTCCCTTGTGGAATTGCTCTCTACCGATATCCACGCGACGAAATGAGCAAAGAGTGGTAGCTCTTCATTTTCTGAATTTCGGGAATCTAGAGAGAAAGGAGGCAGAAATCTTTATTCCGGGTAATAAGTTTTTGCGGCTATCAAAAGTATATCCCTAGGGATTCAACCAAAAGGGATTATGTGCTACTGCCACCAATAGCCTTCCCTTGCGGAATTTAACTCTACCGATATCCACGCTACGAAATGAGCTGCGAGTTCTAGCTCTTCGTTTTCTGAGTATCGAATAATCTAGAAAGAAGAGAAGGGCAGAAATTTGATTTTGGATTTTTGGTTTTTGCGGCACTCACAAGTCAATCTAGGGTTTCTCCCCAAGAGAGATTATATAGGGCGTGAGAGTTTGTTCCAAGAACCAACTCCCGCATAGTCTCACCTCTTGTGGTAGTGGGAGTTTTTATCACATAATAACTCCCACGTAATCCCAGCGAAAACCAAATACAATAAATGCCCCTTTTTAATCTCTAATTCGAATAATAACATTTTATTATTTTCAGAAATATAAATGCCAGATACAATGAACCTAGACACATTCTAGATTAATTGAATCTGGACATGAAGCTTGTTAACTCGTCTATGTGTGTGACCTTGTAGGTTCATATCATAATGGCAATGAAAACAAACTTAGTAGTAGTATGTGTTCATAAATCACACCCTAGCAGGACATTATGACTACCCAGAGTGAATAAATGTACGGTGGAACCTAATATCAATCCACTATTTAATACCTTTGTCTCGTGATATCCAAACTAAACATAAGGCATGGTAGTTGTCACCCTTATAAAGCTTAATTGTATTTATGCTCGATCTCCGGTATACTGTTCTAACAAATAGTATTTAATAACCACTTTATTAAATACATTAGAGCACCGCCATGCATTTAAATAGTCTTCCCTAATGAGGGCCCATGGATATCTCTCTGTAATAAGAGAGGGATAAATCCCTTACAATGCCTCTCACATTCATGCCATGATAGGATACTGTTAGCCCTAAGGGCGATCGAACTCGGTTTTTGATAATGGACAAACACTTGATGTTGTGTCTAATGTTTATATCTTTGTGATAGAATATCGGAACATATATTGGAAGCTCTAAGCACTTCAATCAAGCCATGATCAAGATTCAAAGTCATATCATTCAAGGCTCATCTTTCAAGATTGAAGACTTAGGTTTGGTTAGTTTAGCTTTGTCGTCATTAGTCGTTATCTTATAAAGCTCTAACCAAAGCTCTCATGAACATAAGCTCTACACTCAAGTCTTGCATGTTTTCATAAACACGTTTTCAAAAGGCTTAGTTTCAAAATGATCCTTACAAGTGTTCGTATTTCAAAAGCCTTTGTTTTCTAAGTCTAAGTCCTTTAAAATGGTTTTCCAAGTGTTCTTACTTGTTACCTTTTAGGAAAACATTTTAGACTTCAAAAGACTTCAAAAGACTTCAAAAGATTTCAAAATGTGTGAAAAATCAACTCAGGAAGGTCGGTCAACCGAGCCAAGGTCGGATCAACCGACCAGATACAGAGACTTTGACAAAAATAGGTCGGTCGACCTATGCCCTATCTCGGTCGACCGAGGTCCTCTAGAGTGGATCCGAAGCCAAGTTCGGTCAACCGAACTCTGTCTTGAACTAGCCGTTATTTGACCGTTAAAGAGTCATTTTTCAGCCAATTTTGAAATGTATAAATACTCCAAAGCTAGAGAATCATTCTAAGGCTTGCATATCAAATATTCATTGATTTCTCGTCAAGCCAAAACACTCACAAAGTAAATGTTCTTCATTTCTATGATCTAAATCATTCAAGAGCAAATCTTTCTAAAGCAAGACAAAGAGTGGACATCATATGTTCTAAAGAGCTTATCATTGTTGTACTTCAAAGGTAATATCTTTCACTTAGAAGAGTGAACAATCTTTGTATTAATCATTCTTATTCCCTTTCTTAGTGATTGGGTAATTGTTGTAAAAGTCCTACTTTGTGTGGGCAAGCTCTTAGTGAGTTTCTTTGTATTGTGGTTCTGTTTGTAAAACTCTTAGTGAGTTAGCCACAAGTGTAAAATCTTCTTAGTGAAGTTGTTGCAAATCCTTGGGTGCGGCTCAAGGCAGTGGATGTAGATTCTAAGTGAATCGAACCACTCTAAATCCTTTGTCTTGTTATTGGGTTTTGCTTTTTGTTTTGTTCATCTTGCTTAAACTCTAACTTGCATTGAAAAGATTCGAAAAAGTTAGCAAGATTAGTTAAAACCCAATTCACCCCCCCCCCCCTCTTGTGTTTTACAGATACTACATCCGATCATCAGTCGTACTAATTACTCGATTAAAAGTAGCGTATGACTGAGTCAAAATATAGCTCCATTCATTCTGGAAACGATGGAGACATAAGGTCTAAGGATTCCAAATAGTATTGAGGAAGTAATACTTATGACTAAAGAACCATGAAGTATTACTTCTCTAACAGATCACGTCCGATACAATATGTCTCAATATATTGCATCTATGATATGATTTGTATCCATTGCACATGATTAGTAAAACATATGCTAATGGTCCTAAGACACTACTAACATTAAGGTCATTGATAACAAATGGTGTTTCAAAAAGAAATCCGACAGGGATGGTAATGTACACACTTTTAAATCTCGACTAGTAGTTAAAGGTTATAGACAAATTTATGGTATTGACTATGATGAATCCTTTTCTTCTGTCGTTATGATAAAGTCTATTAGCATTTTACTTGTCATAGCCGCTTATTCTAACTATGAGATATGACAACTGGACGTTAAGACTACGTTTCTTAATGGAAACCTTCTTGAGGATGTGTATATGACACAACCTGAGGAGTTTGTTGATCCATCAAGTCCTAACGAAAGTGTGTAAGCTTCAAAGGTCCATTTATTGAAGCAAGCATCTCGAAGTTGGAATCGCCGCTTTGGTGAAGCAATTAAAGAATTTGGTTTCATCAAAAACGAAGACGACCCTTGTGTTTATAAGAAAGTGACTAATAATGCAGTAGTGTTCCTTGTGCTTTATTTGGACGACATCTTACTTATTGGTAACGACATCCCCACATTACAAAGTGTAAAAGCTTGGTTGGGGAAGGGCTTTTCCATGAAAGACTTAGGCAAGGCTACACACATTTTGGGTATAAGAATCTAAAGAGATAGATCCAACAAAATGATTGGCCTAAGCCAGAGTGGATACATTGACAAGGTACTAAAACGGTTCAGTTTGCAAGATTCCAAAAAGAGATTCTTGCCCATGTCACACGACATTAAACTCAGTAGATCTCAAGGACCTTACACAAAGGAAGACCCAGAGCGCATGAGTAAGATCCCATATGCTTCAGCCGTTGGGTCTATTATGTATGCCATGCTATATACTCGGCCGGATGTCTCATTCGCGTTAAGCATGATTATAAGATATCAATCAAACACTGGAGAGTCACATTGGACTGCAGTCTAGAGCATTCTTAAGTACTTGAGAATGACTAAAGTTATGTTCTCAGTTTACGGAGGTCAGGAAGGAAGTTTGGTTGTAAATGGTTACACAGACGCACGCTTTCAGACCGACGTAGATGACTTTACATCGCAATCTAGTTTTGTGTTTTGTTTGAATGGAGGTGCTGTGAGCTAGAAGAGCTCAAAGCAAGAAACTGTGGCCTACTCTACAACATAAGCTAAGTATGTAGCTGCCTCTGAAGCAGTTAAATAAGCTGTTTGGATAACGAAATTTGTTGATGGATTAGGTGTCATCCCTAACATTGTGAACCCAGTGGACTTTTATTGTGATAATACTAGTGCCATTTCACAAGTAAAGGAACCTAGATCTCGCCAACTAACCAAACACATTCTCAGGCGTCTCCATCTGTTTAGAGAGATCATTGATAGATGAGACGTTAAAATTTGCAAAGTTCATACAGGCGACAACATTGCAGATCCAATGACCAAGCCACTCCCGCAACCTAAACATGAGAGTCATACTAGTTCAATGAGATTGAGGATCGTGTATGATTGGACCTAGGGCAAGTGGGATATTGTTAATAGTGCCATAAGAGCATTAGCATATGTTGTACATTTTATATATTTTTGAGCATGTCATTTGAATAGTTAATTTTCCTTTTGAACATCAAATGCGTGACTTGATAGTAAAACTCATTAGCTTATGCAATTACTATTCTGATTGTCCCTAGTTTTATAGAATGTTCTATACAACGAAATAAAACAATTATGATGTTTGATTGATGATTATGTTTTCCTAATCATGTGTAATGGATACAAATCATATCATAGATGCAATATATTGGGATATATTGTATCGGGCGTGATCCGTTAGAGAAGTAATACTTCATGGTTCTTTAGTCATAAGTATTACTTCCTCGAATACTATTTTGAAACCTTAGACCTTATCTATCCATCGTTTCCAGCATGAATGGAGCCAAACCAGTGGGGCAGCCATTAACGCTAGATGCACCTACAACGAATGCAACCCGGCTTAGCGTGGCAAATATCTGTGTTAAAGTTGATTTATTGGCAGATTTACCTCACCGAATTCGGATTACTCATACGAAAACGGGTAAGAGTATTTGGCATTCTATTACATATGATGATCTATCGGAGTATTGTGCTTGATGTATGAGGATTGCACATGGTAATGGCCACTGCCTTACGGTTATTGGTACCAAAAATTCTGATGCCCCAGTGTTTTAGGATAGGGGAAAACCGAAGGAGATCGACAAGCATGCTCAAGTTGACCTGGGGCGTAAGACTATGAAATTTGGGAAAATCGTTACCTTCCTGTAACAGGGAATGGAAATCTGGAGAACCACTGGTCGGAAGAAATTTTCTGCGGGTACCTCAAAAACTGTCACATCACCACCGAGGATGGAAAAGGCGGCGGAAAATCGAAAAGTCCCAGGGCCGCAAGAAATAACTCAATTGGATGATCAGTCCCCGGAGCCGATTGTGGTATCAGAGAAGGAGGCGGCGATTGATCAACCGCCTGCTCCGCAAATAGACACATCATGAGGGTTGACGGGCGAACCACGGGATAAGGTGGTGGTCAGTCAAGACGACATCCGAATTGGCTGTGCTAGCTTTTCCCCAACGATCAATTTGCGACAGGTACAATCGGATAGGAAGACGCACTTACATCTGTCACGTGATTTGGAGATACAATCTCTCCAAGAATTTGTGCAACGTATGGAAGGTAACTCATAATGCTCCAGTTCAGCCACCTCCGTAAATGCGTTCACCTCGCTTAGCTCAAAAGGGCTCAACATCTCTTACTCAATAGTCTATTGACTACGTTTACTTTCATTCGTATTTAAATTTTATGAATTGGTTAATATGGAATGTACGTGGGGATAGCGAATGATATGACTGTTTCTAGCATTGGCCAGTTGAAACGGGATAATCATTTGAATCTCTAGGTGATTTTGGAACCTATGGTTGACTTATGTGATGTACATTTATACTCTCGTTGGTTGGGGTTTGAGTTTTTTATAGTAATTTCTCTAGTAAAATTTTGATATTATGGGATGGTTCCCTAGATATTACAACTCCTGGGGATATGGAACAAGTAGTACATGTACGGGTTAATTCTTTCTAGGGCATACCTATTTTTTGGTCATTCATATATGCGAAGTGTTCTTATGTGCAAAAGAGAACTTTGTGCACAGAATTACGATCTTTCCATTCGCAGCATGATAAGTCGTGGATCATTGGTGGTGATTTCAATGTAGTTTTGCGTCTTTCATAAAGTCAGGGGTCAATACCAGCAATGCTCCAATTAGTGTGTTCGCAGAGGCAGTTAATGATTGTGGCCTTTTGGAGGTTCCGAGTTTGGGAAATATGTATACGTGGAGTCGTGGTGGAGTATGACCCCTCCAAAGGCGTCTGGATAGGGCCCTTGTAAACACTTCATGGAACATATTATTTCACCATACACATGTTACTCATCTTACACGGGCGATATCGAACCATTATCCTCTTCTTATTCATGATCAGATGTATATAGACCAGAGAGGTTCAGCTTTCAGATTTCAAGACATGCGGGTAAAACACAAGACTTTCATGGATGTAGTCAAAGGATCTTGTAATGAGGAGATCGAAAACTCGGGCATGTATAAGCTTCACACAAAATTGAAAAGATTGAACAAGTTTTGGCCGCCAGGAACAATGATGTATTCGAAAATGTCAATGAAAATCTTAAAAAGGCTATGGAGCGGTTGACCATATTAGAGGAAGTGTATGATGCGAATCCCACTTCTGAGTATCATGATGAATTATCAACTGCTAAGGATATCTATGTTGATGGCCTCGAACATGAGGAGATTTTTTGGATGTAAAAATCTAGAATAAAATGGATTAAGACGAGTGAAGCTAACACAAAATATTGCCACTCTTATTGCAGGAACAAGCATAAACGCATGCACATTGCACAAATCAAAGATGCAAATGGAGATTGGATTTACAATTTGGAAGATATTGGTTTGGCGGGTGCTTCGTACTTTGAGAAACTGCTAAGTCGCGGCCCATTACCACAAGCAGATGAGCAAATCCTTTCCTATATTTCGAATATCGTCAAAGCCGAGGACAAACAAAAGCTTGATATTCCACCATCTCGGCTAGAAGTCAAGTTGGCGCTATTTGGTCTTAGTCCATCCAGCGCGGCTGGTCCGGATGGTTTTACGGGGCGTTTCTTCCAAGCACGCTGGGATATTGTTTGTGATGATGTCGTGCAAGTTGTTCATGATTTATGGGCGGGTCTTCCAATGCCTAAGGTAATTGCCAGTGATTTTCTGGTATAAATCTCAAAGGTCGACAACCCAACTCAATTTGGGGATTTCATACTGATATCTCTCTACATTTTTTCCAGCAAAATAATCTCTAAAGTACTGTCAAATCGGCTCTCTGGACTTATTGGCTCTTTGATTAGTCGCAATAAATCTGGTTTTGTAAGCGGGGGAGTCATCATTGATAATATTCTTTTGGCTACTGAAATGGTGAACTCTCTGAATAAGAAAGTGCGTGGAGGGAACATGATTCTGAAATCCTTCGATCGCGTCTCACATTTATTCCTAGTTGCGATTCTCAAGAAGTTTGGCTTCAACTCCCACTTTATCCACATGGTACGTAACCTTCTAGATCATAATTAGTTTTTTGTTCTCATAAATGGCTGTCCTTTTGGGCTTTTCCGCTCAGGCAGGGGTGTAAAGCAGGGCGACCTGATGTCCTCCTTATTATTCATTCTAGCAGTCGAGGCTTTTTCGCGAGGCTAGGATCATCTTATGGGCATCAGATCCATTGAGCCATACATAGTTCCAAATTCGACAATGGTGATATCTCACCTGGCATATGCGGATGACATTGTGATCATTATTAATGGTGGAAAGAAGAGTTTGCAAAATTTGATTTCCTTCATTAGGAAATATGAATCTTCTTCGGGACAAAGGATCAATACATGCAAGAGTGCTTTCTACGTATCGAGTAGAACACAGCCCACGACAAGTACAAATGATCGAAGGTGTAACGGGTTTCTCGAAAGGAACAATTCCATTTATGTACCTTGGCTGCCCCATGTTTACGGGACGAGCAAAGGTGGCGTATTTTGCACCTATAGTGGATAAAATCTCGGCAAGGGTGGAAGGATTGCAACAAAAGTTACTTGGTTTTGGTGGGTGCCTAATTCTTTTTCGCCATGTTTTATTATCTATGACCCTCTATATCTTAGCATCAATGCATCCTCCAAAGAGGGTCCTAGCTGATATTGAGATGAACTTCGCTAATTTCCTATGGGAACAATCTATACATGGGAGTAAACAACAATGGATGTCTTGGCGTAGATGGTGTTGTGATGTTGGGAAAAATGGACTTGGATTGCACTCGTTGGCGGCCTTTCAACAAGTATTCTCTCTCAAATTATGGTAGGGGTTCCAAACTTCTTATTCAATTTGGCGAGATTTCCTGATTGATAGGTATTGCAGCTTCGTTCCCCATCCATCCTTGGTGACTAGAAGCTCCAATGACTCTATTGATGGAAAAGAATGCTAACTATGCGCCCTCAAGCAGAGTCTCATATAGGACTTCTAATTCGAGATGGAACATCGTCCTTTTGGCACGAGAATTTCACCATGGTGGGGAGCTTTCCATCCCATAATGTCTCGGCTGATTTGGTAACTTCATCCATCCCCATACATCATTTTTTTTGTCCGGATTGGCTGGTCTGCTACTGTCTGTGAAGTTATATCCTAGCCACAACGAGCCATACTGCAACAGGTGGTACTTGGATTGGGCTCGGACATAGGGGTATGGAAGCTTGATCACGAGGGTAAATTCACAATTACCTCGAGAAATTTCTTATTTGTTATTTGGATGTGTTTAGAATATTTCAATCTTTGGGTACGATTGGATTGAGTTTATTCTGAGATTCATGGTTTTAATTTCAGACTAGCCTCAAGTTCAAATAAAAAATTTCATTACTTAGTGTCTGTAATTTCATTCTAGAGAGAGTTTGTGTTCAGTATGAGTTTCAAACATAAAGCGGATCCAATCCAAATATACTACTACCTCCATTCCTAAATTCATGATTTTCATTACATGTTTGAAAATTAAAATATTTTTGTAATCAAAATATCAATATTACTCTCTAAAATAGAATTAGTTGTATACAAGTCATATTTAAGAAAGTAATATTGGTATTTTAATTATCAAAACTTCTTAAATTTTGTTTCATTAATTTTCGCAACATGTAATAAAGGTCTTATATGTATGAATGGAGGGAGTATTTGTTTTATTCGTAATATGACACATTTTTTTCCTTATAATTTTACATTTTCTTTAAATGTATTGACGAACTTATAAAGAAACAACATGTATTAACTTTATATAATGGAAAAGAGAATATGACAGAAAATCCATATTGATTTCGATATGAGAAGCATGGAAGAAATTGGTGGGACTTACTATTTGTAAAAAGCAGACATGGGAACTAATTTTTTTTTTCTATGTACGAAATGGGATCATTTTTTCCCAGAAATTGTGCATATTATGTAAACTTGGAAAGGCTTTTTGGCCATCCAACATTTCCTACTCGTTTATTCTCATGAAAGTCAAGATGGCGGTGTACCTCTCTCTCTCTCTCTCTCTCTCTCTCGGAATTGCTTCCGGGGTACCAATAGGCTATTGACATACCTTGAGTGCATGTCGAATGATCTCCCTTCTACTCACATAATTCTTTGCGCATTTGATCCGTCATTGTTGATTTCGTGACACCTTTTAGATGAGGAGCCGTCGTTGGGTGTGGTTTCAAGAAATTTTCTATTTTGTTTATATTGTATTTTCTATCACCACCACACTACAAGAAAACAGTTAAATAGCGACCGACTTTAGCGACCGAAATTTTCGGTCACAAATTTAACAACGAAATACAGACCGAATAGAAACCGAAAACAAATCGGTCGTTATTCCGTCGCTCATCCGTCGGTCACATCGGTCTCGTTGACCAAATTGAAACGTCGTCGGTTTGTTCACCCTTAACGACCGAATACCGACGGATATTAACGACCGTTTATCGACGGAATATATAACGACTGAAGTTAACGACCGAATACCGACGGAATACATAACGGTGTTTATTTGTATAGTAATAAATGAAGGACACAAAACGACGTCATTTTATTTTCGTTAACGACCGACTACCGACGGATTACCGACGGAATAACGACTGAATAGCGACCGAATAACGACCGAAATTAGGTCGCTATTATTTTCCAATTCCGTCGCTATTATTTTCCCGATTTCCGTTTTTTATAAAATAGTGGGGTTTTTAAGGATATATAGAAACATTTTACCTAATAGTAACTAAAATAGGAAAAATACATATACAAAGTCTTAGCGGGCGGGGGGTCAAGGGGGCAGCGCCCCTGGAAGAAAAATCCAATTCTTCATCTACTCATCGAATGAGTTTTCAGTCCCGATTTATAAAATACCGATATATACTCAAAGCAGAACAATTCAAGTAATACATTTGTGTGTGCATTTACGTGAATCATTAAGTGATGGAGTTAAAATTTTATTAATTGATTATTAATTAACAAATAATTACTAAAATATTCATATTAGTTCGTACTCACATTTAGAACGATGTCGGTTTTCGGATTTATAAGTTTTTACTAAATCCGTCGCTATTCGGTCGCTATTAAGCTAAGGGGCGACCGAATAGCTGACGGAATTTGCGAAAGGCCGTCGCTATTCGGTCGCTATCTTTTTTCCCCGATTCCGTTTTTTATAGAATAGCGGGGTTTTTAAGGATATATAGAAACATTTTGCCTATGTTAGTTACTATTAGGTAAAATGTTTCTATATATCCTTAAAAACCCCCCGCTATTTTACAAAAAACGGAATCCGGGAGAATAATAGCGACCGAATATGCTATGTCGGTCGCTATTCGGTCGCCCTACCCTAACCCTAACCCTAATTCCGTCGCTATTCGGTCGCTATTATTAAATGCCTAAACGACGTCTTTTTGCCATTTCGCGGGCTCATTTATTTGAAAACTGGACAAGTGTTTAAGCATGCTAATTAGCGAACGAATAGCGACCGAATTGGCAAATTCCGTCGCTATTCGGTCGCTATTATTAAACGCCTAAACGACATCGATTGCTTTTTCGCGGGCTCATTTATTTGAAAAATTGGACAAGTGTTAAGCATGCTAAGTGGCGACCGAATAGCGACCGAATTGGCAAATTCCGTCGCTATTCGGTCGCTATTATTAAATGCCTAAATGACATCGTTTGCTTTTTTTCGCGGGCTAATTTATTTGAAAAATTGGACAAGTGTTAAGCATGCTAAGTGGCGATCGAATAGCGACCGAATTGGCAAATTCCGTCGCTATTCGGTCGCTATTATTAAATGCCTAAACGACATCGCTTTGCTTTTTTCACTGGGCTAATTTATTTGAAAAAATTGGACAAGTGTTAAGCATGCTAAGTGGCGATCGAATAGCGACGGAATTGGCAAATTCCGTCGCTATTCGGTCGCTATTATTAAACGCCTAAACGACATCGCTTTGCTTTTTTCGTGGCTAATTTATTTGAAAAATTGGACAAGTGTTAAGCATGCTAAGTGGCGATCGAACAATGACCGAATTTGCCAATTCCGTCGCTATTATTAAATGCCTAAACGACATCGCTTTACTTTTTTCACGAGCTAATTTATTTGAAAAATTGGACAAGTGTTAAGCATGCTAAGTGGCGACTGAATAGCGACCGAATTTGCCAATTCGGTCGCTATTATTAAATGTCTAAACGACGCTGCTTTTGTGCGTTTTATTTCTATAAATATATCTAAGGCGAGAAGCCTCTCCCTCATTCTTCATTCTCGCCCGACCGCGACCTCCACCTTCACTACCACCTCTTCCAGCGATTTCCCCCCCAAATCCCCTCCCTCCTTCCAGCGCCACCACCTCCGGCACCTCCAAGACATCGCCACCACCTCCGGCACCTCCAAGGCATCGCCACCACCTCTGATTTCAGTTGGGTTTTTTAGGGTTTAGGTGAGAATCTTGCATTTTCTAGCTTTTTTTCTTAACAATTGGAATAAATACATCTATTTTGAGAAGATTCAAACAAAAATGGAGGGGAGGTAGTACTGATTTCTGTTTGGATTTTAATATATGGGTTTTCTAAAATGTCTTGCAATTTTTTTTGCCAATTCTTATAATTTCTTGCAATTTTTTTGCCAATTCTCATAATTTTCTTTGTTTTTCAAATGTAGTTTTTTAACATCCAATGTAGTTTTCTTGGTGTACTATTGGTTTTCTATGTGTATTATTGAAATGTATGCTAATTGTATAATATGTGAGTTTTGATAATTCAAAGTGTGTGAGTGTTGATTGTGAGTTTTGATAATTCAAAGTGTGTGAGTGTTGAAATGTAATGAGAAGTGCACACTTTGATTGTGAGTGTTGTATTGTAAATGAGAAGTGTAAACTTGTGTTTTTTGGGTTTATTGATTATTTTTGCTATTTGGGATCTTATTAATACTGCTTTCGGTTTGTATTTCATGCGTATTGCTTGTTTTTTTATAATAGGGATTTAATTTAATTTCAAATTTATTTTTTTTAAATAAAAAACAATTTAGCGACTGAATAGCGACCGAATATTCGGTCGCTAAATTTTCCGTCGGTATTCGGGTCGCTAACTACCAAAGTCAAAAGTCAACAATATTGACCATTCGAGTCGCTATTCCGTTTGGTAAATAGAGACCGATTATTCGGTCGCTAGACTTTCCGCTCGGTATTCGGTCGTTATATAGTCAAAGTCAAAAGTCAACAATGTTGACCATTCGGTCGTTATTTACCGACCAATTATTCGGTCGCTAGAATTTCCGTCGGTATTCAGTCGTTAACCAGTCAAAGTCAAAAGTCAACAATGATGACGATTCGGTAGGTATTCGGTCGGGTAAATAGCGACCGAAGATTCGGTCGCTATATATTCCGTCTGTATTCGGTCGGTAATTTGCTTAGCGACTGAAAAAATACACGACCACGTCATTCAGTCGTTAATCGGTCGCTAAACTCAGTTTAGCGACCGATTACCGACGGAAACGGCCGTCACTGTTTCCCTGTTTTCTTGTAGTGTCATACATTGAATGTTTTTATTAAAAATACAATGAATAATACTTAATTATTAAGAAATAATGAACATTATTTATTAGTTTTCATTATTATTATGTACAATGATATGTAATTCAATTAATATGATACACGAATTTTTCTAAGATACAATGCTTTTTTATGCAATCAAAATTTAACTTCAATAAATTAAAAAACTCTCTTTAAATTAATAAATTTATCGGTTAATTAATATATCTATAAAATAATAAAATTTTATCGTCCCAACAATATTAATTTATACAGGTTTTACTGTATTTGGTGTGTTTTTCCCAAAATTTTAAACTGCGCCAGTTTGAGAAAATTTGAAATCGTGTCAAACCAATTAAAATTTCAAATTGCAATTTTTAATTTTATGTGATTTTGCAATTTATGTTGAGATTTTTACATTTGCACTTTTTTATTTTATGTGATTTTGCAATTTATGTTGAGATTTTTACATTTGCGAGCATATTTAGAATTCATATTACTTGGACAATCCTCATATTTTCTTGATGTGCCTTTTGAGGGTTAGGGTTAGATCCAAATATTTTTTTTTGAATGCCCAAACCTAGTTGTGAAATTGGCATATTGAAACTCCTATAATGACTAATTTATAAGTATATTTGAAATTTATATATTAGTATCTAGATTTTTTTTTCCAAAAGAAATAATAGGCAATAGAAGAACTAATACATTTTGCAAGATCAACAAATCAATAAGCTATCACATTAAATTACTACTATGAATTCCACCACATAGAGCTAGCATATATAGTTTTATTATAAGTGGATTGTTAGAAATCTTGTCACGATGTACAAATATATTGTCTTTTCTAATTTTACATAACTAAATTAATATTGTAAAAGAGAGTACAGTATTTCAAGATGTACAAATATATTGTTTTTTGTCATTTTACAAAACAAAGTTAATTCTATAAATAAAAAAGGAATTACATATTTCCAAGATGTGTACAAATATATTGTCTTTTCTCATTTTACATAACAAAACAAAGTTAATACAATGAAAGCGATTTAAAATGTTGGAGATAATAAATATTTTATTTTATTGTAAATAAGTTCTTTAATATTTTTACTTCTAAAGAGATCTTTATATTATATAATATAATTAAACTATATAGCATATATGCAGTTAAATTTACGATTTGAAAATTTTCAAACTGCACCAAACCAAATAAAACTTCAAATCGCGTAATTAGTGTGATTTCTTACCTGTTCAATTTTCTTGAAGACTCCTACTAACAACTACTTGGAAGTCATCTCTTATTTGTTAAAATTGATATTTTAAGATGGTCATATATGCAAAGGTCCATAATTTTATACATTCGACAATTGCATTCAACGTGTGGTAAATAGTTATTTTTTGGGTCTTTATAACTTATTTGAAGCCGATTTAATTAAATTGGACCATATAAATTTATTAAAAATTTAACAATTTGAGATTAACCGAAGTTGTTATTAGTGAAAAGAGTTTAGTATATCTTTCAAATATCTCACGTTACAGCTTATACATTGAGAATAAATGTTGGAAAGTCTTCCATTTACGTAAAGTGTAGTTATAAACTTCGATTAATCATACCGTTACATACACGAATTGACCTTAAACAACCTATTTCCAGTGACTAAAAGCTTAACTGGAGAATGGTTAATTAAGGAAAAAGGGAAACAACGATCCAATTATAGGTTTTAAGTAAGAATTATAAAATAAACCGAACACTAGACTACTGCATTTAGATTAGTTTTGATGTTTCGTTCTAAGAACACATTTTGTTTTTGCAGTTGATATTTTGGAGTTCAGAAACTTCAAAAGTTGCACTATAAATTTTGAGGCCTATCAAACAAGGACTTGATGAGAAAAATCCACTACCAATAAAAAAAATTATTAGGCCTAGGAATAGAGAATTAAAATCAAATAAAGGTTAATAAACGGATAGGGGTCTCCCTGCCCCTATAACATTTTGGTGGTTTCTTGAAAACCAATAAAAAAATTATCAAATTAAGCTTTGAGTGTTTGAATAATGATTTTTATTAATATCGGTATCCATATTTCTCTAATAAACAATTCACCTTTACTGAAAATTGTGGAAGACAGGATTGAACCAAAAACCAGTTTAAGTAGTACTTTGATACCACAAATCTAGTACTTCCAAAGGGATTTTGACGATTCTGTAAAACGGCAATACAAAACCCTTCTAACACGGTGTGTTTGAACAACATTTTAAATCTTAAATTTCAAAATTAGATCAACATCTCGAATCACAAACAATTGAACTTTTGCAAAATTTGAGGTAAAATATTAAATAAAATATGTTATCCCTGCAAGCGGAAGATGTTTTCTCCACGTATCATTTTTATCTTCCCTTAGGGGTAATCACAATTTAGTTAAAAAAATAAGGTGAAATGAGAAAATTAGTTTATTCTGGTATAGTCTCCAAAACCTATAAACAAGACATAACATTTCTTTACCTCTAGCCAAAAGAAATAGCCACGTAACAAATTGAACTGTTGAGGTCATCATTGATTTCTTCTTGAATCTTTCTTTTAAGATCTGCAGAATTTATTTCAAAAGTTAATATATAGGGAAATAAAAAATTGGCTACATCTTAGTGAAATATAAAATTTATAAAAAGTGAGAGGCAACATATAAGAAGGTATATGAATCTTAACTTGGTGTTCGAATATTGTAAATGACTATATAAGAAAGTAGACAATTAAAGAAGTGTCACTCGGGAACAAAAAGCAGTTATAGATGAATATTACCAATGTATAGCCATTAACCAAACTGTCACAAGAACCAAAAGCAGCTAGGTTTAAGTACTCCTAGGGGAACAATATGAATTTGTTAGCATTATGAGAGCAAGATACATATGTGTAATATCATTCGACATCTACTAATTCTATATGTGTAATACCAATCGACATCTACTTTATTTATTGTATTCTTAGGAACTTAGGGTCCTAATCGTACAATAATATGGAAGAACGTATGGATTCACAAAAGAGTATAGGTAAAAAATATTTCAAATGATTTATGAACAACTTTCATACTTTACTCTATTCAGTGTAGAAAATATGGCTAATTTAAAAATAATAGTGTGGTGATCTATAAAGAATCTTAGTAGGTAATAGACAATAAATAATCATATTACTGGAATGGTGATCAAGATATGATTTTCCCATTTTAGATGAAGTTAAGAATTTCATCCCTCTAGAGCGCAAATCTATATGCTTATTCTGAGCTTTCTTCTCAGTAATTTTATTCATAAGTCTTTTGTGCTCTTCTTTGTCATATGGCTTGCTCAGAATTCTAATAATCGACACCCTAAAATTTGAATATCCATTTGTCCTTGGATTGGGAATGTTGCTAGCAATCATACTTATTTCTTTTGGATCTGACTTAATAAATGTAAAAAAAACACAAAAAAGGAAATTACATAGGTAATAATTCCAACCAATGAAAATGAATGAAGAAGAGAGCAATATTAATGAATACTGTGCCAAAATAGTATTCTAACAATTTAGTTTGTCATGAATATTTCCATAATTATTATTTCAATAATTTTAGTCAGATATCTTTTAAGTTTAACAAAAGTCTAGTCTCACCGCTTGTCCCACGACATATTCCCACTTAAACTCCTTTTTACTGCTCATGTGCACTTATTTTTTTAAGTAAATTTGTCATGTCGGGCCATCTCACTCCAGAACAACACGGGGGATATGTAAAGAAACAAAAGAAAAGTTCTCTCTAGCCGAGAGTCCTACATTGATCCAAACTCAACTTCTTCGCAGCCTCATGGCTGCCACCGCCACGACGCCACCCCTCACGGGTGGTGCCTGGTCCAAAAAATCGTTCGCGGATCTTCTATCCGCCGCTCCATCACCATCAATTCCGGTTCCTGTCAAAGAGCTCTCCATCTTTAAAGGAGAGCCGGCAATCTATGTTCCTGAAGAAGATTTGGCTTCACTGGAGAAGCCGTGGAAGCTGGTCTTAGTCGGCAAATTCGCGAGAAGAGGACCACCTCTGGATAGACTGAGAAGGGATTTCCAGAAACTGAATTTTAAGGGGGGATTTTGGATAGGATGGATTGATACACGCCATGTGATCATCCGATTTGAGATTGAGGAGGACTACTGTAGGTTTTGGCGCAAGGGAGTATGGATCTTTAACGGATCACGACTTCGCGTGTTTAAATGGACTTTTGATTTTGATCCGGAGATAGAATCCGCCATTGTTCCGGTATGGATTCGCTTGGAAGGGTTACCTATTCATCTTTTCAACAAAAGTTACCTGTTCTCCATTGCAAGGGCAGCGGGGATCCCTTTAGTGTTGGATGAACCCACCGCTAACGTGACAAGGCCAAGTGTGGCTCAGATTTGCGTTGAAGTCGATTTATTGAAGCCGGTTTGCCGCCGGATATGGATTGGCCATGAACGATCGGGAAAAGGCTTTTGGCAGCCTATTGAATATGAGGACCTGCCGGGATATTGGACTCATTATTGGAAGATTGGACATGGGAATGCAGCCTGTAGGGGGTTCTCGGGCGAAGCTGCTACTGCAAAACCCACTCGGATCCCTGTGAACTCGGGTCAAGAAGGTCAGGTTGGAGCAAAATCCAGATTGGGGCAGACAGCCAATCCTGCAAAACAACAACCAGAGGCCTGGACCCTGAAATCGGGTCGGGTAGTCGGGAAATTGAAGCACCCAGCTCCACCGGCAGTGTCAGAAAAAACACAAACAAACAGGTTCTCGGTCATAGAAGATTTGGCAGAGGAGACCACCATTGAGGCATTGGTGCCAGTGAAGGATTTTGTAGGGGCATCAGCACTGGTTACACAACCGATCGCTGCTGACCCGGTTCTCCCAGCGGATGCACATCAGTCACAGGGAGTCCGGTCTAAGGACGATCTTTTACCCCGGGTTGGTGACCACACCCTGATCCGTGGAGGTCTGATCAGGGATGATTTGCGATTTTTCTTACGCACTTATGAACCGGATGATCGGGTGGAAATCTCGCAATCAGCAAAAAAATCCAGTTCAGGGGAACAAGTCTTGAACCGAGAGCGTTGAGAAGATTTTAGAGTCTTCTCCAAAAATCTTGGAAGCCGATTGGACCGGGATCGGGCAGCCCGAGCAGAAAGAGCAGCACACCTCAAAGCCATAGACAGTATATCAGTAGACATTGGGGCCATTCCGCAGATGGCGGTGGCTGTGCCAAAGACTCGCCGCAGGAAAACTTATGAAGGGGAAGTGCGCAAATCTGCCCGACTTGCACAACAAGGATCTCGTTCTCTTTGAGGGGTAATCTTTCCCTCCGCTATTGATTTATTCCTATTGTTTTTAAGGATTTTTTGATTTGGAATGTTCGTGGAATTGGCAATGATGCTTCACTTGCTAGAGTCAAATTCATAAGACATCAGTTTCGTTTGTCTTTTATTGTATTACTGGAACCAATGCTGCATCTTACTGATTTGAATACAACTGCACGCCGCTTGGGTTTTGATCATGCATTTGGGAATATAACTAGCAAAATCTGGTTGTTTTGGGATGGATCTTTAGACTTGAGCATTGTTGAGGAGGGGGAACAGTTTGTACATGTGAAGTTTGGGGGTTTTGCTGGTGCATCAGTTTATGGTACCTTAGTATATGCTCGTTGCCAGTATACGCAGCGTCGGCCTTTATGGGATACTCTAATACGTTTAGCTTCAACTTATGATGCCCCATGGTTTGTTGGGGAAGATTTCAATGTAGTGGCTTCTACTTCGGAGAGTTTTGGCTCTATTCCAACTTCCCTCCCGATGATGGAGTTTAATGAGGCTGTTCAAGATTGCGGTTTGATTGATGCAAGTTTTGCAGGGTCTCCTTTTACATGGCAGCGGAGTTTTAATCCATCTTTATTACGAAGGCTTGATAGGCTCCTCACAAATACAAAGTGGAACACTTTATTTGAAATGACAAAGGTGGAGCATTTGCATCGGACACTGTCAGATCATTGTCCTCTTCATATTAAGGCTCAGATTAGCCTGTCTAAACACGGTTCTTCTTTCCGGTTCCAACAAATGTGGGTCAAACATCCTACTTTTATGTCAGTAATTGAGGATGGATGGAAGCTAAAGGTAGAGGGTAATGGTGTGGCTCGGCTCATGGCCAAGCTAAAACACTTAAAGGGCCTTTTGCATGATTGGAACAAGACAGTTTTTGGTGATATATTTGAAGCACTCAAAAAAGCCGAAGTGGCTGTTCTCTCAGCCGAGGTGGCATTTGACAATGATCCCTCCACTCTCACAAAGGTCCGGTTACTTGAGGCCAAAGATACCTTCACTTGGACCCTCGGGGTAGAAGAATTATACTGGAAGCAAAGGTCGAGGGTGAAATGGTTAAAGGAAGGTAATGCAAACTCCAAATTTTTTCACTCTCTCTGTACCAACCGACGGATAAAAATGCATATTACTTCCATCAACAACAATTTGGGTATTCCATTAACAGACCCAGCTTCGATAGGGAAGGAAGCGGACACTTATTTTTCACACCTATTCTCGGCTGATCAGGGATTGGGGGACGACCCATCTTTCTTACATTGTATACCATCTCTTATTATGGTGGAGGATAATTGGATGCTAAGCAATTTGCCGAGTAAAGATGAGGTAAAAGGGGCAGTGTTTTCGCTCAACAAAAATAGTGCTTCAGGTCCGGATGGTTTTTGTGGATCCTTTTTCCAAGCTTGTTGGTTAATTGTAGGGGATGATGTAACGGATTCTGTTCGGGATTTTTGGGCGGGGGTACCACAACCAAAGTCTATGGCTAGCTCCTTCATTGTGCTTATCCCCAAGTCTGACAACCCGACCTCTTTTGGGGATTTCCGGCCTATTTCTCTTTGCACATTTGTTAGTAAAGTAATATCCAAAGTAATGGCAGCCCGGCTTGCTACTTTATTGCCAAAACTCATATCTCAGCCTCAGTCTGGATTCGTGCAAGGAAGATTAATCTCTGATAATATATTGCTTGCGCAGGAAATGGTTCATCATTTGGATCGTAAGGTGCGAGGAGGCAATTTGATTATTAAGTTGGACATGATGAAAGCGTCTGATAGAGTCTCACACAAATTCCTATTGGCTGTATTGGCTCGTTTTGGTTTTTCTGATCATTTCATTAATTTGACAAACAACGCTTTATCCGCTAATTGGTTTTCGGTTTTAATTAACGGCTCACCATTCGGCTTCTTTAAGGCGGAGAGGGGTGTTAAGCAAGGAGATCCATTATCACCATTGTTGTTTATCTTGGCGGCGGATTCATTTTCCCGGGGCCTGGATGATATTATCAGGAGGGGTCAATTAGTTCCATATGCACTTCCGCGACACACTATGAGAATTTCACACCTTTGTTTTGCAGATGATGTTATAGTTTTTATTAATGGGGCTAAGAGGAATGTTGAGCAACTGGTGGGTTTCTTGAAGCGGTATGAATTTGTGTCGGGCTAGCGGGTAAATATGGGGAAATCAGCGTTTTACACATCTTCGAAGACCGGTGATAGACAATCTCAAGTAATTCAATCAACTACAAATTTTATTCTTGGGGACTTTCCAATTAAGTACCTTGGCTGCCCTCTTACAAAAGGCCGTACACACGCGGCTCATTACTCACATTTGGTGGAGCAAATCTCATCCCGCATCTCCGGTTGGCAAACAAAGCTGTTAGACATGGCAGGAAGACTTATTCTCATTCGGCATGTCCTCTCTTCCATGACCCTTCACATACTTGCAGTCTCGAATCCGCCAACCATTATCAAAGTCCAAATAGAACGTTTACTATCTGGTTTTTTATGGGGATCGGTTAATGGAGTAAAACGCAGACATTGGATGTCCTGGCCAAAACTTTGCACTGCACAATCCTTTAATGGCCTCGGCTTGATCAGTCTGGATCACTATGCACGAGCTTTTGCAATGAAATTATGGTGGCGCTTCCGCACATCTGATTCCAATTGGAGCCGGTTCCTCAAAACCAGATATTGTTTCGGGTTAGATCATGTTTCACAAGCAGCTGCCCTTCCCGGTTCTTCACCAACTTGGCGGCGGATGGTTGGTGCCAAAGCTTTGACGGAGCAAGGTATGGGATTACTAATCAGAGATGGCTCTAGTCTTTTTTGCTTTGAAGATATCACTTCTAGTGGACCTTTTATCAATGAAGTGCACCACATCCCCCAAACTTTACTTTCTTTGAGAGTCCAAGATTTATTGACTGCCTCGGATTGGGACTGGAATGCACTAGACCCATGGCTTCCAAAGGATAAATCTAAGCTTCTTCCGAAGGTCACACTAGAGCACGGAAAAGACAAATTGATATGGAAACCCGTCCAAACGGGTACTTTTACATTATCCTCGGCGGTTGGTTTGGTTCAGGGGGGAGGTGTATCTTCTTTGTCCCGTAAGTTATTGTGGGAAAGCTCACTTCCTCTCCAGCTACAACTCTTTATGTGGAAATTTCTCAACAAATTTTTACCGATGGAGGAGATATTATGGAAATTCGGATTTCACACCGTCACACAATATGTCTGTTCAAAGGGTGGAGATAGCTTCTTGCATGTTTTCTTGGAATGCCCTTTGGCGCGGCATCTCTGGAGCTATGCGGAGACTGAAACTGGATATTACATGTTATTATAAAATTAGAACTCGTGTTTGTCATAACACATAGACTTATAAAACACATTTAAAAAAAAAAAAAGAATATATGCAATAGAAACAACGATCCTCAATATTTGGTAACATGCACTAATTTTTGGTGTTTGTTCGCTATCTTATAATTAAAAAATATAGTATTGACAAATATTTAATCCAGAGTCTTATTATAAATTATTTCTGAGTATATTAAACCTTTTATTATTTAGCAATATTAAAATATTAAACATGTTATTAATTTCTCTAATAAAAAGGTAAACAAAAAAAAATGAAAATGCTATATAAGAGAATTGAACCAGTATCATTCCTGTAACTTATGTTCTAAAGGAAAGTCAAACACACCAATATAAAATTTTGAGGTACATTTTTTCATACACTTTGTTAATGGATGGAGTTTTGTTAAATGAATGATGTTATAATACTATAATTTTGCACTATAGTAGGACTTAGTTCCAAAAAGAATTTTGTTCCTGGATGCTTTTTGACTTGCCAATGGGAGTTCAGAAAAATTCATTTATGGATTGTAAATTGTTATGTTTTGAAAGTGATGTTTTTCAATCTTGGAAAGTAAAGTGTTACAAGTTTGGAAAGAGATTTGGAAAAAAAGACAGCAAATTTAATACTACTTGATAAAAGGATGTCAGGAAATTTATGTTAGTTGGTAAAAGGATGTCAGAAAATTTATTGCTACTATATATCTAGGTAGAGTAAGTATAGTAGGTGAAATATAAAAAAATAAAATATATGACAAAATCCGTGAAATATATAAAACGGTAGACTTGTCTTTATAAAAGGTCAAATTGAGTTTTTATTCATTTTAGAAAAAAAAATTTAGCCAAAAACTATTTTCCAATAAAAATATCATAAACATTTTGGAGAAGAGAAAAAAGAACACCAATTTAGTAATATGCTGCGAATGGCATATACAACTTCATCTTTTAATTTTAAATAAAACTATCATGAATATTTTGGAGAAGAGAAAAAAATAAAACCGCAGAGAAGGATGATGCGAAGGGAGTAGATCTTCATGACTTTTAATTATTTTTAGCAAATGGAACAATGTAATTAGTCCAAACCTATGAATTTTCCATAGTTCAATAATATTTCAGATATAATAATAATTCCAATTAATATACTAGTTTATATATAATAAGATCCAAAGTCTATTTTCAATGATTATGACCAATATGAATCTTTATCATATAAAATACATAGGAGTTTTATTATGAATATTTATTTAAATAGTGAATTAATCTTTAGAATAAGGGGCAAAATAGTCAATTAAATAAAGTATGATCATTAGTTCATAAAATCCATAATTTTATTTTTCAAGACTACCAAATTAACAGTAAATTTTACCAATTTACAAAATATTCAAATTCAATATAAAATGGTAAGATTTGTTTGAATTTGAATATTTATATAATTGATTTTTATTCTTTACAAAAGTTTCTAATTTGTTAACAAAATTTACAAACAATGTAAACAAAATTACCAAATTTGTTATTAAACTTACCATTTTATCAATTGGTTACAAATGAGATAAAAACGGTAATATTAAAACTTAAAGGATAAATTTGATTTTAAAATAGTAAGTTTAAATTTCCACCCAATTTACCATTATTATAAAATAAATTACTATTTTTGTCATGGAATTTACCATTATTGCTTTGTAAATTTACTATTTTGTATAATATAAATATTAATGATAAAAATAGTAAGTTGCAAATTAAAAACGGTAAGATTATAAAATAAAGTAGTAATATTCAACATTTACTAGTTATTTATTAAAATTTACCAAATTTGGTTTTAATTTTACCATTAAAAATACAAAAGTTACTTGTGGATTAAAAATCTGGTCAACACACCTGCTTGACAAGTAATCGGTTATTTGACTGGATGATGTGGCAAGCTCTTATTCGTCCATTTTATTTATTTAATTTTTTTTTTAAAAAAAACTAAAAACCAGCAATAGTAGGTTACTTTATTCCACATGTCAATTTTTGATTCGCTTAAATCTAATCTTTAGGTGCCTAAATTTTACCCATTCGGCACCACAACACTTTCCTTTAATAAATGTTGTTTATACCGATATTTTAATATAATTTCTTATTAATTAACATCCCATATACTCTTTGTACATTTCCTAAGAATAGAAACAAATTATAAATAAATAACTTTAAAACAACATTATTAAAGTTATCTAATAAACAAATATTCAACATCTTCTATATTCATAAGTTTAGCTTAAACAAAATATTACAAGTTAAACACTCAAAATAGGCCTTTGTCAATATATGATTGCCTTTTGGACTTGTAGGCTGCACCACAAATCCTCTGTTTTGAAGATAAGTTAAATTATTAGGCATTGGGTGTGCATCTTAATCATTTGAAGAGATAATGTACATGGTTCATGCACTCCTTACACGAGAAAAAGGCATTATGTTGTTCTTTGTAGCATTGCAGTAATCAGGAGGGAGCTCCAAACAAAACAAATTTCAACTACCAAATGTGCGATTACAGTGCACAGCTTTTCTCTTTGTCCTTTCCTTTTCATTTTTCTTATATGAACAGAGATTATAAATCATATCCATTTTACAACAAGTGAAAAAAATGAGCAAATGAATGAATGGTTGGAAGGCAAAAACAGGTTCATCTCACAATAGGTTCTAAAAAAATAAATTCACTTTTTAGTAAACTCATTTGTTTAGAAAAAAGTTCAGCAATCTCAGAATTATCTTGAATGAAGAACTTTGGCATACCTCAGTAGATGATCACTAATTTAGAAGTATTATGGTTGATCAGTATTAGAATTTTGAACCATTGTTGATGATGGATGAACTAGTGGTTCTGCCCTTCATTCAATGACTGGTGCATTGAACAGGTTAATAAGAATAAAAATGAATTATGTTTATGTTTGTGTATGACTTGAATTTAAAAATAGAGAACACACCAACTATAATGCTTAATAATTGCCGAAAGACATACATAAATTTTGCTGCTATTAGCTACTTATGATGCTTAGACACATCATGTAATTCCAGTTATCTTAAACTTAATAGATGAATGTTTTACAAATGGAGGAATAACATAAAAAATAAAAGATATAGCAGCGATTCACGACCTTCATCAGAAATTGACAGGGGGAATCATTTTGAATCATATGTTACCCAATCTAAAATCAAGAAAGTCCTCCAAATTGATCTAAAAAAACAAATCTTTACATGCTATGAAAACCTTAATATAATCGAATCTAACAGCAAAAACACCTGAACACTGAACTTACTTCAAGAAAAAATGTCCTGAAATCCCTCAAAAAAAAGTCCCAGAAGAAGAGAAAGAAAAAGGAAATTTCTCTGCTTCTACTTGTATGGAAAATTTCTCTTTGAGAGAGCGAGAGGTTTCTTCATCAATTGCATCAAAATCTTGTCAGATGATTTTGAGTTAGGGGTTAGGATTTTGATTTACAAGTCTAGGCGTCACAATTTTTAGGTGCAGGAGGTGGCGGCGACTTTTTGGAGGTGCCGGAGGTGGAGGCAACAGGAGGAGTGAGGGGTTTCACGGTGGCTTTGGGTGGAATTCGTCGAAGGAGGTGGAGGTGGGTCCCGGGGTGGGTAGATGGAAGAAAGAGGAGAGGCTTCTTGCCTATTTTTTTCCGAATTAATGAAGACAAACAAAAAGGCAAAACGACGTCGTTTTACCCTTTTTTACTAGCAACCGAATAGCGTCCGCTTTGACGAAGTCGGTCGGTAATCAGTCGCCCCCTTAAACTAAAGATATGATGAACCCGAAAATTCCCAATAATGCCCAAAAGTTCTTGGAAAAGATGGTCAAGTCTCCATGATGAGACTTTACCCAACCGAATATAGTCATTATGAAATTTAGAATCCGTCTGAATACTTATATTAAGATAACCCAGTGAAAGACCGTGTTGTATACCCCTACGCATTGCTTCAATATCAGCCACCGAATTAGTCAGATTATCTCCAATGAAAATAAAAAAAGCTCCAAGAAACTCACCTGATGCAGTGCGCAATTTACCACCAGCTCCAGCAATTCCCGGGTTACCGCGAGAGGCCCCATCAACATTTAGAATGATCGGATCTTGACTTTCCCTCCAAGTTACCGCCATCACCCGAGGGCATACCAAACCTGAGCCGCCCATGAGCACCTCTAATAATCCCGCACATTTCAAAATAGGCAACGAGAAGCTATCAAATTCATATAAAAGACTTTGGGAGCCTGATTTTTTCCCATAAAAAACAAAACGACATCGATTTCGCCAAAGTATCCAGCAGACGCTTGCAATGATAATAGAATTAATATCTCTCCACTTAACATGTCCTTTCCACCAAAGCAAGTTTAAAAGAGAACGATAAGAATCAAACCTTAGGGTGTCCCAGACAATGCCGAGCACGGCACAAGCATGCTTCCATAAAGAACAGGCCAATCGACATGTCGAGAAGATATGATCAAAAGTGTCCTCTCCGTAACCATACTTGCATCTGGAAGCCAACGGTATCCCCCACCGCTTCCGGACCTCATCGAGGGCCAGATATCCATTCAGCAATCTCCAAAGAAAAATCTTTTGAGCCAAAGGCAAAATCGAGCTCCATATTTGAGTCCGAGATAGCTGAGAAGGGCCATTTATGCGGAGTAAATTCAAAACCGACGTAATGGTAAAATTACCTCGAGGTTCTAGTGTCCAAACATGTATATCACGGCATGCAGATAGACGAATCCTGGTCAAAACGTGTAAGTGACTAAAAGGAAGACACTAGCGAGCCGTATCCTTCCATCCTTCCTCATCCAAGTGAGTACTTATTGAGGAATTATCCGCAGGCACCCGCGAGACTAAAGATAAAGAACCTTGAAAGGAAAAAATTTCATACCAGAAAGAAGAATTGCCTTCCCGGACCAAAAGATGCATGAAGGTCTCAGTCCAGTGCCGAATCGCAAGCATTCTTCGCCATATAGGAGAGTCTGTGAGCCGAGACAGGACTAAAACCGGATGATCTCCATTGAGACAGTATCTATCCATCATGAAAGTTTTCCACAAAGAATCTGAGGTCCTAAATCTCCACCAGAGTTTATGAGAATAAGCAATTTGATAGGATTCCATAGTAGATAATCCCAAACCGTTTTGTGATGTATCCCGGCATAACCTGTTCCAAGACATCCAATGTCGTCTTCCTCCAAAAACCGTGTTTCCCCAAAGGAAATTGGCAAACAACCGTTCCATATTAAAAAGTACTTGTTTGGGGGGGGGGGGGCAGGGAGACCGCCAAAATATGCATAGGCATGGAAAGTAACACAAAACGAATTAAAACTAGACGACCACTCAATCCTAAAAACTTCTTTTACCATCCGGCCAGTCTAGATTCAATTTTCTCCAATATGGAAGAGTAGTAAATTACCTTCTTCCTTCCTGTAAAAATTGGGCAGCCAAGGTATGTCATAGGAAATATGCCACGGTTAAAGTCTGTAACTCTCAAAACCATATCATGATGTCTCGCACTGGTTCGTTCAGACACATAGAACGAGCATTTAGCATCATTAACTCGTTGTCCCGAAGTGTGTTCATATTGCCGAAGGAACCGCACCAAAGCCTGCAAGCCACGTTTAGCACCATTAATAAAAACAACTACATCATCCGCATAAGCCAAATGGGAGATCATAAGTGTAGAGCGTGGGACTACATATCTGCCTATACACCCTGTATTAGTAAGATAGTCCAAACCCCTTGAGAAGACCTCAGCAGCAATTATAAAAAGTAGAGGAGACAAAGGATCCCCTTGTTTAACACCGCGACCCGATTTAAAATAACCATAAGGAGTCCCATTAATTAGTACCGAGAACCAGCTTATTGGACAAGAGATTATGTATCGATTGCATAAAGTGCGGGTCGAAACCAAATTTTTCTGAGTACAGCACAAGAGAAAAAATATGTGAAACTAGGTCAAAAGCTTTCATCATGTCTAATTTAATGATCATATTTCCACCCCGAATTTTTTTTTGATAACGAGTTTGCCATTTCCATTGCAAGCGTGGATGTTATCCGAAATAACCCGTCCCCTTAATAAACCCCCGCTTTGATTCCGGCTTAAAATTTGATCAAGCAAAGGTGACAGACGACTAGCTACAACCTTTGAAATGATTTTGCTAGTAAAATTGCATAAAGAAATAGGTCGGAACTCACTGAATGAATCTGGGCAGTCCTTCTTTGGGATAAGAACTAGAAATGAGCTGGCCATAGAACGCGGAAGAGGTAATCCCGCCTGTAAATCTTTAATCGCTTGAATAACATTTCCCCAACAATATCCCGAAAGCAAGATTGAAAAAACCCGACCAGTGAAACCATCTGGGCTGGCTGCACTAGATGGACTTAGAGCAAAGACTGCCTCTTTAATCTCCAAATCAGTAGGCATGGAGTCCAATAAACGATTCTCCAATTCCGAAATAGTGTGCGGTATCGAATTCAGAAGCTGATTATCCGGCTGAACTTGAGTGTCTAGAGCGAATAAGTGTTCATAATATTTTGCTCCCTCCATCCCAATATCCGCAGGAATGGTGTGGAAAGTACCATCAGATGAAGTAATCTTGTTAATAAATAAACGCCATTGGCGATTCCTGCAATAAGAGTGAAAATAGCTAGTATTAGCATCTCCAACTTCAATCCATTTTTGTCTTGATTTTTGTCGCCAAAAGATTCCTTCCAATTCCAAGTTACGGGCATGAGCGTCCCGTGCCTCCGTTAAATCACCATGTACGGCAGCCGAAGGATTCAAATCATGAAGTCCTTCTAATCGAGAGACTTCCTTCTCGGATTCCTTTACCTTTGAGTGGATATTACCAAACGTTGATCTATTCCAGCAACCCAATACTTGTTTTAGCTTTTTGAGTTTAAATTGCAACAGAATCATTCCAGATCCATCGACATCAGCTGCCCAAAAATTACGAACAATATCCATGAAGGTAGGATGACGGACCCACATGTCCTGAAATCAAAAACCATATCCACCTCTATCTGTAGTTAAACGAACATCTATAAGAAGACCACAATGATCAGAAATAGTTCGGGGTAAATGTGTTACCGTGGTGAATGGGAAAACAGTATTCCAAGAAGCTGAGACCAATAACCGATCCAGCTTTTCGAGTAAAGTGCGCGTACTCCACGACACCAAGTATAGGGGCTTCCCGATCCCGGGATCTCTACTAATTCACAGTCATTAACCGTTTCTGCAAACTCCTGCATAGGAAGCATAGCTGGGATCGACCCCTGACTTTCTCCAACCCGCAACACAACATTAAAATCCCCCCAATGGACCAAGGAAGATCATATTGAGAATAAAATAAACGAAGTTCACTCCATAACTCTCTTCGTCGAGTGTAAGAGCATTTAGCATAAACAAAGGAGCAGTAAATAGTTGATGCTGAGAAAAAAATTAACTTGGCAGTGTATAACCTGTTCTGAATCTTTAATGACCACAATATCCACTGTATCTTCCCACATTAACCAAATTTTACTGTTACAGTTTCCAAAGTATGAATCAAACCCCAATCTCCGAGCATACAATGGTAATTCCGAAACCTCAATCAAAGGTTCCAACAAAACAACAAAATGCAGATGATGTTCCCTTTTAATCTGACGTAAATTAGCTAAGGTACTTTCATTAGATATCCCCCGAATATTCCATATGATGTAATTCATTATAACATAGAGAAAGAGGTCAATAAAAGAGACTCTTAAAGAGAATTAGAAGACTCTGAGAGTCGAGGTGATCTTCTCAGAGGACCATGCACCGTCTTTGCTTTTTTTCCTTTTTTAACCGGCAAAGCTACAATTAATTGAGTATCTGCATATACCTGAGTATCAGTGGCTTGTATATGAGACGGTTCATGAGCTGTCTGCAACCGAGATGGACTTTCACTAGTAGTCGCATAAACCTCTTGGTCATCCATTGATCCGGGTAGAGCCGAATCACCACCCACTTCAACACCAGGTAGAGATTCAGGCTCATCCGGGTACTCCGGGGCTTCATCGTCCTTCTCGGTTCCCACTTCCACTTCAGGTATCCGATCCGGGTCTTCTATACCTGGGACCAAATTTCCAAAACTGGCTCCCAGGCTTCCCAAAAATAATCGGTCCGTCCAGCTGTATATCCGAGCCGAGTTCAGCAGGGGTAGCAGTTGTGTTCTGTGAAGCGAGATGCTTCAAACTAGGTACAAAAGAGCGTAATTCGGCTAGAATTACCTCCATTGGCTTTGTCGATTTGCCTCCATCAGATAGTGTAAGACGCGAATTAAAGGGGGGTTTGGCACATCCTACAATAATATCATCAATACCCCTAGGACTCAACACAACCAGATCAATTTCCAAACTATATTTCTTCTTTGAGACTGATTTTTTACATCCTCGCAGCCCTGTTTTTTCTGGGCAGATTGCAGAAAGCAGTGTGAAAAGCCCTGTTTCCCCTGTTTCCAACGCCAGAGTTGGCTGCGGTACCTGCGGCTGAGGCTGCTGTACCTGCGGCTGTGACACTGCCACAGGGCTGTCCGTGACCAGAGGCTCCCGCGGCCCATTATGTGTCGGAATGGTGCTTTTCTCAGCCAAAGATGCCGCAGCAGTATGCTTTTTCTGTTGCACAATTTCTTTGTCTCGAATCACCAATGCAGTACCCGATGGACCCGGTTCTCGCCGCGATCTCACCGGAACCCACTGGTTATTGGGAGCCGTGACTACTATTCCAGATTTGAGAATTCGATGCTCCGCAACCACGGCTTGCTTGCCTTTGATTTTTGCAGACTGCACCGGTTGAACAATATGAGCTTTATCCAATTCAACTGTTTTTGCGAGGTACATTGCTGATTATGATGACCAATTCTTTTACATTTGACAATATTCCGGCAAATCGTCATATACAAGTGATTGCCAAAATCCCTTCCCCGTGTGAGCATGTGTGATACGTATACGCTTAGGTAAATCTGATAGTAAATCTACGTCAACACATACCTTCGCAATCGCCGGTCTGGAGGCTGCGGCTGTAGGGGCATCCAATGCAAGCGGTTGTCCAACCGCCTTTGCAAGTGAAAAAATCATGGATTTGTTATACAAGTAAATCGGTAGACCCTAAAAACCAATCCATATTGGTACTATTGACGGTTCTTCATCGACATTAAAATCATAGGTCCACTTGAAGACCCGCATTGTAATTCCATAAAAATTCCATATTCCTTGTCGCCAAAAACGACAATAATCTTCTTCAAGATCGAAACGGATCAAAACATGGCGTTGATCCATCCTTCCAATAGAAAAATTCCCTTTAAACCCTATTTTGTGAAAATTCTTCCGCAAAGTATCAATAGATGGGGCATATTTGTGGAATTTTCCAACCAAAGCAAATCGCCAAGGTCGAATCAAAATGTCAATTTCATCCGAAGGGATGATTAGATGAGGTTCCCCCTTAAAAACCTCCAATTTTGTGGTTGGAAGTGTGGGGAAGGCAATTGAAGGACCGGTTAAGAGTTCCGCGAAGCTCTTTGCTTTCCACGATGAAGGATCAGGAGCGGGAGCCAAGGCAGCCCCTGGGCCGGCGGCCATGGCAGCCGCGAAAGAATGAAGGATCGGCAATGTCCTATTTTTTAGGAATCGCCAAAAAAAATCGCCAGAGAGGTAGGAATTATGTTTTAACTTGTTATATACAATATATGTCTTGAAAGCGCCACCATAATTTAATAGCGAAAGCTTGATGAAGATTGCGCAAAGAAAACAAACCCAAACCACTATGCAAAACATCACGACTCAAACGTGGCCATGACATCCAGTGCCTCTTATTTCCATAAGCGGACTGACCCCATAAAAAATTAGACAATATACGCTCAAGATCATCCAGGATCCTTTTTGGCGGGTCTGCAGATGCTAAAATATATAAAGTCATAGAAAGCAGTACATGACGAATCAAAATTAATCGACCCCCAAAACCTAACAACTTTTGCTGCCAACCCTCAACCCGTGCCATTACCTTTTCCACCAACGGAGCAAAATATGAGACCTTCGATCTCCCCGTGTAAAGAGGACACCCCAGGTAGTTGAAAGGTAGTGTTCCTTGGCAAAATCCCGTAGTCTGAGTGATCATATGTATGTGGGATTGCTGTGTTCTGCTTGAAATATAGAAAGAACTTTTTGCCGGATTTATCTTCTGTCCAGAAACTTGTTCATAAGAAAGAATGAAGCTCATAAGATTCTGTAGACCGCGCTTCCCACCATTGAGAAAAATAATCATGTCATCTGCGTACGCTAAATGGGAAATGAGCAAAGTAGAATGAGGTATAACAAAAGGATCAAAAGAACGTAATCCCATCAATTGATTCAAACCCCGAGAAAAAACCTCAGCAGCAAGAATAAAAAGGAGAGGGGACATAGGATCCCCTTTTTTAACCCCCCTCTGGGACTTGAAAAAACCATATGGACATCCATTAATCAAAACCGAAAACCAGTTATCACACAGAAGAGATTTAATCATATGAATGAAATGCGAACTAAAGCCAAACTTATGAAGAACAAGCAGCAAAAAATCATGCGAAACACGATCAAACGCCTTCATCATATCTAACTTAAGTATCATATTTCCACCACGGACTTTTTTGTTAAGAGAACCAACCATCTCAACAGCGAGTAAAATATTATCAGTAATTACCCGACCACTCACAAAACCGGTCTGATTAGGACTGATTAAAGAAGGAAGGATACCTGCGAGGCGGTTGGACAATACCTTGGAAATAACTTTACATGAGAAGTTACATGAGGAAATTGGTCTGTACTCCGCAAAAGATGTAGGATTTGAAGCCTTCGGAAGAAGAACTAGAAATGCACTGGCCATGGACTTTGGAATTTTAAGGCCGGCTCAAAAATCCTGCACTGATTGCGTAACATCGGAACCTATAATATCCCAGCATGATTGGAAGAATTTTCCAGTGAAGCCATCAGGTCCCACAGTGCTCGTTGGACAGAGATAAAAAACAGCAGTCCGGACCTCCAACCTTGAAGGAAGACGGTCCAGGGTGTGATTGTCCTCCACCGAAACTAGAGCCGGAATTAAATCCAACAGTTGATCCGTGTGCTGTGTATTTATATCGCGGCTGAGCAACTGTTGAAAGTAGGCTGCCCCTGCCGCCTAATAGCATCCATATTGGTCAATAAATCTCCGTCATTTGTAGTAATTTGAGCTATATGCATGCGTTTTTGTTTGTTCCTGCAAAAAGAATGGAAATAAGATGTGTTAGCCTCACCCTCCTTCAACCACCTAATGCGGGATTTTTGCCTCCAAAAAATCTCCTCCCGTTTTAACGCCTCTATATACTCCCTCTTAGCACAGTCTAGCTCCGTCAAAATAGCAACAGTAGGGCTGGCATCATACAAACTCTCTAAATTCCCCAACCTCTCCAAAGCAATCTTTAAATTAGTTGCAATGTTTCCAAATTCAACCCTATTCCAGTTACCTAGAGCAACTTTTAACCTTTTCAGCTTTGCCTGAAGTTTAACCATTCCGGACCCCTCCATATCAATACCCCAGCTATCCGCCACTATATTTTTAAAATTGTGGTGCAGAAGCCACATTTCCTGAAATCGGAAAGCAGAGCCGCGTCTTTCCAAATTAAGGTTTATGGAAATCAACAAAGGGTAGTGATCCGAGACTGTGTGGGTCAGATGCTCCACTTTTGTTTGCTGAATCAACGTGTTCCATGCCGTATCAACCAAAATCCTATCCAATCTTCTCTGAAGGGGCCGAGTTCCCTCCCTACTCCAAGTAAACTGACTACCAATATATGGCACCTCCAGCAAGCCACAATCATTGATTGTTTCCAAAATTTCCGAGATTGGTAACATCGCTGGAATGGATCCGTGACTTTCTGACTGGCGCATGACCACATTAAAATCTCCCCCAATGAGCCACGGTTATACCTGCTGCTCTCTAAACCGTCTCATATCCTGCCACAACCCCCTGCGAGAAACATGGGAACATTTTGCATATACAAGCGAGCAACCAACAGGTCTACCAAAAAAAAACATCTATCCTAACATGCACCATCTGCTCCGTATCTCCTAACACCTCCAATCCCGAAACACCATTCCAAAACACCCAAATTTTGCTAGAACAATTACTATAACTTGTCTAGTGTTGTTTAATGACATACCTCAAATTTTCACGCCATTCTTTTACACTTTTCCCGTCCACTTTTATTTTCTTCATCCCGCTCAATAAATGTATCCCTTCTTGTTTCAAATTTTCACCATTAAAAATAAAAAAATTGTCATGGCATAATGAGCTCCAAAATATCCCAACTTTGTACCTTCTTCAATGTTATTAATTGTATCGACAAATTTTCCACCATCACAATTGACTACCTGATCATGCAATTCGAATGTAATTGATGAATTGAATTTGAGTAGGAAAAAAAAATTTGGAGGAAAACTCGTTTGATTTTTTAGTCAGATTTATATTTTTAAAACACATTACGTACCACTCCTTCTTCGTAAATTGCTTCCGGGGTTTTGTTTTCAAAGAATTTCCGAAATCATTGTTGATGTTTCTCTTGATTATGCAGTGCACCGATTGGAAATGTTTTCAGTGATACTTGACGATAAACGTAACTTTCATATTTCTTTAGTAATTTTTGAAAGTTTTTACAACTACAAATGATGAACATCAAAATATTATTATAAATAGAATAAAGCATAAAATAAAAGTAAATTAATTCAAACATACACGGATTTGGCCATTAAAAAATCCCTATGCGAGGAGGCAGCAACATTAGCAATAATTTCGGAAATAATTTCTTGAGGAAAAGTTAATAGGGAATCCATTGTTGATATTCAAGGTAAACATAAAGCAAGAGAGAAATATAAGAGGAATAGAAATCTTTATGAAGTTAAACCGGTAAGAAAGGAATTTATAGGTGATGAAACGTTGTTAATATGAAAGGATATGAAATGTTATTAAACTGAAAGGTTATGCTAATGATGAAAGGTGCTGACATTTGTCGATAAATATTCATAGCAAAATTTTCTTTGATATTCGAAACGACAACTCAAGATATGATATGATAATTCATTCTACGGAAAAAGATATTGACCACAGTCTCGCAACCTTTCAAAATTTTCTTCATTTATTATACATGAACATCAGCTAAGCAATTAAGAAGCATGCATCTTGATAAGCTAATTAATTAATAATATGTAGGCAGATTATAATTTACATCACATTCGATTCATTTAAAAACACACATGTTCTAAATCTCAGTACACGTGTTTGAAGCTCAAAACACATGTGTTTTAATCTCATATTTTTAATGGCCCTGATCTGATTTGCATTTGTCTCAATTTCCTTATATTTGGAGAGTGTAAGAAAACATGAATAAACTATAAGGACAAAAACAAGGAACATGACAAGCAAATTAAAAAAAAAATATCGAAATTGCTAATGAAATTAAATTAAGACTTAAATTTGGAAGAATGAAGGATTTTGCGAGGCATAAGGTTTCATTTCTAAAACATAAAATAGCAGATATATTCATCTTCCAGCGAACACCTGTTTTTCCTAGTGAACACCTATTGTTTTTTTTCTAGTGAACACTTGTTTTTTTAGTGAACACATGATTTTTCCTGGTAACAACCTATTTTTTTCCTCGTAAACAGTTGTTTTTTCCTAGTGAGCACCTGTGTTTCTTTTGAACCCCAAATTTATTAAAATCAGAAATTGAAATGTTTCTTTATATAAACCATAAATAGATTTTAAACTAGACCATTTATAAGTATGGTCTAGTTTATTACAATTATTATTATACGACCTCGCCAGAGGAGGAGAAGTAGAAGACCCCGAGAGGGGAGAAGTAGATGACCTCGTTGAGCGGATGTCGTAGAAGTCCCGTTGAGCGGGGTTCCCCGTGAGGAGTAGTAGAAGTCCCGTTGAGCGGCTGTATAAGACCTCACACAAGGGAACCCAAAGAAATGACAATTAAATCATTCCCCTTGTGTGAGGGAGGTATCGAACCTGGACCTCTCGGTCACAGGAAGTGGATGTTACCCACTGGGCTACCATGCCTTCGATAAACCATAAATAAATTGAAATTAAAAACCAGAACGAAATTGCTAATGGAATTAAATTAAGAATTAAAATTGGAATGATGCAGGATTTCAGGAGGCATAAGGTTTCATTACAGTTTTTAAAGGTACGAATAGATATACTCAGCTTCTATTGTAGTACAAGCTTCAAACTCAATTTGATCATCTTCACCCTAAAATTCCGAACAACCAAGTTTAATTTTTGGGTGTGGCACTGTTCAACAAGTTGGATACTCGTTGACAACTGAGTTACTTGTCTAGTGTTGTTTAATGACATACTTCAAATTTTCACGCCATTCTTTTACACTTTTCCCGTCCACTTTTGTTTTCTTCACCCCGCTCAATAAATGTATCCCTTCTTGTTTCAAATTTTCACCATTAAAAATAAAAAAATTGTCATGGCATAACGAGCTCCAAAATATCCCAACTTTGTACCTTCTTCAATGTTATTAATTGTATCGACAAATTTTCCACCATCACAATAGACTACCTGATCATGCAATTCGAATGTAATTGATGAACTGAATTTGAGTAGGAAAAAAAAAATTGGAGGAAAACTCGTTTGATTTTTTAGTCAGATTTATATTTTTAAAACACATTACGTACCACTCCTTCTCCGTAAATTGCTTCCGGGGTTTTATTTTCAAAGCATTTCCAAAATCATTGTTGATGTTTCTCTTGATTATGCAGTGCACCGATTGGAAATGTTTTCAGTGATACTTGACGATAAACGTAACTTTCATCTTTCTTTAGTAATTTTTGAAAGTTTTTACAACTACAACTGATGAACATCAAAAGATTATTATAAATAGAATAAAGCACAGAAATAAAAGTAAATTAATTCAAACATACACGGATTTGGTCATTAAAAAATCCCTATGCGAGGAGGCAGCAACATTAGAAATTATTTCGGTAATGATTTCTTGAAGAAAAGCTAATAGGGAAGTCATTGTTTATATTCAAGTGAAACAAAAAGAAAGTGAGAAATATAAGAGGAAAACAAATATCTTTATGAAGTTAAACCTGTAAGAAAGGAATTTATAGGTGATAAAAGGTTGTTAATATGAAAGGATATGAAATGTTATTAAATTGAAAGGTTATGCTAATGATGAAAGGTGGTGACGAAAGGTGCTGACATTTGAAGACAAATATTTATAGCTTGATTTTCTTTGATATTCGAAACGACAACTCCAGATATGATATGATAATTCATTCTTTGGAAAAAGATATTGACTACAGTTTAGCAACCTTTCAAAATTTTCTTTATTTAATATACATGAACATCAGCTAAGCAATTAAGAAGCATACATCTCAATAAACTAAACAATTAATACAATGTGGGCATATTATAATTTATATCAACATTCGATTCATTAAAAAACACATGTTCTGAATCTCATTACAAAGCTCAAAATCCCTGTTTTAAGCACACATGTTTGAAGTTCAAAAGACATGTTTTTTAATCTCAGATTTTTAATGGCCATGATCTAATTTGCATTTGTCTCGTTTTCCTTCTGTCTAGAGAGTGTAAGAAGACATGAAGAAACTAAAAGGACAAAAATAAGAAACACGACAAGCAAATTTTAAAAAAATCGAAATTGCTAATGAAATTAAATTAAGACTTAAAATTGGAAGAATGAAGGATTTTGCGAGCCATAAGGTTTCATTACAATTTCTAAAACATAGAATAGTAGATATATTCATCTTCCAGTGAACACATGTTTTTCCTAGTGAACACCTCTTTTTTTTCTAGTGAACACTTGTTTTATAGTGACCACCTTATTTTTCCGGGTAACAACCCGTTTTTCTATTGAACCCCTAATTTATTAAAATGTTTCTTTTTATAAACCAAAAATAGATTGAAATTAAAAAACATAACGAAATTGCTAATGAAAATAAATTAAGAATTATAATTGGAATAATACAGGATTTTGAGAAGCATAAGGTTTCATTACAATTTTTAAAGGTATGAATAGATATATTTAGCTTCTATTTCAGAAGTACAAGCTTCACACTCAATTTGAACATCTTCACTCTGAAATTCCGAACAACCAAGTTTAAATTTTGGGTGTGGCACTGTTCAATAAGTTGGATACTTGTTGACAACCGAGTTACTTATCCAGTGTTGTTTAATAAATACTTCAAAATTTCATGCCATTCTTATAATTTAGGCAGATTATAATTTACATCATTATTCGATTCATTTAAAAAAAATCTGTTATGAATTTCAGAACACCCGTTTTAAGCTAAAAAATGCCTGTTTTGAATCTCAGAACACCTGTTTCAAGATAAAAACACGTGTTTTTGAATCATGTTAATTATAGAAATGATGTTAAACTTACAATTAAAAAATATTCTTTCAATGTAAGATAGTGTTCTATATAACGAATATTTTTCAATCTTTATAATTATAACATTACACTAACAATGTTCTCCAAAAGTCTTAACAATCGATCACTTATTACGATTATGAATATCTTACATTACTCTATGTTTGGTACAAGTTATATAAAGTCAATTACATATTTAAGTAATATATGTGAGTACTATCCGAGATTTCTCCTAAAAAATCAGAATTTCTTTTCCGCCCAATGGCTTATTTTCTTGCAGCTACCATGGCTGTCGGCCAGGCCACCATGGCTCCCGCCTCCGTTCCTACTCTTTTCCGCCCAATGGAATTTCTCTCGGATCCACAAACCGAGACAATCAATTTGCCCATTACTCCATTTGAGGTTTTCAAAGGAGAACCGAACCTTGTCATCCCCGCGGATTAACATGACCTTTTAATTCAACCCTGGCGTTTTGCACTTGTTGGTAAATTCAATAAGCATGCACCGATTCTAGAATCTTTACGAAAATATTTTCATAAAGTGGGTTTTAAGGGGAATTTCTGGATTGGGCGGATGGATCCCAGCCATGTTTTCATCCATTTTGATCTTGAGGAAGATTATTGCCGCCAATGGCGGCAAGGCATTTAGAATCTTTTTGGACTCACAATGAGGGTATTCGAGTGGACCTATGATTTGGATGTCAATGTTGAACCCTCCATTGTTCCAATTTGGATTGGATTTGAAGGATTACCAATCCATCTATATAATAAATCGAAGCTTTTTTCGTTTGCAAAGGCGGGGGGAAGCCGCTTGCTCTAGATGCCCCCACCGCTTCCGCCTCTCGTCCAAGTATCGCCAAGGTATGTGTTGAAGTAGATCTTCTATCGGATTTGCCTCACCATATTCGTGTAACACATGCAAAAACTTGATATTCGAATTTTGACAATCTGTTGTTTATGATGATTTACCAGTATATTGTTTGGGATATATTTGAATTGGGTATCATAACTCTAATTGTGGAAAAACTCAGCCGGCTACCAAGGTACTTGTGGCGCCGCTGAACAAGGGGAAAAAAATTGTCCATGAGTCTCGACCAGCTACCTCTTACAAGCAACCAGTGGGTCCGGGTCAGACTGCGGCGAGAAGCGGGTCCTTCCGGGATGTAGTGGTTCAGGCAACGTTACCGGTGGCCAACAATGCACCGATTATAGTCGACGATAATCTGAACCAGAGGGAAGGAGTTTTGGCATCTATACCAGATAAACTAACATTGGAATTAATGGAATTGGTATTGCCAATACATAATCAGGAAGCGCCTCCGGCCGCCAAGGTTTCGGGGACAAAAAATTCCATCTTTGATTCACCTCTTGTTCTGGTCTCCACGGGTTTTGATGATATTAGAGTGGCATGTGATAAATTAGCGATCCATATATCGAGACAATACCATTCGGCCGATTACAATATTCATTAAAAAAATTCAGGCGGCGGCGTTGGAAGAGCTTAGGTACTTCAATGTGACTTTACCATCTCGGCTGTCTGAACCGGATCCGGTTATTTTGGATGACCCTTAGGGCGGGATGCTGAGATTTGTCCTGCACTTCAAGGGACGGCTGAACCTATTCCAGTTAATCCTACTTTACCGACTCAACTAGTCGGGCCGGTCAAAATAGCCATTTTGGCCACCCCGATTAGTCCGTCCACTGCTGGCCATACTTCGGCATCTATGGTGGGTGTTACAAATGTTATGGGACACCTGTGATCAGACTCTATTGGTGAAGCACTGTTCCCAGGTATTCAAGACCCTGATCGGATACCTGAAGTTGAAGTGGGAACCAAAACGGATGACGAAGCCCCGAAGTACCCGGATGAGCCGGAGCAACGTTCTGATGTGGGAGGGGACAGACGCCTGGCTCTATCCGGATCAATGGAGGATATTACAGTGTCTGCGGATCCTAGTTTGGATGCTTCAGTTTCTCTATCTGGAAATATTTCGATTGACATACCATTCGAGCCTCGAGAGAAGGCAACCCGAGGGCGCGGTAAAAAGCTATACGGAGCCGCCTCAAGGAAGTCTTCTCATTTGATGGAGAAGTCTATTAGTTATGCTCAGTAATGGGTACTTCTAATTTTATTATTACCATTTTAATGAATATGATGAATTTAGTCATTTGGAACCTACGTGGTATTGGTAATGATGCATCAATTGCTAGATTACGGCAAATTAAGAAAGATCACCGTGATGCATATTAGTTGTATTGGAACCTATGATTAGGGATGATGAATTACCTTATTAGACTCGTAGATTGGGTTTTCATGCTGGTATTAGTAAATTACTAGTAAGATTTGGATTTTCTGGACTGGTGAACTTCGTATTGCTGTTGTTGGAAACTTTGAACAGATTTTGACTATTTTGATTAATAATTATGCGGGTAATCCTTTGTATTTCTTTTTTGTTTATGCCAAATGCGCCTACACTTAAAGAAGGGCTTTATGGGATGAGCTCCGTACCTTTAGCTCTGCTCATGATGTTCCTTGGTCGGTGGGTGGGGATTTTAATGTGGTTAAAGATGTTTCAGAGAGTTTGGGATGCATTCCTGCATCGTTGCCTATGTCTGAATTTGTGGAAGCTGTGAGAGATAGTGGTTTGCAGGATATCCCGTTTATTGGTAGTCCTTTTACGTGGTGCAGGAGTGCCTCGCCCCCGTTATTTCGTAGATTGGACAGAGTCATGATTAATGATCAAAAGAATAATTTTTTTCTCATACTGTTCTTGAACATCTTGATAGGACAGAATCGTATCATTGTCCTCCTTATGTCAAGCTTAGACGTGAATGAGCTTCTTTTGTTGCGCCTTTCAGGTATCAAAATATGTGGTCTCGTCACTTAACTTTTTAAGATTTGATAGCCTTAAGTTGGGAAGGCCGAGTGGAAGGGAATGGATTGCTAATCCTGGCTAGTAAATTGACGCAATTGAAAGGTGTAATGTATTCTTGGAACAAAGAGAAATTCGGCTATGTACCCACAATGCTTAAAGAAGCCGAGGTTAAGGTCAAAGGTGCTGAATTGGCTTTTGATGCTTGTCGTAGTGATATTTTGTTGAGTCAATAGAATGCAGGGAAAGAGGTTTATCAGTTTTATTTGGAAGCGGATGAAGCATTTTGGCGACAGAAAGCTAGAGTTAAGTGGTTGCAGGATAGGGATGCAAACACCAAATATTTTCATGCTTTATGTAGAAACAAGAGAAGGCGAATGCGTATATGAAAAATTCAATCCACGAGTGGTCTGTTGGAAATCGGCGGGGAAGCCGAGCGGTTTTTTACCTTGTTATTCTCGGCAGGGGATACCTTAGCCCCTTCAGATGAGTTGCTAAGTCATATTCCATGCCTGGTAGACACGAAATCCAACCGTAATTTGTCCCGGTTACCTACTTTAACTAAGGTACACGAGGCAGTCTTCTCTCTTAATCGTAATAGTTCTGCGGGTCCAAATGGTTATTTAGGAGGATTTTTTCAAGACTGTTGGGAGATTGTCAAGAATGATATTTTGTCGGCGGTTTGTGATTTCCTGGCCGGCATTCCTCTACCGAAGGCCATTGCCAGCACTATCATTGTGCTTTTGCCCAAAGTGCCTAGTCCTACGCATTTCGGAGAAATTCGCCCAATATCTCTTTGCAACTTTGCGAATAAGGTAATTACGAAAGCTATGGCTACTAGACTTGGTTCCCTCCTTCTCTCACTTATATGTTCTAATCAATCTGCCTTTATTAATGGGCTGTCAATTTCTGATAACATTTTATTAGCTATGGAAATGGTTTATTCTATCAATCATAAAGTATGGGAAGGAAACGTAGTTGTCAAATTGGATGTGCAAAAAGCATTTGATAGGGTATCACATTCTTTTCGTTATTCAAATCTTGAAGCGTTTTGGGTTTGGGAATCATTTTGTCCATCTGATACAGTAATGTGTTGCAATCTAACTGGTTTTCTGTGATGATAAATAGGGTTTCTTATGGTTATTGTATTGCAAAGAGAGGGGTTAAACATGGCGACCCTCTATCGCCTTTATTGTTTATTTTGGTAGCCAAATGTTTCTCTCGGGGTCTGAATAATTTGTCTTCAACTGGTCTTCTTCATCCTTATTACATACCACGACAATCCGTTCTTATTTCTCATCTTGATTTTGCTGATGATATAGTTATTTTTACAAATGGTCAGAAGAGAAATATTACTAATTTGATGAATTTCTTGCAGTTATATTAGTCTGGTTCAAGCCAACAAGTCACTATTGAAAAAAGCTCTTTTTATATTTCAAATAAAATGCCCAGTGATTCGAAAGCTTGATACAACCGGTTACCGGATTTATTGAAGGGGATTTCCCTATGAAGTATCTTGGGTGTCCGATTTTCCAGGGCCGATCAAAGGTTCAATATTTTCAGCCGATGATGGATGCTATTGGTGCCCGTATAGAGGGTGGCAAGGAAAGTTTTAAGTATGGGAGGACTCCTTGTTTTAGTTCGATCGGTCCTTAATTCAATTACTATGCATATTCTTGCAGTTTGTAATGTTCCCTACCTTATTCTATTATCCTTGGAGCGTATGCTTTCTCGGTTCGTATGGGGGCAAACAGAGGGTGTAGAGAAAAGGCACTGGATGTCTCGCGACGTGGAATGTAATGGGGTCGGTGTTATATCCTTATTCACCTTTTTTTAAGCTTTTTCATGGAAATTATGGTGGCGATTTCGTATCGGTTGTTCTCTCTGGTCTAGTTTTTTGCGTGCCAAATATTATGGTGGTCTGCGACATGTTAAATTCAGTTCGGCGTTGGCAGGATGCTCCCCAAGTTGGAGGTGGATGGTAAAGGTTAATGATATGGTTGAACCACGATTTGCTTGTCTGTTGAGGGGGGATGAAGCCAGCTTTGTATATGACAATTTTACTTTATCCAGCGCCTTAGATAAATGGTGCCTAAATCCAAATGAGGTGATTACCCAAGCTCGGGTAGTGGATTTTTGTGCGGGAGGTTCCTGGAACCGAGATGCTCTTGTCTTTAATGTTCCTTTGTCGATTATAGCACGCCTTCCGGAGGTACGGTTGGATCTTCACGGGAGGAAGATAAAATGATTTGGATGGAGGATATTCATGGTAATTTTACTCTGGCATCTGCAATATCTTGTTTAAGGGATTCAGGGGTGACTCAGCATTCAAGTAAATGTATATGGAACAAGGTACTTTCCTTATCTATTTCTCTTTTTATGTGGAAATTGCTTAACAGATTTTTAGCTCTCGATGAAGACCGTATGCGTTTTGGAATTCCATTGGCTTCTCGTTGTTTTTGTTTGGTGGCAACGAAGACGTATGATCGCATCTTTGTCCAATGTCCTTTCGCTAGATGTGTTTGGCAAGAGGTAGCTATTCGGGTCTGTTTAGTTGCGGATTCGAGAAGAGTAAACACCTTACGTGATCTACTTTCCATTTGGTGGTTTACGGGACCTTCAGTTAGTATTAAGCTCATTATATTATTGGCTTGTTCGGCATGTTGCATCATCTGGAAAGCGAGATGTCGTTTTGTGTACGAGGCTAAGACAACTTCTCTATTGGGTATGGTGGCGCAATTCAGAGATTATACTCATATGCCTATGAAGGCCAGAAAATATTACATATCCATTGGGCGTTCCAGCCGCGGCGAGTTATGGTGCTGAAATGGGGAGCCAATAATCCGACGGGGGAAGCAATTCTCAACATAGATGGTGCATCTAAAGGTAACACCATGAACGCTGGAATTTGTGGCATTCTTCGGCACTCTAATGGAAATTTCATTTGAGCTTTCTCTCGTTACATTGGTGATGCCTGTACAAGTGTAGAAGCCGAATTGTAGGCTTTGTATGTAGGCTTGCGAATGGTGGATATATGTGTGATTCATAGAGTTGTGGTTCAGACAGACTCTCCAGTTTTGGTGGTGGCTTTTGCTAAAGGTACTATTTCTTCTTGGAAGCTTGATTTCTCTTTTCGGAAAACATTATCAATTATTTGAGATCGCAAGGTTACTCATATATATCGCGAGATAAATACGGGTGCAGATGGTCTAGAGAATTTGGCTTGTGTTGACCATGATAGTAGTTATTTTGATGATTATTCTTTGTTTCCACGAGACGTTCGCGGGTTACTTAGGCAAGACAAAATTGGCACCCCTTACGTGCGCGTTTTTTTAGGCATCGGACTCTGGCATTGGTTTTGTAACTTTTCAGCTGGGCCAATTATAATAGTCATGGTTGGAATTTATAGCTTTGCATTTTAGCATTGGTCTTATGTATCATACTTGACCATCTTTATAAATGTTCAAGGTTGCATTTTTTTCATTGCTAACATTTGTATGCTCTTGGAGGTCTTGGTTTACGTCCCCCTCATTTACTTGCCGATTTTGGCCTTATTAATAAATGGGGGGTCCGCCCCACCACGCTGGTGGATTTCATAAAAAAATTAAAATATTACTTAATTAAAATAGGTATTCTATCAAAATACTATCATTGTTAGTTAGTGTTAGTGTCTTAGTCAATTACTAATTAATCATTTAATGGATATTCTATCTATATATTAGTCATTTACCTAGTATGATTATGAAATTCTACTTCAATAATCATCGAAAATTATTTCATAATTACTATCAATGTTAGTTAGTTTCCTTTATACTTTAAAAAATTAATCATTGGAGCATTTTGTAAATAAAAAAGAAAACAAATAAATCGGAGGACCTATAAGGTAATCTATATGTACCCTTTTAGGGAGTTAGGGTAACCAATTATGTAATAGATTGAGACTTAAGTCTACAATTTGACAATACATTTGCACCCAAAAAATAATTAAATAAGGTATTTCTCCCACCCAATCATGGAAAATAGTCAATTCAGACATTAATGACAATGACAAGATGACATTGATGAATAGTGACATATTCCCTACAACCTAACCCTAATTGGCTGACACACTGGCAGAAACTAGGTAAGCTTTACGTTTTTTCATTTTTTTTTCATTTGTACTTTTCTGGCATTTTGGAAAATGAAAAGGGCATAATGAGTACAAATTTTGATTTAGACAATTTTTGTTCAATCGGGCTTAGACGTTAATCATTTTCCTATATATATATATATATATATATATATATATATATATATATATATATATCCCACCCAATCATGGAAAAGAGTCAATTCGGACATTAATGACAATGACAAGATGACATTGATGAATAGTGACCTATTCCCTACAACCTAACCCTAATTGGGTCGACACATTGCGCAAGAACTAGGTAAGCTTTACGTTTTTTCATTTTTTTTTCATTTGTACATTTCTGGCATTTTGGAAAATGAAAAGGGCATAATGAGTACAAATTTTGATTTAGACAATTTTTGTCCAATCGGGGCTTAGACGTTAATCATTTTCCCATATATATATATATATATATATATATATATATATATATAAATTTATGGTTCTTGTGGTATCCTAAATCAAGCATCTACTTCGCTTTTAGTATTGTGAAATTGTAATGTTAAGTAACTTGTTTTGAGGTCACATGTTCAGAATTCTAAAACAACATTTCTTTCAACTTTTTATGCAAGACTTTTATTTTCCTTTCTAGAAAAAGATACAAGCCTAATTTTGTTGTGTCTACACATGTAAAGGTATGGCAGGAAGAGGATGAGGTTGGGGCAAGGAGGAGGGTGTGGGAAAGGTCTTAATGTGTTGGATATTGTAACAGCAGTGTCCACAAACACAGCTACTAAATCTCCGAACACCTAAGAGAATTCATCCCCACATGCTACTATAACAGTAGAAACGACGCAAGAACTAAACGAGAGTAGTTTCCCTGCTCCACATTCGCTTGGAGATTAAAAGAAGATACGTAAGCATACAAAACCAAATTATTATGTGAAAATGGCACGATATTTTGACTAACTACTCACTAGTTATTATACAAACTCAACGCGTGTGATAAGAATTCGTAAGTACCTTATATAATCAACAAAAGTGAGTTGTATGATAAATAAAATTATAGAGAAATCAGCAAGAACTCTTTGATTATACATGTTTAATCTCTTTGTTCAAGAACTCTTTAATACAAAAAGATAAAAAGAGTTTTAGTTCATTCTCACTTTAAACAATTTAAGAATTTTTTTTTTGTATGTTTAAGAAACAATAAACAGGTTTTTTGAATTCCATTTCAAATATTTAGTTTACGTGTTCTCTGTCATCATATTAACAATGCTTAATCTTTTTGTTCAAAAGCTCTTTCATATAAATTTGTAGTAAAGAACTGTATTTAGATCTCACATTACAAATTTGGAGAATTCTATTACAAGTTCAAGAAACAATCTCAAATTACCAAAGCCATTATAATAATTTTTGCTCTTTTGAGCCAATCAATAAAGACCACGGTTTATTAAAAAAAAAAGTAGGTATGATGGCCCTTGGACAACTTGGGGAAGAGTACCTCAGCGCACCAAAAATATGCTTTGGGATTTCAATAAGAATAACATATGGTTAAAACCTTTTGTCAATATTTTTTATGTATCTTTAATTGAAAGAAATAAACATCATTCAGATAATTTGATAATTGTGTGGAGGTTCTTGTTGGTTTAATTGTAGTGGCTCTTCGGTTGGGACATCGCTGATACTATTACGGCTCAGAAGGCCTGGTCGATTCGAAATGGGACTCGTATCTACCATGAATTTAATAATGGCAGGAAAGGAAAATATTGTCCCGGCTGGATCACCAGGAACACTGGGATCAGATGTTATGTGATCATTTGTGAACTGAAGACTACCGTAAAAAATGTGAAGCTGCAAAAAATAGAAACAAAGCCAGCGGCGCGGGTGTTGGTTTGAGTACTACTGGCTCCATCTCAATTGTGGAACATGAAGAAAGATTGGTATTGCTTATTATCCATTGCATAATGTTGGTATTTCTCTTCGTGTACTTCTTGCTTATTATACATTCTTATTTTGCAAGAGAAAATGAAAGGTAGTCGCGTGTTTAGTGAAGAGACATTTTATCTGACTCACCAACACCAGAAGGACATCAAGGGAAAGAGAAAAGGGTCTGGGTCATTGATAAAACGAAGAACGTTTATGTGAGTCTTTTCTTTTTAATAGCAGTTCATTCTAGAGTTTAAAAGTATAAGTTATTTTGAAGGAATCAAGAACCAACTAGATGTTATTGCTTTCATATCATAAATTTTACTCAAGGTTCTCACTAAATGTACTGAAAACAAATGATATTTTCTTGTTCGGTTGCGTGGCATTTCTTCTATAATGTGGGTATTACAGTTTTAATAAACTATTGTATGGGCATATTGTTGCTAGTGTCTTAAATACGCTTTTTGCGGGTGTCGAGAGTATACATTTTTATGAACAGAATTACTGGGAAATTGCGACTTAGTTGGAATGGGGTGAACGAAATACACTTGAATTGAATTAATTACTATGATTTCTTTTTCTAGAATGATTTTGAGTGATAAATATTTGGAGATCATATTGTGCCTTATTTTATGCCTTTGACTATATAGTTTTGAAGGAATTGATGTTTCTTATTCATATGTAGATAACTTATTTGGCTTTGGCTCACTTTCATCTTGTTTCTATTCGTTGGTAGCTTGCCTTGCCATTAATTTCATAAGTGTTTCACTTAATTTTAGTAAAGTTTTAAAAGATTTCTACACTTGTGATGATCTATGTCAATTCAAGAAAATTTATGTAAAAGCATAAGGTTTTGAGCAATCAAAGTTGGTCAAACGTTACTTTTTTATTGGTTAAACTATATATGTTCTCAGTTCTTTCCTTTTACTTTTTCCTGATTAAGGTTGGTTAGAATTCTAATCAAGACATCTTGTTCTTCCCGAGTTCTATTTGAACATTATTGGCAACAATATAGTAGTACTATGATGGTCAATGTGTTTGATTTTCATATCGTTTAACATAAGAAACAAGAAAACAAAGAGCATTTCCCATCACATGCATCCACATAAACTAAATTATCTTATTTAGAACACTCCATGTTTGTTATATCCATTATTTTGGAGAGCACTGGTGTTTGCTCAAGGTTTAATCACAATTCCTCTGCCCTATATTTATTTGTTTTGTTTCTTCATTGTTTTCTCTTGCTCTGTGTTTAGGAATAATTAGTTATTCATGGTTCATGAGGTCTAGATTAGAAATAAAGAGAAGAGCTCCATGAACTCCTATTTGATAGAGTAAGGATGTGTATCTCATCATGATCTCGTTAATTACTAGTCGGTGAATATGTTTAAGTTCGTATTTATAGAGAGAAATGTAATGACATTTATTATGCTTGAATGATTCCTTGACAGAGTAATGGAATTTTGCTTGACAACCAAGTATTTTCCATCATCAGGTTCATGTTGATGCCTGTGTTTTCTCTGTAATCTTATCAAACTATATTTGCAATTTTTTCGTCTTTTTTGAAGGGATAAGTATTTATTCTTGACAGTTTCTAGCTCAAAGTTAAGCGTGGTTATAATAACTTTTTTTTCCATTCGATAACAATTGAACTTCATTTTGTAGGAAACATTAAAAAAGTTGCGAGATGAAGCATCCACGAGGGGACTAAGGTAACTCCGTAGCAGAGGGAACAAACCTTTGTGGAGGATGATGGGGGTAGAAATTGGAAGGGACGTATATATGGTCTTTGATCAGAAGCTAGTTTTGTTGGTGGTTATATAAATTCTAGCAGCCAAATGCGCTCAAAATCATATGAGACGTGGAAGAAACAAATCACCAATCAAATAAGGGAGCTCCAAAGGCAGTTTACTCGAGAGATGGAACGCGGACGTGCTGCACTTGTGGCTCAGTTTGTGTAAGTCTCAATGTATCTAGTAGTAGTGTTGCTCCTCTTCTAACACAAATGCTGACCAGGATGGGAATGGAGGAGAAAAAGGTGATGAGTTAGGTGATCTCTAGATAGTTGTATTTACTTCAATGTTGTCTTTTGATTGATTGATTTTGGATATTAAAACTTTTTAGTACTAGTTTTTGGTAACTAGACCTGCAATACTTCCTTTTGTTATGGAACCTGAAGTGCCTTGGTAGGATTGTTTGAATTATCATTTAACCATGTGGGATTTTGAAGTTAAATGTTGATATCATTTATTATAGGTTGGGAGAACTTTTCTGGTTGTGTAAACGTTTTTCAATTTTTTTGGTGTGATTTTATTTTTTGGATGTGTTGGATATAAGGTATTGTGGTATTGACAAAATTTGGTAGCATGTACATAATGGAGGTGTAACATTTTTGGGCTTTTTAGAGGAAAAAAATAGAATTTCAAAATATTTATTATATATTTTGAGACCGTTTAAATATGGAATTTTTTTTTTATAGATTTTGAAAATAGCCCTATAAAATCTGTCCTTAAATAAGGATGAATTTGCAATAGAATTTTTAGAAAATATAATTTGATATCCCTAGCAAATGTGTATCTGAATAAGAACATATTAGCAATATAATTTTCTATCCTAAGGAAATCCGTCCCTAAATAAAGATAGATTACTAATAGAATTTTAAAATAAAAAATTTATTCTTAGGAAATTCGTCCCCTAATAAGGACAGATCACTAATAAACTTTTAAAAACAAAATGTATTCTTAGGAAATTCGTCCTTAATAATGACAGATTACTAATAGAATTTTAGAAAATATAGGATGGATTTACAATTGTTTTCCTAGTTGTCCATTGCAAATCAAAACAAAGTTTCAATAGATTTAGGATGTAATATCCATAACTTAAATTCTTTTACAATTCTGTCACAAATTTAGAATAGTTGTCCTAAGTAGTTCTCTCTAATCCGTGTCATTAAACAAAATAATCTTTTTTTAATGAAATGATATGCTTTCATATTTTGTAGGTATTATGTCCTAAACGTTTTGGGATGGATGCATTATTCCGTCCCTGATAATTTGGGACGAGTGTTTTAGGGAGTACTCATAATCCATCCCAAATAAGCTATTAGGGACGGAACCCAAATAAGTTGTTTCCTTCTAGTATTAGACAGACTTAGGATTTTCCATTGACATGGAAATCTGCATAGGGGCTATTACTATTCACATTTTATTTATTGTTTTTGATACATGAGATGCATGTTTTATAGTTTTGATGTATGAGATGCATTTTTTCAGTCGTATAAACGGTTTATACAAACGTTTGGTGATATCATTTAAAATTAAATCCCTTAATTTCAATTATATTAAGTCTATGCCTTCCTCGATTTGCCCCTCGTCAAGGCCTAGATCGACAATAATGTAGAAATTGTGAGGTAATATGCACCTGTCTATCCAGGTGAGGGTCTATCCAGGTGAGGCGCGAAGGATAACTTAGTGATATCTGTAGGCTCAAATTTGGGTCATGCTTAACCGGATTATCTCAATAAATAGATTGAGGATATGGAGGCAAAAGATGTACATTTCGATGTGTTGAGAACTATCTATCTGTAGTGCATGAGTAGTATAGGATGCTCATAGCATAATTTCTTATCCGTGATGTCAGATTTGATTGAGTATAGTTTGAACATGTTATGTGAGAGTTTTGTATATGTTTTAGTATGTGGTTGGAATCTAAAACGTGCATTTTGGGTTAGGAATGTTTTGGTGCAAGTTTGGTAGCCTTGATTGCACTTGTTTTTTTGTGTTTTGCAGGTCGCAAACGAACCATTCGTCCTAGGCGTCGTCCATAGAGAGACAACAGTTACTGTCTTACCGCAGACGAAATCGCAGACGAACCCTTTATCCGCATGTAACTTCGGTCAACCAGATTGGTTATTGAGGTCGACCGGAGTCTCTGTTTTCTGTCTGTTGTATTATGGAAGACCACCGGTCAATCGAACACCTTGTTAGGTCGACTGGAGGGTCACTGTGAGACTTTTCGGCTGTGTTATGTTCTGGGTTCATACTCTGAGTCACGTGGGACTCGTGTAGTTTCGTGTCACGTATTATATCCAGAGAGGCATTTGGGGAACGGTAATCTTTTGTGTCTTTCTTTTATATTATGTTCTGTGATTACTTGGTCCTTACTGAGCCCCGAAGCTCAGTCCATTCGCTTTTACTGTGCAGGTGACATGTACGATGAGCTTTACTACGAGGATGATGCTTGGGAGAGGTCATTTGAAGAGTGATCCTAATTTACTTAGTCATAGAACATTTTTCCATTTCTAGTTATTACTTATGGAACAATTGGTTTCCCCTTTAAATAATGTAATACGTAGAAACGCTCCTTACTAATACTTTAGACTTCCACTGTAGTGATTTACATTTTATGGACTATTTCATAAAAAATTGACTAATAGTAATCTCTGTTTTGGTCTTTGGTGTTTCATTATGCAATGAGACAATGACATGTCACCATTCCGGTTATGGGGTGTGACAGGTAGACTTGCATCCAACCGTTCTGTGTATTTAGATATACCAAGGTATAAATGTCTGTAATTATTTCTGTTACTCTTGTAGTTATTACAACCTTCTTCTATACATCGATCGCATAACCTAGTAAAACTGACAATTCTAGTGAAATGGTGTAAAAGATGTGCTAGAATTTGAACAAATATTATACATCCATTTGAAAGATGATTGTCCTGGGTTCTTAGTTGTCGTGCTGGTGAAGCCTTTTCTTTCCTTGTTTTCTACTGAAAAGAGTGACAGAGGAAATGATTGTAACATTCATTCTACAGAATACAAGTAAATGTTGTTGTTGCTTTGGTTTTGTAAAAACTATTGGTATTGTGTTTTATTAAGAAATATGGGAGCACACGCTTTGTGCATTTTATTGTCAAAGGTTATGTCTGTTTTATATCTCTTTGCATATACCCAACTATTGAAGACTTGATAAATTATTATTTTTTTTTGTTGTGTTGAGGAATATAAGAATATTTTGTAAAAGCTCGTTATATTGTCTGCTGCACTAGTGCAGAACAAAAAAGTGTAAGTATATATTGACATTTTTTTTACGTGTGTTGCATTTTTTAAACATGTGTTACGTCCTATGCTATATGTGTTTCTCCTACTGAACACATGTACTAAGATATTTAACAAATGTTTTTACGCAACAATTTTTACAAAATCAAACAAATTGTTCGCACCAAAAATTTGAACCATCAATTTTTTTATCCGATAACCATTTTTTTCCCGTGTTCAATGACCCCTTCTATCTTTTTCCTATTTTATTTAGTTGATTGTTGGATAACACAAACTTTTGATTAAGTTAAAAAACAGATATACTGAAGATGTTTTTTAGAACTATTTTTATTAATGCTGTTAAAAGTAATAATGCTATTTTATTTTTAGAAATGTCTTTTTTCAGCAACATAAGAAAACCTTCAACAGTCGAAAAAAGGGGAGAGTGATTGTACCATCCTCTTCTTCTTCAACCATCTTCTTTTCCATTGTTAATTCACAAAAAATTAGCATATCATCCAATTAATCCATATAAATTCATTTTATTTTTCTCTCATCAATTCTGAAAATATTAATCAATTTGGGTCTCAAAAACATTTCGGAAATTATGTTTTCATCTAGCTCAAGAATCAACCCAACTTCACAATAAAAATCAATTTAGATGGGTATGTATTTAAATTGGGTTTATTCTTGGGTTTAATTGAGAATAGAGATGAAGAAGATGGATGACGAATGTGGGTTTGAAGTGGGTCAAATTTGGACATTTTTACACTTTGTGCCGGTACTATGTGGTGAGTTTTTGCCTGAAAACTCGTCGGATTCTTTAATTGGTCATTTATATTCGCCCGTAAATAGTTGATGCTAAAAATAGTCTAATAAATTTTTTTTTTGCTATTTATGCTAACTGGGTAAATTGGTTAGTGCTAAATATAGGGAATTTCTCAATTTACGAATAGTCTGAACAACACTTGTCACCAAATTTGTGGTGGAAATCGAAAATTAATGTAATTACTATATTGCCCTAAATATTTAAAAATAACTTTTATATTTTTTTTAAATCCCATTATAATTTTCCCCAATCCCCATCTCCCTTTTCTTTCTCCCAAGTCACGTCACCCCCACCCATCTCCGCCCGGTACCACCGCACAACACCCCCATTTTCATCCATCAATCAAAAATTAACTCAAGCTATCAAGATCTGAACATCCAATAGCTAATATAACTACCAGATTCCGACCACCACCGCACACTATCTCTGCAAATTTTTGTTACATTTGGAGATGATTTTGAAGTTTATTTCTAGCATATTTTTGTTGTTTTCGGGTTGGAAAACTGCATTTGGCAGGCTTTTAAGGTTTTCCGATCAACTCCTCCGGTGGAATGGCCTAAACATTTTCAACATTGTTCCTCATTGGATTTTGCACAATGGCAGATTTCAAGTTCGTTGTGCTTTGTTTGGGTTTATTTTGCAGTTGCCCAGCTGCTGATTTTTGGTTTACAACAACATTGATGTCTTAGTTTTTTGCTATTTCTAGTGGATTAGCTTGGCAGTTTGATTTTGCAGTTTAGATCTCTTATTCTCTGCGCACAAGCCCATATCTTCAGTTTTTGATTTGGTGTTTTGTAACTCTTCGGCTTTTCACGCCTACTCTAATTTGTGTAAAAAGCAGAGAAATTATGGGGCATCCACGCCTACTCTAATTTGTCTTATGTCTGATTGATATAAACGATTATTTCAGTTGAATGATGAGCTTTTATTTCAGTTGGATTGGTATAATTTTTGAGACATTTTCAAATTCTTTCCATAGAAGATTGATATGACTTGTTTTTTGTCATTTTCAGTTGGATTGGCAGTGACCACGGAAGGGAGATTTGGAAAACCGAAAAGGGGAGATGAATTTAGGAAAAAGATGAAAATTAAATATTTTTTTAATCTTGGAGAGAGAAAATACTGTATTACCCTTATTTTTAGAGATTGTGCTCGACACGTGCTTGATTTGACCAGATTCTGCCACGAAAGTGGTGGTAAGGATTCTTTAGGCTACCCATAAATATTTGGAGATTTCTTTAAATCGAAAAAAACAAACTACGACTAATGAGGAGAAAGTAAAATAATTGGGTGACGAATTGAGTTGTTTTTTCTTATATAAAATAAGACATTTTTTTATGACACCTTATTTTTATTTCTTTTGAGGGTAGAATATCGCCCAGACTACATTGCAGAACGCCTTAAACTCCAAGACATATAAATACATTTTGGACAGGTGTTGCATGCTTTTGAATATATGTTAAATCCATGCAACATGTGTTCTCTCCTTATGAACACATACTGTAAGGATGCAACACGTGTTTTATCCTGATGAACATGTCCTTATACATATAACACTTGTCTTACGTAATAGATGTCTGAAAATAACAATAGACGTCTTTGCTAAAAAATGTTGAACCGTTAAATTTTTTTTATCTAACGGCCCAGAGCAGTCAAATATTTTCAGCATGCTCCGAATTTTGACTGTTAAGCATCATAACCAAACGGATAACACATATTGGTGTACATTAATCATTTTAATAAAAAATCGCACATACTCAAGTGCGAACCACTGTGCTAAAAGATATGTACTCGAAGGTACTATTTCACTCTTATTAACAACATATCCATAACCCTCTATGCACATATTATACATAGGTTGACCAATGATGCTAGTGAGAAGAAATAATAGCAAAATAGGTCATCAACGTATTTGAGCTTAACTACTTTCATCATTTTTAGTAAAGTTTAATTTTTTTGGTCACCAATATTTTTACGGGCAGCCATTTTGGTCATTCCGTCCAAAACAATGAAAAAATCGTTAAAATTGATGACATGGCGAAACATTTCTCTCATCATCTCTCTCTTAGAAGGGTATTTTTGAAAACCAATAATTCCCTCACCCCAAATCAGCTAACCCAGCCCCATTTTTTAAACAAAGATCAATTTTCTCCCCCAAATTGAAACCTAGAATTCTCCAGTTTACCCAATTCTTCATCGCACCCACTGTAAAAGAGCTTGAGCCACAGAAAAGGACAATAAGTGCTTGCTTGATTTTGTAATTCTGGATTGAAAGGATGACCTGATCTACCAAATTTACATTAAAGGCGTTTCTAAATATCTTCTTTAGAGTAGCATTTTTAATTGCATGCTTATATCTTAGTGCATTTCTACAAATGATGGTATCAGATGATTGTTAGATATTGTTTTATACCATTTTAACATGCTCTAAAAATCCTTACTTTGAATTGCTTAGGGATGTATCTATTCTACACATATCCTATATTTGGGATTCAACTTCAGAAGTTGGTCATAATATGGATTAACCGTGATCTATGAATCAATAAAAAAATGTACGACTATTTTTTGGTGTCCATTTAGTTTATAGCGTATAAATACCGATCTCATTTGGTTTACTTCGACACAGTCCAAGTCTCAATGTCCTAATGCCTGTTGCAGGTATCATTCGCTGGTTTGAAAAGTTTGGAACTTTGTAAGTTAAACACTGTGAATGAGATCCGGCACAACGAAGTGCAAATTGAGTTCTCGAGAATTGAAGTGTTGATTATCCAGTCGTTTGACAATATGAAGCACTTATGCTTCATTTCCATGTCTCAAGCTCTTTCACATTGGGTGTGATGAAGAATCGGGTAAATAGGAGAATTCTAAGTTTCAATTTGGAGGAGAAAATGGATCTTTAATTTACAAATGGGGTTGGGTTAAATGATTAAGGGTGAGACAATTATTGGTTTCCAAATATACCCTTCGAAGAGAGAGAGGATGAGTGAAACGTTTGGCCATGTCATCAATTTTAACGATTTTTTTCAAATTTTTTGACGGAATGACCAAAATGGCAGCCCGTAAAAACATTGGTGACCAAAAAAAGTTAAACTTTACTAAAAATGATGAAAGTGGTTAAGCACAAATACGTTGATGACCTATTTGGCTATTATTTCTTCTCACTAGCATCATTTGTCAACCTATGTATAATATGAGAAGGGATTCCCCTCTTATTAAGGGCATTTCCCTTAAAAAAGCGCTCTCTAGGCCTAAAACTCAACAAGTTATTCACTCTCTCCATCCGCTTATTTGGGTTGTAATTCACAACCTCGTCTAAAGTAGTTGTTTGTTCTTCAATTGGCAGTCAAAAAACGACTCCAACGTCCTACATGGTGATGGTCGTGTCTTCTCAAGAAAATTGAAAATTGTGGGTCTCAAGGCGCCATCTCTCAACTGAAGCAGTGACTGGGACATATTCAACTACCTATGTGGCTTAACCCTCCAACTCATATTCTATCTATCGTATTGATCATTGCTTTATTACTCTTTTCTATATGTTAGCCAAAGTATGTTGTCACAACGAATGAAATTGAGAGGGTTATTAAGTCTCAGTTTATTTGTACCGTCCCGTATAGTGTTGGAACGATGGTCACTTTGTTGATATAAGACATTCGTGTTTAGATGCCCAGGATAGACAGACGCATGTGTCATAGACACATTCTCCATCTAATAAAAAATGACATAATTAAAAAACACATAAACATAAATAAAAACATATATTACATAATAAAAACAAATTAAGAATTAAGAATTAAAAAAATTGAGATGGAGACTAAAGAAATAACTTGAGATGGAGATGGAGATTAATGGATGTTAAAATTTGGGAATGAAGGAAGAATGAAGAGGTATTGTTGCAATCTGTCTTCTTTAGGGGCAACAACAACTAGAAGCGAAACCCATATGAGGCGACGAGAGAAGGTTGTGTGTGTTTGTTGTTTCTATTGTGCATTCTGCTGAATTAGGTAGTATGATAGGGCTTGAAGAATGAATTTCATAAATTCGTCCTCATCTTATGTGTCGAAAAATTCACGTCAGATGAAGACGGATTCACGAAATCCGTCCTTCATTAAGAACAGATTCTGTCAGTCATTGTCAAAACAATCCCTCCCCCAAATGACACTACCATGAACGAACCTTTCTCCATAAATAATATTATTCTGATAAAAAAAACTCTTATACGTGTAATTTAGAGTTGTCGTGATCCATTTATGTCTATGTTGCATTGTTTAAAAAACAATGATGTAGTAAATGTGAGGAAATATTACATAATTTAAAAATAACTTAAATGTTCTGAGCTTACTGTTGATATCTTTTTCCTTTAATATGTGATTTTAAGAAATTCTTTACTTTTGAAATAAAGAAAAAAAAATACAATGGACTACTTGAGATGGAGACTAAGAAAATTACTTGAGATGGAGATAAATAATGAATGTTAAAATTTAGGAATAAATTAAGGAAGAAGGATGACATACTATTTCAATCCATTTTCTTTGCGGCGACGACATGAGGCTGTGTATTTGTTGTTTTGCGGTGCATTCTGCTGAATTGTGGAGTATATTAGGACTCGAAGGACGAATTCAATGAATCTATTCGTCACATGTGTCAAAATATTTTCACGTCAAATGAAGACGGATTCCGGATTATGTTCGTCTTTGCCAAACCACTTCTCTCCCCCCCCCAAAAGACACTACCATGTGCGGATTATCTCCGTCTTTTTGTTTTTGAAAACCTCGACATGTAACTGAAAATAAAGTAAGAGAGAGAGTTAGTTTTTTTGAATGTTGTTTAGTGAACATACGCAACCGTTAGGAAGAGTTGGATACTTTACCATGTTTTTAAATGAGGAATATTTCTTTTCTAGGCTCTAATTATTTACCATTTTTATACATCTTGTACAAAATATGAGTCATCCCGTTGGACAATTTTACATTAGATTTCAATGAAGATGAATTATTCTTGCCATAAAGAATAAGATTGAAATTAGATTTTTTTTTATGAAATTTCAAATGACACATGGTCCAACAACAACCAACCAAAAAGATATAAATGATAAAGCATTCTAGTTTTTTATCTAGGCTTCATTTCCAGCAGAGCAAAAAGTGAACCTTATGAACAAGGTTAATTTTTTTCTTCCTTTTCACATTTGCAAAACTCCTCAATGATTATGATTTATGGTTTCAGAAATTCAATTTTGTTTCACCATTCATCCAATAGCCCCTTTTTAAATTTTTGTTTAGATTCAAATTATTGTTCTAGTTACGTATAGCCATTTATAATTCTATGGTATACTGAATACTCGACGATGTGGTGCATAATAGGTCCGATATGAACGTCATAAAACTCGATTTGTTTTGATAAATCATACTAAAAATCCATCAAAATTGAGACTCGATTGTTTTTGGTGTTTTAAATTTTCCTACTTCTTTTTTAGTTTCATTATTCAAGTTATAGTAGATTCCTCAATCCTAGGATTTTTATAATTATTATTTTTGTGAATTTCGGGAATTTTTAGTTCTAAATTCTGAATGGTCCACACTTGAATAGAACCATTTTTGGAGGGTTAAAGAGGAAAATTTGTTGTAACTTCTTTTGAATTCCATTCTACCTTGACTAAGAGTAAAAATGGCTTCTACTAATTCAAATGATATTGCTGATGACTTGAATGTTTTTAAGGAGAATGTTTCCAACACTAAAATGCGTGTGCAGTTCTCCAAGAAATCATTGAGGCGAATAAACGAATATATTGGAAATGCAAGAAATGGCTATGATAAATATATGACAAATGATTACATGTCCATTTGTCAAGATTCTCAACCTCAATTTCCTGTTTATGCTGGTGATGATCCTAATTATGCGTTGTTTTTACGTAATTTGAAGAAAGATGGATCTTCTTATGTACTTAAAGCCAACGAAGAAACTGGGTTATCAGAGCCTATAACATTTCTGGACTATGAAGCAGATGGTGAAAGGCATGAAAATTTTGTGAGTCTTTCCAAAACTCAGTGGAAAAAACCTAAAGACGATACTGAATATTCAATGTTCCTTGAAAACATGAGGGTTGAAGGTTCTAATGCAATTTATCAACCTTCGAACTCCTTAACTATAATAGTGTATGAAGATATGAATCTTCAAAGTTCCCAGCCAAATAACGCTTCTTGTTCCAACAATGGAAAGTGTAAACATCTTATTCATGACCAACCACCAAATGAGAGCGTAAGGCGCCACTTAGATTGATTTTTTTTTAGATTTTTTTAACTACTTTTGTTGTCTCCAAACTGCGCCATATATTTTATTTGTATAATTTTGTCACAATTCTTTTTATGTATACAAAAAGGAAAAGAGTTATCGCCGTCTATCTCATGGAATTTAGCTTAAAGTCTCAGGCGAAGCTAGAATGGGTTTTATTTTCAAGAGAAAATTTGCCGACTCAATCAATTTTTTCTCCAGATGATATGGAGTGAGATGGCCCGAAATGAAAAATTTACTATAAAACTAACTGTACATGAGCAGCAAAATGGAGTTTAAGTGGGAATATGTTGTGGGGCTAGCGATGAGACTAGACTTTTGTTAAACTTAAAAGATATCTGACTAAAATTAATGAAATTAAAATTATGGACATTTTGATGACAAACTAAATTGTGAGAATACTATTTTGGCAAAGTATTCATTACTACTTCTTTTTTCTTTCATTCATTTTCATTAGTTCAAAATATTATTTCCTATGTAATTTCATTTCTTTTCTTTTTTTACATTTATTAAGTCATATCCAAAAGAGATAAGTATGATTGTTAGCAGCATTCCCAAACCAAGGACAAATGGATGTTCAAATTTTAGGGTGCAGATTATGGGAATTCTGAGCAAGCCATATGACAAAGAAAAGCATAAAAGACTTATGAAGAAAATTACTGAGAAGAATGCTCAGAATAAGCATAATTGGAAAATCATATCTTGATAACCATTCCGGTAACATTATTATTTATTGTCTATTTCCTACTAGGATTCTTTATATATCACCACACTATTATTTTTAAATTAACCATATTTTCTACACTGACCATGACTAGAGTAAAGTATGAAAGTTGTTAATAAATCATTTGAAATACTTTTTGCATATACTCTTTTGTGAATCCATACGTTCTTCCAAACCATGGTCCGATTAGAATCCCTAAGTTCCAAAGAATTCAACAAATAAAGTATATTCATATAGAATAAGTAGATGTCGAATGGTATTACACATATGTATATTGCTCCCATAATGCTAACCAATTCATATTTTTGTCCCAGGAATACTTAAACATAGCTTTTTTTGGTTCTTGTGGCAGTTTGGTTAATGGCTATATATTTGTTAATATTCATCTATAACTATTTTTTCCCCAAGTGACACATCTTTAAGTGTCTACTTTTTATATAGTCATTTACAATATTCGAACTACTAGGTTAAGATTCATATACCTTATTATATGTTGGCTCTCACTTTTTCTAAAGTTTATATTTCACTAAGATGTAGCCCATTTTCGATCTACCTATATATTATCTTTTGAAATAACCTCTGCAGATCTTAAAAGAAAGATTCAAGAAGAAATCAATGATGACCTAAGTTATTCTACATCAATAATGATTCCTTTTTACTAATAAATTTGAATCAAAACCATTTCTTCAAGAGTATCAGCTTTAACCTTTCTTTTTTTTTTTTTTCATATTCTCTCTATTCCAACATTTTTCTTACATGGAAATTTGGTCTCTACTGATTCACTCAAGAAGGATCATTCGTATTGTTGCCGTGGGAATAATTAAGCCTAGCTGCTTTTGGTTCTTGTGATAGTTTGGTTAATGGCTATATACTTGTTAATATTCTTCTATAACTGTTTTTGTTCCCAAGTGACACTTCTTTAAGTATCTACTTTTTATATGGTCAGTTATAATATTCGAACTACCAAGTTAAGATTCATATACTTTCGTATATGTTGGTTCTCACTTTTTCTGAAGTTTATATTTCACTAATATGTAGCCCATTTTCGATCTCTCTATATATTAACTTTTGAAATAACCTCTACAAATCCTAAAAGAAATATTCAAGCAACAATCAATGATGACCTTCAACAGTTCAATTTGTTACGTGCCCATATCTTTTGGCTAGAGGTAAATAAATGTTATGTCTTGTTTATAGGTTTAGGAGACTATACTAGAATAAACTAATTTTCTCATTTCACCTTATTTTTTTAGCTAAATTGTGACTACCCCTAGGGGAAGATGAAATATTATACTTGGAGAAAACATCATCCGCTTGCATTGAATAACATATTTTATTAGATATTTGACCTCAAATTTTGCAAAAGTTGAATTATTTGTGAGTAGAGATGTTGAACTAATTCTAAAATTTAAGAAATAAAGTGTTGTCCAAACGCACCGTGTTAGAAGAGGTTTCTTTACGAGTAACTCTTTTAGTTCTTGCCTTTGTTTCAAAATCATAGTATGGTGGAATTTCTAGGTTTAGGTGATATTTTAATTAAATTTTCATTTTCTTCAAAAACTTAATAGTACTTGTTTCCACGATTCTCAATTTCCGATGTATTTATTAGGATCAATAATTTTGATATCTAGACCTGTTTTTTTATTTTTTTGTCCTTGCTAATGAACTAGTAATGGTGTGAAACAATAATTATTGGGCTGCAAGTATCCATTTCCTTTAAATATTTGAAGTCTTACTTACAATAGTGAACAATGGTTCATACCCCTAATGAGGATAAGGAGCAATTTTTAACCGGCTCTTTTTCTCATCTGCTAATTTTATGACTAATTGGTTTGCTCTAAGTTGTTCTACATCAATAATGATTCATTTTTACTAATAAATTTGGAATCAAAACCATTTCTTCAAGAGTATCAGCTTTAACCTTTCGACTTTGTTTTCATATACTCTCTATTCCAACGTTTTTCTTACACGGAAATTTGGCCTTCACTGCTTCAGAATCTTAGTCAAGAAGGATCAATCACGCCTTGAAATGATATAGAATGTCTTGATGTGCATCCAGAGGCTGAAGGGACCTAGTGATACGAGATAAATTACATTTCTCGTTATGATGTACATTTTGTGGGAAAGTGAAGCTTTATTTTTTAACTGAAACTCAGATTCTCATAGTTTGGAAGTTTTCTTATTGAATGTAGCATCTAGTAAAGATGGAACTACAAGTATTTATTTCGACTATATTTCTTAATTGTTCTTGAAGTTTCGACTATAATTCTTAATTGTGTGAGCTTCTTCATTTAGTAATATTTTTTATTGCATGTTGAGCATTTTAATTGCATTTGGTTTGGTTTAAAAACTCTTTTTCAGTTTGCAAAATTTTGTAGATTACAGTACAATAATAAATGTGTGTTTGGACAAAAATTCATAATTTCGAGTTGGGAAAGTTTGAAATTGTTTTCTATTTAGAGAGCTATATTGGAAACATCATGGATGCAAAAAATTAAATTGAAAGGGATAATGTGGTAAAGATTTTTTTTATCAAATTGCATTTAGTATGTATGCCTTTCTAAGGAATCATCATAATACCTTTTGATGCACTAGATTCTTGGTATCAAAGTACTACTTAAACTGGTTTCTAGTTCAATCCGATTTTCTAAAATGTTTAGAAAAGGTGTATTGTTTATCAGAAATTACTTGAGTTGGAGATGGAGATTAATGGATTTTAAAATTTGGGAATGAAGGAAGAATTATGACGTATTGTTGCAATTCGTCTTCTTTTGGGGCGGCAACAACTAGCGGCAAAACCGAGATGTGGCGACGAGAGAAGATTGTATGTGTTTGTTGTTTTTACTGTGCACTCTGCTGAATTGGGGTGTATATTAGGGCTTGAAGGAAGAAATTCATGAATTCTTCTTCATCTTATTAGTAAAAACAAAATCACATCATATCTTAGATTGATTTTTTTTTTTTAGATGCTATTCTAACTACTTTTGTTGTCTTCAAACTGCTCCATATCTTTTATTTGTATAATTTAGTTACATCTCTTTTTATGTATAAAAAAAGAAAAAGAGTTATCACCGTATATCTCATGGAAGTTAGCTTAAAGTTTCAGGCGAATCTAGAATGCGTTTTATTTACAAGAGAAAATTTGTCGACTGGGGCAATTTTCTCTCTCTAGATGATATGGAGTGAGATGGCCTGACATGACAAATTTATTTTAAAAATAAATGCACATGAGCAGCAAAAAGGAGTTTAAGTGGGAATATGTCGTGGGCAAGTAGTGACAATGTTAAACTTAAAAGATGTCTGACTAAAACTAATGAAATTAAACTTATGGACATTTTCATGGCTGTGAGACCCACATTTAAGCTTTTATAATAATAATAATATTAGTAGAAAGAAATAAATAAAAGAAATATAGGAGGACTTGTATTGCAAATTTTAATAGTTGAGGGATGGAAATTGTAAATAGTACATGTAGGGGTGAGTCATATGAACACTTGTACAAAGATTTGGGGTGGTTTGCTCCACCTCCTGCTTCTTACCCCTTCAACCCGTCGTCTTCTCCAAAAAAAAATTTATTTTCTGTAATTTTCTTCTGCCTTCTTGCTCTCTCGGTTCTTCTTCCTCCTTTATTTTTTTTTTCTATCAATCTCATTCCAAAATCAAATACTCCACTTTTACATAATCTTCAAAGTTCTATATTTTAATTTTTGGTAAGTAAAAGTTATTAATTTTATTTGAGTTTCTAATATTATTTGTATTTCATGTTTAAATTGTTGTTTTCTATTTGATTTGGTAAAGTATATGGTTAAAGGATGGAATGATAGTTAGGAAATTAAAAAAATAAAATTTGCAAGGTGGCTTCATCTCTGTTTCGGCTTCTCTGTTTTCTGCCTGATTCTGTTTTCTATTCTTTTTCTTGCTTCTGTTTTTTTTTTTTCTGTTTCGTGCTTCTGTCCTTAGGTTAGCATTTTGGAAAGAAGAAGTTTAATATATGAATGTATTCTGTTTCCTCTGTTCTCGGTTTCTAACTGCTGCTCTTTAATGAGCGTTTTTTTTAAAAGAAGAATTGCATCTCTCTAATTACCTTTATAATGCTTTTTACACTACTACCTATATCATTTTGCTGCACCAGATTTCTTTTGTTGATTGCGGTTTGTTTTGGTTCAGTTTGTATATGTGTGGGGGTAAGTTTGAAAAAAAAACTGTCATTTATTGGGTTTTTCTAGTCTGCTTCTGGGTTCTCTGCTTTGTGGAATGGGTATATGTTTTCTTCTCTTAGGACTTGCTTGGTAGAAGTCCTATTTTTCTACCTTTCTCTGCTTCTGAATTGGGAAAGGGTATAAATTGGTTTTTCCTAGGCTTTGCTTAGTGGAAGGGGTCTTGTAAACAAAGCATTTGTAGCACCAAACCTTACAAGACACTTTAAGGGTAAGAAATAGTTAAGTTGATAGTAACAAGAATGTTTAAGGCCAAAGTGATAATTTCTCTACTGTTTGTAAACTAATGCTCAAAGGATTTTAAGTATTATTTAATCTTCAAGAACTCTCGGAAAAAGGATGTTGAATATGTAGTATGGTTCTTGTTCTATGTATTGTTTTGGAAAGAACATAAAAAGGGGAAATCTTGTAGCTAAAGGTTAGATTATTGGTTCATAGTTAAGGAAATAATGTTTTTCTTAGACCATAAGAATATACTTCCATTTAGAGAATAGAATTTGAAACTTACATTGCCTTTTTACTTTGAGGAGCAATGTTGATCATGTTGTCTATTCTATGAGAAAGGAATTGATCATTTTAACATATTGAGATGGTATATCATATGTTGAATTTTGTACGTCAATTGACTAGTTAATTTAATTCGCTAATTGTATGAGTACATAAGTAGGATTGCGTGTAAGATAGAATGATAGTGAAATGCTTGACGTACTCGTTGGTCGACATCAAAGTAATTTTGTTGGTGGATCTTATTCTGTGATAGGAGCCGAACTGGAACATCCCGATAATTCTTAGGACCTTAGGAGATTTTGACCGTGTCAGGTGAGTTCCTATTTTATTAAACTTTTTGAATTGGCATTTAGGAGCCTGTGAGTTCCAAATATATTTCTGTATTGGATTTAGAATTGTTTTCGTATAGCCATATACAGACATTGATCATTCTTGCATGTTATTATAGATAAGTTGCATATATTCCGTATAAGGTTGCAAATTGCGCGTATCTGGTGTTCGGTTGGTATCTGGTTTTCTTGTACCTGGCTTTCTTAACATCTGGTTTTCTATTAGCTAAATCAATTACTATTATTTCATATGCATAAAAGAAAGAAAATACATGATTTACAAACATTGCATGGGCATTTTGTATGTTAGAACTTTTACATTACATATACACTGTGGCACACACAGAGGAATTCACTAAGCATTAGCTTACACGTTTTCTTTCAAACTGCATCTTAAATGCAGGTATGGAGTGCACTAGAGAGCTCGAATGAAATTTGTTTTGTCGAACCTGGAGTACATGTTCTGATTCCTAGTGGTTCTAGATTTGCTATTTGTTTTGGATTAATGTAAATTAATGTAAATTATGTATTTTGGTAGTTCCACTGTCTTGTATTAAACAGGTTTTTTTACATTTATTTTGAGGTTGTATAGTTTATAGATGTGGATATTATATTTATAAACGGTCTAGTCTTTTAAGCATTTTACTACAGAAATGTTACTTTATGTTACTGTCGAGAGGTAGGTAGATGCCCTATTCAGCCCCAGTTGTACCTAGGGGTGGAATTGGGGGCGTCACAGATGGTATCAGAGCCTAAGTTTAACGACCGATGATATTATTCTTCGTTGAGAATTAAAAATTTGGAATATGTGGGATGTTTTGTGACTTTTATGAATAACTATTATTTATCGTATTTCTTTATTCATATATAACTAATGATTTGATTTGTTATGTTGTAGGATGACGAGTAAAAAGGGAAAAGAGATTGTATCCAAAAGTTTATCCGTTCTTCCTCGGCGAAAGAGGTCTGTGGAGTCATCTTCTGATAGAAACCCACCATTATGACCTCCCAAAGAGGCTAGTCCAAAACCAGTCGTTTTGGCACTTCCGGCCGTTCCAACTACTACAGATAACAAGTATGTGGAGTTGGAAGATCCAAAATCTCCCACTCCCAGCCCCGTTAGATCCCCTGGCCCCGTTCAATGTGGAAATTGTGATCGCGCCAACTTTTGGATAGATCGACTTCGAGATGCTAAGGAACAGCTCGAACTAGATAATCGATATTATCATTATTATAATGAGGAGCTGGCAGAGAAGTTGGACGCCAGTAAGAGAGAAGTAGTGGAACTGAAAAATACTCTAGAAAATAGAGACCAAAAGGCACGCCGTGATGCACATTGGCATCGGGCATGGGACGTGGAAATGGAGTTTCTTTGTGTAGAGGCTATGGCGAAAATGGATGAGTTAAGGAGGAGTGCTCGATGGTGGACTGACTCCTATTCAAGATCAGCTGGACCTGCCCTTTAGTATAAGTGTATCAGGCTGTTTGTGAGATATTCGAACAGTTAGTGTTTTAGATTATGGTTCGAGTAAAGGATGAATGTGTATATAAGAATCATCCTAGCGTATGTATGTAGTGTTTAATGTTGATAAGTGTGACTTTTATTTATTTTATTTTATTTTTCTCGTTTTGTAAACAATATGTAATTAATGTATATAAACGTAAATTAGCGTGGATTGTATTATAAACAAATTTCTCATGTGAACTTTTCTAGTTGCTATTGATAATATGAACTGTTCTAGTTGGTATTGATCATATGAACTGTTCTAGTTGCTATTGATAATATGATCTGTTGACATGATATATTTATTATTTACTTAAATTTTAGGAGTAACATGACATATGCTTTAAATTATAATTTTCTTGAAATGCATAGATGGCTCCTAAAACTAGGAGGGGTCGTCCCCGTAAGCCAGCTAGTGAAGCATCGTACAAATAACCCTGAAGAACCACATTCACAGGAAACAATGCATGAATCTGTTCCTCCTCTGGATGACGAAAACATGATGGTTAGAGCTATAAATAGAATGACTGATTTACTTGAAATGAGTTTGGAACATCGTCAAACAGGTAGAACAAGGGTACAAGAGGAAGACGAGGCGTTGGAACGCTTCTTAAACTTTCGACCTCTTGAGTTTTATGGTAAAGCTGAACAGGAAGTTAAGGCTGAACTTTTCCTTGAATACCTGGAAGATATCTATCAGAATTTGCGATATACTGATGAACGAAATGTAACATTTGCAGCTTTTCGCCTTCGGGGAGCTGCAAAAGACTGGTGGTTAAGAATGCAGGAAGCTCGGGAACGTGATAATAAAGTCTAGAGCTGGTTTGACTTTCAAGAAGAATTTAAGAAGGAATTCATACCAAGATGGATTAGAGAGCAACGCAAAGATGAATTCCAAAACCTTCGTCAAGGAATGATGACGGTGAATCAATATGTCGCTAAGTTTAATCGGCTAACAAAGTATTGTCTGCGTCTTATCAACACAGACGAGACTAAGACCCGACAATTCACCAAAGGACTCCGGCCTGAGCTACAAAGAGCTTTGGCACCACTACCCCCTATGAATTTTGGAGCAGCTGTTGAGTCAGCTACACGAACTGAGATAAGTGATAAGGTAATATCTGCACAACGACAAAGTCAAGCAACAACTAGCCGATATCCGAAACGGGGGACTAATGGCCCGTCTACAAACCAAGTTGGAGGCCAAAAGAGTGGTAAATATTTTCCGCCACAACAACGGTCGAACAGTCAATCTTGTAACTATTGTGGAAAAGAGGGGCACAGGTACGATACATGTCGCAGAAGGTTGAATTTGTGCCTAATATATGGAAGCTCCGGGCATACCACTATTAAATGCCCAAACCCAAGGAATCGTTTCCAAAATAATCCAAACTTTGGAAATGTAAATACAAGACCTGTTGGAGCCCGAGCAGCACCCGAAAAGAAGGCGGGAAGACCACAAGTGAAGGCACGCGTGTTTGCGTTTGATGGAGAAAAGATGATAGATGATGCAAACGTAGTGGAAGGTACGCTAACTATATTTTCACAAGTGGCACGAGTATTAATAGATTTTGGTTCTTCGCACTCATTTGTTGCACCTCATTTTATTCAATATTTGAATTGCATACCTGTTAAGCTTCCCTATAAATTGTTGGTTAGTTCACCCATGGGTAATAGTGAGATTGCAGAAATGGTATATGTTAGTTGTGATATTATTGTTGGGAAAACTACCTTGGAGGGAGATCTTATCACTTTACTTTTGAAAGGATATGTTGTTATACTAGGAATGGATTGGTTAGCCAAGCATTATGCTCAATTGGATTGTCGTGGTAAAACAGTGAAATTTTGTAAGCCTGGTGAGCCAATCTTGGAGTTCCGGGGAAGTAAAGAAAAAGATGTAAACTTTCTGATTTCAGGGACAAAGGCAACAAAGATGTTACGAAAAGGTTGTCAAGGAATATGGGCACATTTGATAAACAAACCTGAAGAGCAGATTGAGCTTGGAAAAGTTCCTGTGGTGCAAGAATTTCTAGATGTATTTCCGGAAGAGTTAACATCTTTACCTTTAGATAGGGAAGTGGAGTTCTCATTTGATTTAATACCAGGAACAGAACCTATATCCAAATCTCCCTATCGAATGGCACCATCTGAGCTCAAAGAATTAAAAGAGCAGTTGCAAACACTATTGGAGCAAGGATTTATCCGACCGAGCACATCCCCTTGGGGAGCTCCGGTATTATTTGTTAAAAAGAAAGATGGAACCTTGCGACTGTGCATTGATTATCGCGGGCTGAATAATGTGACAGTCAAGAATAAGTATCCTCTTCCACTTATTGATGAATTGTTTGATCAGCTACGAGGAGCTGGATGCTATTCTAAATTGGATTTGAGGCAAGGATACTATCAGGTGAAAATTAGAGCGGAGGATGTACCCAAGACGGCATTCAACACACGGTATGGTCACTTTGAATTTTTAGTAATGCCTTTTGGGTTAACAAATGCACCTGCTACTTTCATGGATCTTATGCATCGCATATTTAGACCGTACTTGGATCAATTTGTGGTTATTTTTATCGACGATATCCTAGTATACTCGCCGACTTCTGAAGCTCATAAAGACCACTTGAGGCATGTATTGCAAACTCCGCGGGAACATAAATTATATGCCAAGTTTAGTAAGTGTGAGTTTTGGTTGGAGAAGGTATCATTTTTAGGACATTTAATTTCTAATGGAGGATTATCAGTTGATCCTTCTAAAGTTGAGGCGATGACTCATTGGAAAAGGCCACAAAGCCCAACCGAGATAAGAAGTTTTCTTGGATTGGCAGGATATTATCGGTGATTCATACAAGATTTTTCTAAGATTGCCGAACCTTTGAATCGATTGACCCAAAAGAGAGTGGATTTTCAGTGGAATGATAAGTGCGAGCAAAGTTTCCAGGAACATAAGCGAAGATTGACTTCAGCACCTATTCTGATACTCCCACACCCCGAACAAAGTTATCAAATCTACACAGACCCATCTAAAGAAGGTTTAGGTGGTGTTTTGATGCAAGACAGGAGAGTAGTAGCCTATATTTCGAGGAAATTAAAAACACATGAGCAGAATTACCCTACCCATGATCTTGAACTGGCTACTATTCTGTTTGCTTTAAAGAAATAGAGACACTATCTGTATGGTGCTACATTTGAAATTTTCACCGACCACAAGAGTCTGAAATATTTGTTTACTTAGAAAGATCTTAATATGTGACAATGGAGATGGATGGAATTTCTTGAAGAATATAAGTGCCCTATAAATTATCACCCAGGTAAGGCAAATGTGGTTGCTGATGCATTGAGTCGAAGTGTACGAATGGCTGAATTGAGAAATTTGGAGGTAAAGCCATTAGAAGAGTTGGTTGGAGCAGATGTGACAGTAAAAGAAGGAAGGCTTATGTTTACAAATGTCATGGTTACACCTGATCTGCAGGAATGTATAAGAGAAGCCCAAATGAATGAAAAATAATTTCAGCAATTCAAAGAAAAGATATTAAACGAAGGGATGCATGGATTCTACTTGCGAGAAAGTGATGGAATTATATGCTTTCGAGACCGAATTTGCATTCCTGATGATGAGAAATTGAGAAAACTTATTTTGGACGAGGCTCATCGAAGTCGATATACAATCCATCCCGGAGGAAACAAAATGTATCAAGCCCTTAAGAAAACATACTGGTGGAATGGAATGAAGAGAGATATCGCTCAGTATGTATCCAAATGTCTCACATGTCAAAGAGTAAAAGCTGAACATCAGAAACCAGGTGGATTACTGCAGCCATTACCGATTCCAGAGTGGAAATGGGAATGTGTGACTATGGACTTTGTGTGTGGACTACCTCGATCTAAAGGTAATAAAGATGCAATTTGGCTTGTCGTTGACAGATTAACTAAGTCAGCACATTTCATTCCAATAAGCATGACCTACTCATTAGATAAATTGGCTCAACTCTACATCGAGGAGATTGTACGATTACATGGTGTACCTTTGACTATTATTTCGGATAGAGATGCTAGATTCACATCACGGTTTTGGCCCAAGTTTCAAGAGGCTCTTGGTACTTCGTTGAGTTTTAGTACTGCAACTCACCCACAGACTGATGGGCAATCAGAACGAACCATTCAGGTATTAGAAGATATGTTGCGAGCCTGTGTATTGGAATTTGGAAATAAATGGGTGGATAATGTGGCATTTGCGGAATTCGCATATAATAATAGTTATCAGTCTTCAATCGGAATGCCACCATATTATTAGTAGTGCCCTAGGACCATTAGCATATGTTGTATGTTTTATATCTTTTTGAGCATTTCAGATGAATAGTAAATTTTGCTTATGAACATCAAATGCGTGATTTGATAGTAAAACTCATTTGCTTATGTAATTACTATTCTAGTTGTCCCTAGTTTTATGTAATCTATTTTACAATGAAATAAAACTAGTATGATGTTTGATTGATGATTATGTTTTACTAATCATGTGTAATGAATACAAATCATATCATAGATACAATATATAAGGATACATTGTATTGGACGTGATCCGTTAGAGAAGTAATACTTCATGGTCCTTAGTCATAAGTATTACTTCCTCAATACTATTTTGGAATTCTTACACCTTATGTCTCCATTGATTCTAGCATGAATGGAGCCACGTTTTGACTCAGTCGTACGTTGCTTTTAATCGAGTAATCAATACGACTGATGATCAGATGTAGCGTCCTATCATGGCTTGAATGTGAGAGGCATTGTAAGGAATTTGTCCCTTTCTATTATTAGAGAGAGATATCCATGGGCCCCTCGATAGGGAAATACTGTCTAAATGCATGGCCGTGCTCAAATGTATTTGATAAAGTGGTTATCAGATACTATTTGTTGGAACAGTCTACCTAGAGATCGAGCATAAATACAATTAAGCTTAATAAGGGTGACGACTACCATGCCTTATGCTTAATTAGGATATCGTGAGACAAAGGGATTAAATAGTGGATTGATATTAGGTTCCACTGTAAATTCATTCACTTTGGGTAGTCACAATGTCCTGCTAGGGACCGCTTGTGATTTATGAACACATACTACTACTAAGCGTGTCTTCATTGCCATTGTGAGATGAACCTACAGGGTCACACGCATAGACGAGCTAACGAGCTTCATGTCCAGATTCAATGAATCTAGAATGTGTCTAGGTTCATTGTATCTGACATTTATTTTTCTGAGAATAATAAAGCGTTATTATTCGAATTATAGATAAGGGGCATTTTCGGTATTTGGTTAATAGCTGGGATTACGTGGGAGTTATTATCCAATAAAGACTCCCACTACCAGCAGAAGTCTAGGAGACGTGGGAGTTAAAGACTCCCACTGCCGAGAGAAGTTGAGGATGTGAGAGTTGGTTATGGGAACAAACTCTCATACCCTATATAATGATCTCCTGGCCGAAACCCTAGGGGATTAAGTTCTCAGCCGCAATTATCCAAAGACACCTGAAATCTGAAATTGTATTCTGCCTTCTCCCTAATTCCAGAAACTCAGAAAAACGGAGAGCTAGCACTCGCTGCCCGTTTCGTCACGTGGATACCGGTAGGGAGTAATTCCACAAAGGGAATTCCGTTGGTGGCAGCAAAGCATCCAATAAACAGGATCTTCCATTCAAGAATCAGACTCTTGAGCTGAAAATTGTAAGTATTTTTCACTGTTTTTCGATTCGTTTACGTATGAGCAGATCCTTCAGGGGAGGACTCATTGGTGTTTGGAACGAGTTTCCGCCAATGAATCCCTTCACATATGAGGCATTGTATGGCCGAAAATGCAGGACACCATTATATTGGGGAGAAGTTGGTGAACGACAAACCTTGAAAGAAGAACATATTTTGACTGAAATGGAGGAAATGAATAGTAAGTTTAAGCTTATTCAAGAACGGTTACTTGCAGCACAAAGTCGTCAGAAAAGTTATGCTGATAATCGCCGACGGGATCTTGAGTTTGAGGAAGGCGATGCTGTATTTTTAAAGTTAACGCCTCATAAGGGAAAGTTTAAACATAATCGACGGGGAAAACTCAGTCAAAGATTTATTGGACCCTTTAAAATAATTCAAAAAGTTGGGAATGTGGCATACCAGTTAGAATTACCAGTGGAACTTGGTGGATTGCACGATGTGTTCCATGTTTCTAAACTCAATAAGATTCATCCAGCACCTAACCATGTTCTTAATGAGGAATCTTTACACTTACTCCAGAACTTGACAGATGAAGAGAATCCGATAAGGATTTTAGAAAGGAGTGTAAAGGAGTTGAGAAATAAAAGGATACTGATGGTTAAAGTCCTATGGAAGCACCATGGAATTGAAGAAGCCACTTGGGAAACTGAAGAGTTCATCCAACAAAAGTACCCTGAATTACAACAAGGTATTAACAATTAATTTCTAGTACGAAATTTCTTTTAGGGGAGGATAATTGTGAGACCCACATTTAAGCTTTTATAATAATAATAATATTAGTAGAAAGAAATAAATAAAATAAATATAGGAGGACTTGTATTGCAAATTTTAATAGTTGAGGGATGGAAATTGTAAATAGTACATGTGGGGGTGAGTCATATGAACACTTGTACAAAGATTTGGGGTGGTTTGCTCCACCTCCTGCTTCTTACCCCTTCAACCCGTCGTCTTCTCCAATTTTTTTTTCTTTTCTGTGATTTTCTTCTGCCTTCTTGCTCTCTCGGTTCTTCTTCCTCCTTTATTTTTTTCTCTCTTAATTCTCCAATCAATCTCATTCCAAAATCAAATACTCCACTTTTACATAATCTTCAAAGTTCTATATTTTAATTTTTGGTAAGTAAAAGTTATTAATTTTATTTAAGTTTCTAGTATTATTTGTATTTCATGTTTAAATTGTTGTTTCTATTTGATTTGGTAAAGTATATGGTTAAAGGATGGAAAAAAATAATAATTTGTAAAGTGGCTTTATCTCTATTTCGGCTTCTCTATTTTCTGCCTGATTCTGTTTTCTATTCTTTTTCTTGCTTCTGTCTGTTTCGTGCTTCTGTCCTTAGGTTAGCATTTTGGAAAGAAGAAGTTTAATATATGAATGTATTCTGTTTCAACTGTTCTCGGTTTCTAACTGCTGCTTCTCTTTAATGAGTGTTTTTTTTTAAAAGAAGAATTGTATTATATGTGGCATCTCTCTAATTAGATTTATAATGCTTTTTACACTACTACCTATATTATTTTGCTGCACCAGATTTCTTTTGTTGATTGCGGTTTGTTTTGGTTCAGTTTGTATATGTGTGGGGGTAAGTTTGAAAAAAAACAGTCCTTTATTGGGGTTTTCTAGTCTGCTTCCGGGTTCTCTGCTTTGTGAATGGGTATATGTTTGCTTCTCTTAGGACTTGCTTGGTAGAAGTCCTATTTTTCTGCCTTTCTCTGCTTCTGAATTGGGAAAGGGTATAAATTGGTTTTTCCTAGGCTTTGCTTAGTGGAAGGGGTCTTGTAAACAAAGCATTGGTAGCACCAAACCTTACAAGACACTTTAAGGGTAAGAAATAGTTAAGTTGTGGCATTGATAGTAACAAGAATGTTTAAGGCCAAAGTGATAATTTCTCTACTGTTTGTAAACTAATGCTCAAAGGATTCTGAGTATTATTTAATCTTCAAGAACTCTCGGAAAAAGGATGTTGAATATGTAGTATGGTTCTTGTTCTATGTATTGTTTTGGAGAGAACATAAAAAGGGGAAATCTTGTAGCTAAAGGTTAGATTATTGGTTCATAGTTAAGGAAATAATGTTTTTCTTAGACCATAGGAATATACTTCCATTTAGAGATTAGAATTTGAAACTTACATTGCCTTTTTACTTTGAGGAGCAATGTTGATCACGTTGTCTATTCTATGAGAAAGGAATTGATCATGTTAACATATTGAGATGGTATATCATATGTTGAATTTTGTACGTCAATTGACTAGCTAATTTAATTCGCTAATTGTATGAGTGCATAAGTAGGATTGCGTGTAAGATAGAATGATAGTGAAATGCTTGACGTACTTGTTGGTCGACAACAAAGTAATTTTGTTGGTGGATCTTATTCTGTGATAGGAGCCGAGCTGGAATATCCCGATAATTCTTAGGACCTTAGGAGATTTGACCGTGTCAAGTGAGTTCCTATTTTATTAAACTTTTTGAATTGGCATTTAGGAGCCTGTGAGTTCCAAATATATTTCTGTATTGGATTTAGAATTTTTTTCGTATAGCCATATACAGACATTGATCATTCTTGCATGTTTTTATAAAGTTGCATATATTTCGTATATGCCCAGGCCGGGTGCCGATTTAATATTGAGAAATATCAGTACAAATAAAACCCCGAGCCGGCCAGTTATAACTAATGGATTTAACGGATCTTATTGCTATTCTGAAATACTCTAAAACACACTATTCTTGTGGGCCCCAAGGCTGTGGATGTCTTACGCCATTGTCGGGAAAGCAATGGCTGACGACCTTTGGCGTATAGCTCTGCAGTACTAATTGAGGTTGGCCAATTCTGGGTTAGGAGGTTTAACCCGGGATGGTCAGATCTAGATGAATACAGGTCTAGTAGGTACCCTACCCTGTGATTCACCTGCTGGATTTTTGATGGATAAGGTTGCAAATCGTGTATATCTAGTGTTCGGTTGGTATCTGGTTTTCTTGTACCTGTCTTTCTTAACATCTGGTTTTCTATTAGCTGAATCAATTACTATTATTTCATATACCTAAAAGAAAGAAAATACATGATTTACAAACATTGCATGAGCATTTTGTATGTTAGAACTTTTACATTACATATACATTGTGGCACACACAGAGGAATTCACTAAGCATTAGCTTACACGTTTTCTTTCAAACGAGAGCTCGAATGAAATTTGTTTTGTCGAACCTAGAGTACATGTTCTGATTCCTAGTGGTTCTAGATTTGCCATTTGTTTTGGATTAATGTAAATTAATGTAAATTATGTATTTTGGTAGTTCCGCTGTCTTGTATTAACTAATACTGTTAAACAGGTTTTATTACATATATTTTGAGGATGTATAGTTTATAGATGTGGATATTATATTTATAAACGGTCTAGTCTTTTAAGCATTTTACTACAGAAATGCTACTTTATGTTACTGCCGAGAGGTAGGTAGATGCCCTATTCAGCCCCAGTTGTACCTAGGGGTGGAATTGGGGGCGTCACAATGGCAAACTAAATTGTGAGAATACAATTTTGGCAAGCTATTCATTACTAATTCTCTCTTCTTTCATTCATTTCATTAGTTGAAATTATTTCCTTTGTAATTTCCTTTCTTTTATTTTTTTACATTTATTAAGTCATATCCAAAAGAGATAAGTATGATTGCTACAGCATTCCCAAACAAAGGACAAATGGATGTTCAAATTTTAGGGTGCAGATGATGGGAATTATGAGCAAGCCATATGACAAAGAAATGCACAAAGAACTTATGAAGAAAATTACTGAGAAGAAAGCTCAGAATAAGCACATAGATTTGCGCACCGGATGAGTGAAATTTCGGTAATATGATTATTTATTGTCTATTCCCTACTAGGATTCTTTATAGATAACCACACTTTTATTTTTAAATTAGCCATATTTTCTACACTGACAATGACTAGAGTAAAGTATGAAAGTTGTTAACAAATCATTCAAAATACTTTTTACCTATACTCTTTTGTGAATCCATACGTTCTTCCATATCATGGTACGATTAGAATCCCTAAGTTCACAAGAATACAATAAATAAAGTATATTCATATAGAATCAGTAGATGTCCAATGGTATTACACATATGTAACTTGCTCCCATAATGGTAACCAATTCATATTGTTGCCGTGGGAATACTTAAGCCTAGCTGCTTTTGGTTCTTGTGATAGTTGGACTAATGGCTATATATTTGTTAATAAACTTATTTATAGGTTTATAGGTTATGTCTTGTTTATAGGTTTCGGAGACTATACCAGAATAAACTAATTTTCTAATTTCACCTTATTTTTTTAGCTAAATTGTGATTACCCCTAGGGGAAGATAAAAAATCATACGTGGAGAAAACATCATTCGCTTGCATTGAATAACATATTTTATTTGATATTTGACCTCAAATTTTGCAAAAGTTGAATTATTTGTGCGTAGAGATGTTGAACTAATTCTGAAATTTAAGATTTAAAGTGTTGTCCAAACACACCGTGTTTCTTTACAAGTAACTCTTTTAGTTATTGCCTTTGTTCAAAATCATAGTATGTTTAAATTTTCATTTTCTTCAAAAAATTTATAGTACTTGTTTCCACGATTCTCAATTTCTGATTTATTTATTAGGATCAATCATTTTGATATCTAGACCTATTTTTTTTAATTTTTTTTGTCCTTGCTAATGAACTAGTAACGGTGTGAAACAATAATTATTGGGCTGCAAGTATCCCTTTCCTTTAAATATTTCAAGTCTTACTTACAATAGTGAACAATGGTTCATACCCCTAATGAGGATAATGAGCAATTTTTTAACCGGCTCTTTTTCTCATATGCTAATTTTATGACTAATTGTTTTGCTCTAAGTTGTTCTACATCAATAATGATTCATTTTTACTAATAAATTTGGAATCAAAACCATTTCTTCAAGAGTATCAGCTTTAACCTTTCTACTTTGTTTTCATATTCTCTCTATTCCAACGTTTTTCTTACATGGAAATTTGGTCTTTACTGCTTAAGAATCTTACCAAGAAGGATCATGCATGACTTGGAATGATATAGAATATCTTTATGTGCATCCAGAGGCTGAAGGGACCTAGTGAGACTAGATCAAATACATTTCTCGTTATGATGTACATTTCGTGGGAAAGTGAAGCTTTATTTTCGAACTGAAACTCAGATTCTCATAGTTTCGAAATTTTCTTATTGAATGTAGCATCTAGTACAGATGGAACTACAAGTATTTGTTTCGACTATATTTCTGAATTGTTCATGAAGTTTCGACTATCATTCTTAATTGTGTGGGCTTCTTCATTTAGCAATATTTTTTATTGCATTTGGTTTGGTTTAAAAACTCTTTTTCAGTTTGCAAAATTTTGTAGATTACAGTACAATAATAAATGTGTGTTTGGGCAAAAATTCGTAATTTCGAGTTGGGAAAGTAGGAAATTGTTTTCTATTTAGAAAGCGATATTGGAAACATCATGGTTGCAGAAAATTAGATTGAAAGGGATAATATGGTAATGTTTTTTTTTTCTTTCAAATTGCATTTAGGATGTATGCCTTTCTAAGGAATCATCATAATACATTTTGATGCACTAGATTCTTGGTATCAAAGTACTACTTAAACTGGTTTCTAGTTCAATCCGATTTTCTAATTTTTTTAGAAAATGTGAATTGTTTATTAGAAATTACTTGAGATGGAGATGGAGATTAATGGATGTTAAAATTTGGGAATGAAGGAAGAATGAGGACGTATTCTTGCAATCCGTCTTCTTTAGGGGTGGCAACGACTAGCTGCAAAACCGAGATGAGGCGTTGAGAGAAGGTTGTGTGTTTGTTATTTCTATTGTGCAATCTTCTGAATTGGGGAGAATATTCGTCTTTATCTTATGTGACAAAAAAATTTCACTTTAGATGAAGACAGATTGAAGGAAACCGTGCTTCAGTAGAGGACAGATTCTGTCAGACATTGATAAAACAATCCCTCCCCAAAATGACGCTACCATTAACGTACCTTTCTCCATAAATAATACTATTCTTATAGAAAAAGAATCGTATACATGTAATTTAGAGTTGTCTCGTCTCATTTCGTCTATGTTGCATTGTTTAAAAAACAATGATGTAATAAATGCGATGAAATATTATGTAATTTAAAAATAACTTGAATGAACTGAGCTTACTGTTGGTATCTTTTTCCTTTAATATGTGATTTTAAGAAATTCTTTCCTTTTGAAATAAAGAAAAAATTACTATGGACTACTTGAGATGGTGACTAAGAAAATTTCTTGAGATGGAGATAAATAATGAATGTTAACGTTTGGGAATAAAGAAAGAAGATGATGTATTATTTCAATTCGTTTTCTTTGTGGCGGCGGCGTAAGGCTTTGTATTTGTTGTTTTTGCGGTGCATTCTAATGAATTGAGGAGTATATTAGGACTCGAGGATGAATTCTATGAATCCTTCTTCGTCAGATGTGTCAAATTATTTTCACGCCAAATGAAGAAGGATTCACGGAATCCGTACTTCAATAAGGACGGATTATATCTGTCTTTGCCAAAACACATCCTTCCCCAAAAGCCACTGCCATGTGCGGATATTTATCCATAAACAATATTATTCAGATAAAAAACTCTTATATATGTAATTTAGAGTTGTCGAGATTCGTGACTCATTTATGTACTTGCTGCATTGTTTAAAAAACAACGATGTAATAACTGTGAGGAAATAATATATAATTTAAAAATACTTAAATTCTTTGAGATTACTGTTGCTATATTTTTTCTTTAATTTATGACATTAATAAATTCTTTCCATTTGAAATAAATAAAAAATTACTATGGACCACTTTTATGTTTTTTAAAAAACTTGAGATGTAATCGAAAAATAAAGGAAGAGAGAGAGAGAGTTAGTTTTTAGAATGTTGCGTTTGATAACGAACATTGAACACAATTTTGTCCTGAACAAGACAAGAAACAAAAAAAAAAAAAAGAAAAGGAAAAAAAAAGCCTGACGCAAATGGTTGATTTATTTGCAGTATTTGGTGAACAGACGTAATCGGTAGGAAGAGCTGGATACTTTACCATGTTTTTGAATGAGAAAGATTTCTTTTCTATGCTCTAATTATTTACCATTTTTATACATCTTGTACCAAACATGAGTCATCCCGTTGGACAATTTTACATTAGATTTCAATGAAGATGAATTATTCTTTCCATAAAGAATAAGATTGAAAGTAGAATTTCTTTATGAAATTTCAAATGACACATGGCCCAACAACAACTAACCAAAAAGATATAAATGATATAAAGCATTCTAGTTTTTTATCTAGGCTTCCTTTCCAGCAGAGCAAAAAGTGAACCGTATGAACAAGGTAATTTTTTTCTTCCTCTTGACATTTGTAGTTCTCCTCTATTATTATGATTTCTGGTTTCATGAATTTAATTTTGTTTCACCATTCATTTAATAGCCCCTTTATAATTCTACGGTATACTGAATGCTAGACGATGTGATGCATAATAGGTCTGATATGAACGTCATAAAACTCAATTTTGTTTTGATAAATCTTACTAAAAATCCATCAAAATTGAGACTCGATTGTTTTTGGTGTTTTAATTTTTCCTACTTATTTTTTAGTTTCATTATTCATGTTATAGCAGATTCCTCAATCCTACGAGTTTTATAATTATTATTTTTTATAAATTGCAGGAACTTTTAGTTCTAAATTCTAAATGGTCCACACTTGAATAGAACCTTTTTTGGAGGGTTAAGGAGGCAAAATTGTTGTAACTTCTTCTTTTGAGTTCCATTCTTGCTTGACTAAGTGAAAAAATGGCTTCTACTAATTCAAATGATGTAGTTGATGACTTGAAATTTTTTAAGGAGTACGTTTCCAACACCAAAACGCATGTGCAGTTCTCCTAGAAATCATTGAGGTGGATGATAAACTAATATATTGGAAATGCAAGAAATGGCTATGAAAAATGATTACATGTCCATTTGTCAAGATTCTAAACCTCAATTTCCTGTTTATGCTGGTGATGATCTAGATTATGCATTGTTTTTGCGTAATTTGAAGAAAGATGGATCTTCTTATGTAACTGGGTTATCAGAGCTCGTAACATTTATGGACTATGAAGCAGATGTTGAAAGGCATTAAAAAATTGTGAGTCTTTCCAAAACTCAGTGGAAAAAACCTAAAGACGATCCTGAATATTCAATGTTCCTTGAAAACATGAGGGTTGAAGGTTCTAATGCAATTTATCAACCTTCGAACTCCTCAACTGTAATAGTCTATGAAGATATGAATCTTCAAAGTTCCCATCCAAATAACGCTTCATGTTCCATTAAAATAATTTGATTCTTGAATTTTCAGATTTTAAATCATGCATTTCCAAGGATATACATATAAATAACACCAAGGAGTATATGAGAAGTGTAAACTTTGATTGTGAGTGTTGCAATTCAATGTGTGCACTTTGATTGTGAGTGTTGTAATTTAAATAAGAAGTGCACACTTTGATTGTGAGTGTTGTAAGTATTCTGTCGGTAGTCAGTCGTTAAGTGGCTTAGGAACGAAAAATACACGACCACGATATTCGCTCAGTAATCAATCGCGAAACTATGATTAGCGACGGATTTGCAGTCCCTATTACATTATTTTCTTGTAGTGTTATGTACTTCAATCCAACGAAGAAACTGGATTATCAGAGCCTATAACATTTCTCAACTATAAAGCAGATGGTGAAAGGCATGAAAATTTTGTATCTTTCCAAAACTCAGTGGAAAAAACATGAAGCCGGTTCTGAATATTCAATGTTCCTTGAAAACATGAGTGTTGAAGGTTCTAATGTAATTTTTCAACCTTAGATCTCCTCAACTGTAATAGTGTATGAAGATATGAATCTTCAAAGTTCTCAGCAAAATAAAGCTTCGCGTTCCAAGAAAGGAAAGTCTAAACAACCTATTCATGACCAACCACCAAATTAGAGTGTAAGGAGCCACTTAGATTGATTTTATTTTAGATATTTTTCTGACTACTTTTGTTGTCTTCAAACTGTGCCATATCTTTTATTTGTATAATTTAGTCACATATGTATATAAAAAGAAAAAGAGTTATCACCGTCTGTCTCATGGAATTTGGTTTTATTTTTAAGAGAAAATTTGCCGACTTAGGTAATTTTTTCTCCAGATGATATGGAGTGAGATGGCCCGACATGACAAATTTACTTTAAAAATAAATGCACATGAGCAGCAAAAAGGATTTTAAGTGGGAATATGTCATGGGGCAAGCGGTGAGACTAGACTTTTGTTAAACTTAAAAGATATCTGACTAAAATTAATGAAATAAAAATGACACCAAGCAGTATATGAGAAGTGTAAACTTTGATTGTGAGTGTTGTAATGTAAATGAGAGGTGCACACTTCAATTGTGGGTTTTGTAATTCAAAGTGCACAGTTTAATTGTGAGTTTTGTAATTCAAAGTGTGCACTTTGATTGTAAGTGTTGTAAAGTAAATGAGAAGTGCACACTTTGATGGTGAGTGTTGTAATTCAAGTTGCACACTTTGATGTGTTGTAATTGAATAATAAATGTGTATTTGGACAAAAATTCCTAATTTCGAGTTTGGAAAGTAGGAAATTGTTTTCTAGTTAGAGAGCTATATTCGAAACATTATGAATGCAGAAAATTAGATTGAAAGGGATAATTTGGTTAAGTTTTTTTTTCAAATTGCATTTAGGATGTATGTCTTTCTAAGGAATCATCATAATCTCTATTGAAGTACTAGATTCTTGGCATCAAAGTACTACATAAACTGGTCTCTAGTTCAATCCGGTTTTCCACAATTTTCAGAAAACGCGAATTGTTTATTAGAGAAATATGGATACCGATATTAATAAAAATCATTATTCCAACAGTCAAACCTTAATTTAAATTTTTTGTATTGGTTTTCATAAATCCACCAAGATGGTATAGTGGCAAGGAGACCCCTACATGTTTATTAACCTTTATTTGATATTAATTCTCTATTCCTAGGACAAATATTTTTCTTCTTTTATTGCTAGTGGATTTTGCTCAGGAAGTCCTTGTTTGATAGGCCTCGAAATTTATAGTGCAACTTTCGAAGTTCCTGAACTCCAAAACACCATTTTAATATCAATTAAAAAAACAAAATATGTTCTTAGAACAAAACACCCTTTCTGAACTCCAACCAATCTAAATGCAGTAGTTTAGTGTTCGGTTTATTTTATAATTCTTACTTAAAAACTATAATTGGACCATAGTTTCCCTTTTTCCTTAATTAACCATTCTCCACTTAAGCTTTTAGTCATTCAAAATAGATTGTTTTAGGTCAATTAGGGTATGTGTCGGCATGATTAATCGAAGATTATAATTGCAATTTTCGTAAATGGAAGAGCTTCCAATTGTCATTCTCAATGTATAAGCTGTAATGTGAGATTTTTGAAAGATATATTAAACTCTTTTCACTCATAACAACTCCGGTTAATCTCAGATTTTTATATTTTGAATTAAATTTATACGGTCTAATTTAATTATAAATTTAATTAAATTGGATTCAAATAAGTTACAAAGAGATGACTTCCAAGTAGTTGTTTCTAGGAGTCTTCAAGAAAATTCAACAGGTAACAAATCACACCAATTACGCGATTTGAATTTTAAATGGTTTGGTGCAGTTTGAAAAAATTTCAAATCGTAAATTTAACTGCATATATGCTATATAGTTTAATTATATTATGTAATATCAAGATCTCTTTAGAAGTAAAAATATTCAAGAATTTATTTACAATAAAATAAAATATTCAAGGATAAATTCTTCACATCTCTCTATCTCCACTCTTCATTTGTAATTTATTTATAGCAATTACTATCTCCAACATTTGTAATCACTTTCATAGTATTAACTTTGTTTTGTTATGTAAAATGAGAAAATAAAATATATTTGTACACATCTTGGAAATATGTAATTGCTTTTATATATAGCATTAACTTTGTTTTGTAAAATGACAAAAGAAAATATATTTATACATCTTGAAATATTGTACTCACTTTTACAATATTAATTTTGTTATGTAAAATGAGAAAAGACAATATATTTATACATCGTGACAAGATTTCTAACAATCCACTTATATCAAAACTTTATATACTATCTCTATGTGGTGGAGTTTTTACTCGTAATTTCATGTGATAGCTTATTGATTTGTTGATCTTGCAAAATATATTAGTTCTTATATTGCCTATTATTTCTTTTGGAAAAAAAAAATCTAGATACTAATATATAAATTTCAAATATACTTATAAATTAGTCATTATAGGATTTTCAATATGCCAATTTCATTAGGATTGTTTAAGTAATATGAATTCTAAATATGCTCGCAAAATAAAAAAAAATCTCAACATAATTTGCAAAATCGCATAATATTAGAAAGTGTAGTTTGAAATTTTAATTAGTTTGATACGATTTTAAATTTTCTCAAACTAGTGCAGTTTATTTTGGTAAAAACGCACCAAATATCCACGAAAACACCCTAGTTGGTACCCCGGAAGCTATTCATTAATTTAAGATTTTAATAAATTCTTTCCTTTTGAAATAAATAAATAAATAACTACGGACCACTTTTATGTTTTTTGAAAACTTCGAGATGTAACTGAAAGTAAAGGAAGAGTTGGAATTGAATCATATGGCTCATTTCAGTTTATTGTTAAACAACCTTATTTCTTAATTTAGGTTCTACCTGGATTGATTTTTTTAATTATTACATTTAAAGTATACCGTAACATACTTGACAGTATATGGTACTACTATTTCAGTGAATTCTATGAGAATCAACTTTGTGCATTCATTGTCAAATGTTACGTCAGTTGCCAATCCATATGTTTTAGTGGTGTCTAGGAATAGTGACTTTGTGCATTAGGTATGTCTCATATTCATCCACGTCCATACTCTAAATTATTAGAACTTTAATAGTTTAAATTTTATTATTGTTATTGTGTATTAATTTTAAAGTATAGAATCTTAAGATTAAAATGTGGAAACAATGGGAAAGTGGCTTGACAATTATTTGTGATTCAAGTGAAGCACGTGACAGAGAATAAGACTGTAGATCCTAAACCGTTTATGTGACGATACAAGTTTGCTGTTAATTTTTTCAGTTAGGAATCTTTTGTACAACCTGATTCATATATATAAATGTATCAGTTTCTGCATTGTTTTTCATGTATGGAGTGGATTTGTTTTCACATACTCTTTTGGCTATAGTCTCCCTCTATGTACTTTTATTCGCCTAATTTGGTCTTATTAAAAAACTGGTAGGGTCCATGCCAAACCCCCCACTACAATAGATGGCTTTCCTTAAATAAAAAAAAAAAAAGTGTAAATGTTTTCAAAATAGAAACTTTTTCAATTAGAGAGATTTCTTGCAGGGAAGATATAATCTATTTTTAAATTTGCAGCACATTTTCTACTCACTATATTTTATAATATTCATAATATAAGTAGTTGGTAACATATAAGCTTTCATGTTAGTGTGTGTTTGCTTCTAGAAAATTTTCAGATAAAAATGGTTAGGAAATGATTTATATTGTAAATTTTTTTTTGTGTTGCCACTAATCGGTCCTTCCATGTGCCCTTATACAAAGCTGCACTAAAGGGTGACAGGGAAAAGGCAAAAGAATAACAGCAAGAATCACAAAATGTTGGGAAATAATGCCCTTTGGTTTGCAGTTGCAACCGGAATCACGACACTTCCAGAACTAATGGTATCAAAGAACAAATACTTGCCTATGGTTAGAGGTAGTAAAGGAGTAACCTCTCTTTATCGAGTAACTGATGATACATTTCTTACCAAAGAGGATTATGTTGGCTTTCTTATTGCAACTATAAGTTCTGATTATATGGTAAGAAATAAGAAACAAATATAATTACTATTTCAATTTCAAGCTTAATCATCGGATCAAAATAACCTGACAACAAATAATCAATCAACATAAGCAGAGAAAAAAGAGTTTACTCGGGACTTTTGCTTACGTGATTTTGAGTGCGCAATTAATTTTTGCATGACTAAGTGCGTATGCCTAATTTAGTTAGTGTGATTATGTGACTATGTGTCCATTTATTTTTATAACATGTTCTTTGTTATATTTATGTACATTTCTTGAGGGGATTTTTGCACGCGTATCGTAGTTGGCGGACTTAATTGTGATTCACCTAGGGGTGTTCATTGGTGCGGTTTGGTGAAAACCGATTTATTATTGCGATTTTTATACGGTTTTTTAATATATTTTCTAAAACCATAACGTACCATTTTGACTTCCAAACCGAATTTCATTAAACCATAATTATTTTGGTTTGGTGAAATTAGTTGCGGTGAAAAACGATCTAAAAAAATTATACAATTATTTAAATATATTATGACTCACGAGCTCCAATATAATATTTTTAAGAGATTAACCATGTAACAAAATCCCATAGTTTAATGCGAATTCAAATAAATAAATATATGTCTAAATTGAAAACGTTAGCAAAATACATATGTTTTCTATGAAAGTTCTAAGCAAATAAATGAAAAGTTCTACTCACTGCAATTAGCGTTTTTAATACCACAATCTGCGAATTGACATCAACTAGTTACGAAATTCTCACTGATAATCTTATGCACCATCAAACTTGAATTTAGTAGAAGAATGTGGCAAAACAAAGACAACATCGACATAGGCATAGTCAATAATACGAAATTAAAAAACTAAACTTAAAGATATATAACTCAATTCAATGAAATCAAACACAAAAAATGTTAAAAAAAATAATCTTTTTCAATGAAACCAGAGAGTGTCGTTGAGACTTCTGAGTTGTGACTATTATGAGGTTTGAGAATAAGAGAATCAGATCCTAACCCTAATTTAAATCTAATAAAACAACTAACTAATATTAATATATTAATTGAAACTAAATTAAATTTAGTAAAACAAATTATGTGAATATACCATTTTTTTTAAAATAAAAAATAAAAATTTAGATAGGTATATACATAATGCGATTTGCGGTGCGATATAACTTAAAATATTCTAAACCACGACCTCACCGAAAAATAATTTGCGGTAACTAAACCGTATTTAACCGCACCATAATTGACCAAACACTACACCATACACCAAACTTAAATTTGGTGTGGTGCGGTTTTCGATTAAAACCGATTAATGAACACCCCTCACCTAAAGGAGTAGTTAATTAGACGTGGAATTGAAATTGGAATAAATTTAGAATTTTATTGGAATTAGGAAAGTTACAGTAACATAATTAAAATAAAGAAAAGAGAGATCAAGGAATTACATTAGGAAACGAAATAAAATAAAATTAAAAAGAAAAGTGAAAAAAAACGTGAGATTAAGAAAATAAGGGAATTGAGCAGAATAAAAAAGAAAAAGGAAAAAAATAAAATAATGGGATTGGTGAGCGTGTGGAAACGTGCGCACAAACAAAAAGAAAAGAAAAGAAAAGAAAAGAAAGCAGCAGTAGCCGCCAAGAAGAAAAGGAAAGAAAATTTTGAGAACTCAACCTTCTGCCTAGAACTTTCAGAAGACGATTAAGTGGCTACCGGAATACGTTTTCGACCCATAACATATCAAATTGAAGATAATCAAAAGACATTCGAGTGAGCGCAGACGGAACACAATTTGAGAATCGCAACAGAAAGTTATCGCCCCCGCGAGTGAATCTGCCTGTGCTAATTTCGGGTTTACCCTTGTTTTTTCCTACGTAACGAGTAAGGACCCAACCCCTCAGCTAAATATGTTGGGTACTGTTATGGAATTGTTTAAGAAGTAATTGGGCATGAATATTTGCATAAATTGTTGGAATTACGATCAATTGCATGTTTTGTGTTTATTGTTTGGTTTATTGAATTGCTACCCTTAATTGTTTTAATTATATTTGCATATATTATCTGAATTTCAATTGTTGTTATCTAATTGTGATATATATTCTGAATTGTATATCTGCGCTTGAATTGTGGATCGTTGGGGTCATTATTGTACTTGCCTTAATGTTGTTATTATTTGGGTCGTCGTAGTTTCAGTCCTATCTGGTTATGGTCGACCGAGTCGTCGCCTCCAATTGAGCTCTTGTCTAGGAACAACTAGTTAGCAGGATCCATTCGAAGAGCTAGCACTCGCTGCTCGTTTCATCGCGTGGATACCCGTAGGAGCAATTCCGCAAGGGAAGGCTCTTTGGTGGTAGCAGCACACATTCGGAAAGACATAATCTTTAGCCGAAAAAACGTAAGTCTTTGTCGTATTTTTCGATTCTATGGTATGAGCGGATCCTTCAGGGGAGGACTCATGGGTGTTTATAACGAGTTTCTGCCCATGAATCCTTCAGTACCGTTACCTTATATACACGACAAAGTATATGGGATAAGATATTTCCCCTTCAGTGGTCGATTTTTTCTTTGGAAGTTACTTAATCGTTTTCTCCCGATGGAAGATGTTTTATGGAGATATGGTTTCAACCTTGCTACAAGATGTTCTTGTGGTAAGGGTACGGATTCGGTGACACATGTTTTCTTGGAGTGCCAGTTGGCGAAACACTTATGGCAGTTTGCTGCGGGTCGTGCGATTTGTGTGATCCCAGAAAAAGGGCGGCTTACCCCAACGACAATGTTGATGAACTGGTGGATGATAGGAAAAGGGCGGAATCACAGCAGCTCTTGCTTCTTTCGACAATGGTTGTTTGGATACCTTGGATATCAAGGTGTAAATTATTTTTTGATGGCCAACGAACGACAAAAAGGCTGCTCTGTTTGGAATTTGATAACCAACTGGCAATGGTTACCGAAGCTCGCAGGATAATCTTCCAGCGGCATAAAAAGGACACTCACTGGGTTCGCATTGTTCGGTGGAAGGATTATGATTGGAAATCAGAATCTATTATTTTGAGCAAAGACGGCGCTGCTCGATGGGATTAATGCATTGCTCAATGGGCTTCAATTGACTAATTCAATATGGAAGAAGGTGGACTTGGAACAGATGGACTCTCAAATACTTGTGAATGCTGTAACGCAACGTAAGATCTCTAATTGGGTGATTGATGATTGTTTTCAAGCATTTTTTCCCCTCACATTGGGCGTCCCCATCACACTTATTGAGAGGCTAATAAGGTAGCTGATTTGTAGCCAACATTAGTTGTGATACACAAAATTCATTGTATTATTACAGTTTTGATGTACTCCCTTTAGGGGCTAAGGGTTTACTTGGATTGGACCGAAAAGGAACACCCCGCTTTGCGGATCCCCTGATCAAATTTTGTAGCTCAGGAATTCCAATTAAGGGGCTAATTGTTTTTTTTTTTTGGTACAATACATGCAATACTCGGGCGTGTAGCATTTGCGGTCGGAGCATCCAACGCAAGTTGGCGGCCTACCGCTTGAGCCAAAAAAAAATAGCTTGGATTTATTGTATAAATGTATAGGCAAACCCTCAAATGCAATCCAAACTGGTACAATGGACAGTGATGTCAGATTTGATTGAGTATAATTTGAACATGTTATGTGAGAGTTTTTTATATGTTTCAATATATGGTTGGAGTCTAAAACGTGCATTTTGGGTTGGGAATGTTTTGGCAAAGTTTTTAACAAAAGGATGATTTGGGCTGCCCGTATATTAATAAGGGATAAAAAAGATAATATTTTCTAAAAAGGACAAAAGTGGCTAAGCGCAAATAATTTAGGGACCCAAAAGGAAAAATCCACCAATAATTTACGAAGAGAAATCCCCCATATTCAGCAACAACAATTTACCCAACTAGTATAAATAGCAAAAACTTTTTATTAGTCTATTTTTAGTATCAACTATTTACGTGCGACTATAAATGGCCAATTAAAGAATCGGGCCAAAATTTCGGCAAAAACAATCACGTCTCGGGTACGTGTTTCAAGCAACAGGGTAAAAAAATTCCAAAGAAGGCAGCCGTGAATCCTAATGTTTTCCAAGTAGTCACGTAATACACATGTCGTATTTTGGTTAGTCCGGTCCACGATACACCCTAACAATTTTCTATTACATATCATCTTCTTCACCCAACCATCTTCTTCACCCTCTTCTTCTTAAACCATCTTCTTTTCCATTGTTAATTCACAAAAATTAGCCTATCATCCAATTAATCCATAAAAGTACATTTTCTTTTTCTCTCATCAATTCTGAAAATATTAATCAATTTGAGTCTCAAACAATTTTGGAAATTATGTTTTCATCTAGCTCAAGAATCAACCCAACTTCACAAAAAAAAAAAAAAATCAATTTAGCTAGATATGTATTCAAATTGGGTTTATTCTAGGGTTTAATTGAGAATAGAGATGAAGAAGATGGATAACAAATGTGGGTTTGAAGTTGGTGGATTAGCTGGTAGTTTGAGCTCAAACTTTGCAGTTTAGATCTCTTCTTCTCTGCGCACAAGCCCATATCTTCATTTGTTGATTTGGTGTTTTGTAACTATTCGGCTTTTCCTTCGAAGTCCAGTGTTTAAAAAGCAGAGAAATTATGGGGCATCCACCCCTACTCTAATTTGTCTGATGTGTAATTGATGGTTTTGGATTGGTATAAATGATTATTTCAGTTGGATTGGTATAATTTTTAGACATTTTCAACTTCTTTCCATAGAAGATTGATATGACTTACTTTTTGAAATTTTTAGTTGGATTGGCGGTGACCACGGAAGGGAGATATGGAAAACGGAAGAGGGGAGATGAATTTAGAAAGAAGATGAAAAATAAATATTTTTTTAATCTTAGAGAGAGGAAATACTGTTTTACCCCTATTTTTAGATCATGTGCACGGTACGTGCTTGATTTGACTAGATTCTGCCACGAAAGTGGTGGTAAGGATTCTTTAGGCTACCCATAAATATTTGGAGAATTCTTTAAATCGAAAAAAACAAACTACGACTTTCGAGGAGAACGTAAAATAATTGGGCGACGAATTGAGTTGTTTTCTCTAACATAAAATGAGACATTTTTCTATGACAACTTATTTTTATTTCTTTTGAGGGTAGAATATCGTCACGACTACATTGCAGAACGCCTTAAACTCCAAGACATATATAATACTTTTTGGACAAGTGTTGCATGCATTTGAATATACGTTAAATCTATGCAACTTGTGTTCTCTCCTTATGAACACATACCATAAGGATGCAAAAAGTGTTTTATCCTGATAAACATGTCCTTAGACAATTAGCACTTGTCTTACATAACAGATGTCTGAAAATCACAATGGATGTCCTTGCTAAAAAATCTTGAACTGTTGAATTTTTTTATCTAACGGCCCAAAGCAGTCAAATATTTTCATCATGTTCCGAATTTTGACTGTTAAGCATCATAACCAAACGGATAACACATATTGGTGTACATTAATCATTTTAATAAAAAACCGCACATATTCGAGAGTGAACCACTATGCTAGAAGATATGTACTCGAAAGTAGTATTTCATTCTTATTAAGAACATTTCCATAACCCTCTATTCACATATTATACATAGGTTGACCAATGATTCTAGTGAGAAGAAATAATAGCCAAACAGGTCATCAACGTATTTGCGCTTAACCACTTTCATAATTTTTAGCAAAGTTTAACTTTTTTGGTCACCAATGTTTTTACGGCCACCCATTTTGGTCATTCCGTCCAAAACATTGAAAAATTCGTTAAAATTTATGACATGAACAAACGTTTCTCTCATTATCTCTCTTCGAAGAGTATTTTTGGAAATCAATAATTCCCCTGAATCAGCTAACCCAACGCCATTTTTAAAACAAAGATCAATTTTCCCCCAAATTGAAACCTAGAATTCTCCTGTTTACCCAATTCTTCATCACACCCAATGTAAAAGAGCTTGAGCCACGGAAAAGGAGAATAAGTGCTTGCTTGATTTTGTAATTCTAGATCGAAAGGAAGTCCTGATCTACCAAATTTACATTAAAGGCGTTTCTAAATCTCTTCTTTATAGTAGCATTTTTAATTTCATGCTTATATCTTAGTGCATTACTACAAATGATGGTATCAGATGATTGTTAGATATTGTTTTATACCATTTTAAAAATACTTACTTAGAATTGCAGGGAGTATCCATATGCTTAGGGATGTATCTGTTCCACACATATCCTATATTTGGGAATTCAATATGTTGAGAAGTGCTAATGGGAGCTGGACTTCAGGAGTTGGTCATAAAAAGACTATCTTTTGGTTTCTATTTAGTTTATAGCGTATAAATACTGATCTCATTTGGTTTACTTCGACACAGTCCAAGTATCATTCGCTGGTTTTAAAGGTTTGGAACTTTGTAAGTTAAACACTATTAATGAGATCTAAAGGCGATCCGGAATATTCAATGTTCCTTGAAAACATGAGGGTTGAAGGTTCTAATGCAATTTATCAACCTTCGAACTCTTCAATTGTAATAGTGTATGAAGATATGAATCTTCAAAGTTCCCAGCCAAATAACGCTTCATCTGTAAGCCCTAAGGCCGAACGAACTCTGTTTTTGATATTGGACAAACATTTGATGTTGTGTCTAATGATCTTAATCTTTGTGATAGAATATTGGAAATCTTGTAGGAAGCACTAAGTACTTCAATCAAGCCATGTTCAAGATTCAAAGTCATACTATTCAAGGCTCATCTATGAAGATTGAAGATTGAAGACTTAGTTTGGTTAGTTTAGCTTTGTCGTCATTAGTCGTAATCTTTAAAGCTCTAACCAAAGCTCTTATGAACATAAGATTCTCACTCTAGTCTTGCATACATGATTTCATAAACACGTTTTCAAAAGGCTCAAGTTTCAAAATGATCTTTACATGTGTTCTTATCCAAAAAGCCTTCGAGTTCATAGATAAGTCTTTTAGAAAAGTTTTCCAAGTGTTCTTACTTGTTACCTTTTAGGAAAACCTTTTTAGACGTTAAAAGACTTCAAAAGATTTCAAAACGTGTGAAAAATCACTTTGGAAGTTCGGTCAACCGAGCTCAAGTTCGGTTGAACCGTCAAGAAACTGAGAGCTCAACTAGAATAGGTCGGTCGACCTTAGCACCATCTCGGTCGACCTATGGGACAGTCGGTCGACCGACCCCAGCCAAAGTGGATCCGAAGTGAGCTTCGGTCAACCGAAGTTGCTCAGCGGTCAACCGAACTCTGTCTTTTACTAGCCGTTTTCTGACCGTTAAAAAGTCGTTTTTCAGCCAAATTTGAAATGTATATATACTCCAAAGCTAGAGAAACATTGAAAGACTTTGACAAACATAAAACATTGATATCTTATCAAGTCTAAATACTTTCAAAGCAAAATACTCTTCATCCTTATGATCTAAAGCATTCAAGAGTATTCTTTCAAAAGCAAGACAAAGAGTGGACCTCATATGTTCAAGAGCTAAATTGTTTGTGCTTCAAAGGTACTATATCTTTCACTTAGAAGAGTGAACAACCTTGTACTTAACCTTTCTTTATTCCCTTTCTTAGTGATAGGGTTATTATTGTAAGTCCTACTTTGTGTGGGCATCCTTTGGTTGTAAAGTCCTACTTTGTGTGGGCAATTGTAAAAGTCCTACTTTGTGTGGGCATCTTCTTAGTGAAGTGTTTGAAATCCTTGGGTGCGGCTCAAGGTAGTGGAGGTAGATTCTAAGTGAATCGAACCACTATAAATCCTTTGTCTTGTTGATTGGGTTTTGCTTTAGCCTTTGTTCATCTTGCTTATACTTTCACTTGCATTGCAAAGATTCGAAAAAAGTTGCTAAGATTAGTTAAAACCCAATTCACCCCCCTCTTGTGTTTTACAATTGGTATCGAGCTTCGTCTTCAATTTTAGTTTAACCACTAGAAGCAAAGATCATGGCCGGTATTTCCGCTTTAGCCTACCAAGAGGGTTCTTCTACAAATAGACCACCACTCTTTGATGGAAACAACTATAATGCTTGGAAAAACCGATTCAAGATATATGTGTGCTCCATTGATTATTCTCTATGGCATATATTTGAAGAAGGTCCTTTTATTCCATTGAAGATTGTTGATGGTACTTTAATGTCAAAACCGGATAATGAGCTAAATGAAGTTGAGTCCAAGAAAATGACTCGAAATTATATGGCAATGAACATTCTTAGTTGTGCCTTGAATCCGGATGAGTACAACCGTGTTCGTGGAAGCAAATCGGCTCATGCTATGTGGAAAATGCTTGAAGTTACTCATGAAGGCACAAATCAAGTGAAAGAGTCAAAGTTGAATTTGCTAGTTAGAGAGTTTGAGCTATTCTCCATGGAGCCAAATGAATCAATCAATGAGATGAATACAAGATTCACCAATGTGGTAAATGGTTTGAAGTCATATGGTAAAGACTACACTTTGGGTGAAATAAATAGGAAGATTCTCAACTCTCTTCCCAAAAGTTGGGAAGGAAAAGCTCTAGTCATTGAAGAAGCCAAGGATTTGAAAACATATCCTACGGAGGAGCTTATTGGTTCTCTTCTCACATATGAGCTAACTCACAAAAAAGGAAGAGCGTATTGACAAGTCCAAGATGAATATTGCTCTAAAATCTTTTCTTGATCTAGAGGAATCAAATTGCTCAAGTGATGAGGAAGACATCAACCTAGATGATGAGACTATGGATTTAATGGTAAAACGAATGAAAAAGATGTTTTCCCGGAAAGGAAGAAAATTCCATCAAAATAGAAGAGAACTAAATCCTAATGGGATGGAATGCTATGAGTGTGGAAGCAATCAACATCTCTTAGGAAATTGCCCAACCGCCAAAGCAAAGGGCCTCAAGGAAGACAAAAAAAAATTCTTCAAATCAAAGAATGCAAAGGGCATGCTATGCACATGGGATCAAGATGAGAGAGAAAATGAAGAAGGAGAGGAAAACTCAAATGTTTGCTTCATGGCTTTTGGTAATGAGGTACATCTTTCTCCCTCCCCTTCATATTCTAATGATGATGATGATGAGGAAGATCCTAATGAGCTTTTATATGATATGTATGAGCAAATGAAAAAATGTGCAAAGCAAAACAAAGAGATGAAGCTTAAAATTGAATCCTTGCTTGATGAAAGATCAAAGTTGATTAATGAAAATGAAAAATTGTGTGATGATGTTAAATGTTTGAAATGTGAAAATGAAAATCTCATTACTACTTGCAAAACATCTTCATTACAATACAAAGAAGCATGTGATAAAATGTCATCTCTTGAATGTCAACTTGTTGAATTTGATAGTTTGAAAATCAAAGTTGTTGAGCTTACTTCACTAGTTGACAAGTTCTCCAAAGGAACACAAAAGCTTGATCATATTCTTGTTATGCAACGTGTTTCACATGTTAGACATGGTCTTGGTTATAATGCTAATCACTTTGATCATGCTAGCTTTTCTAAGTTGCCTAAGAATAACTTTGTGCATGCTAGTTCCTCACATAGGCAAAATAGATATTATGAGCATGTTCACAAATCTTCTAAGCCACACACTTGTTGCACTTATTGTGGAAAACATGGTCATTCTAGTGTTAGATGCCATGTGAAGAAGAAGATTGAAAAAGGGGTAAAAACTGTTTGGAAAGTTAAACGTTTTTTAACTAACCCCCATGGACCCAAACAAAAGTGGGTACCAAAAGCTACTCTTCCCTTGATCTTATAGGTTCTTATAAGTTAGATGTATGCCACCAAGCTTCAATGGACTTGATTCAAAAAGAAGTGGCATTGGGGAGAAGTAAAAGGAGATGTGCAAATGGAAGAAATTCAAAAGCACTCCTTAACACTTGGATTCTCAAAGCTCAAATGTTAATCAATTGGAGAACCAAGTTGGTTAGTTACAAAGAGCAAAGCATCAAGTGATGACAAGAGCCAAAGTGTCAATCAATATCTTCATCACTTGGTAAGAAAGCAAAGGTATCAAAATCACCTTCTCATAACACTTTGATTAATGAGTTTAAGTGTTTTTGATATATATACATGCTTGCTCTTATATATATGGTGCATCTCACATTCTTGATTTTTATATTCAAATAGATAACCTTTAGCATGCTCTTGACTATCCATGCTTACATTAGCTAAGGTGTCTATGAGATGTAGCATATGCAACTTGATTGATTCTTGTTTTGTCTTGTCATATTCATTTAAGAATCATTCTAGTTGTCTTTGGTTTTTGATCCTTAAGCATATATGTGTTACTTGATGATATTGAGCTAATCATGAAGGACCTTTAAAAAGGTACCAAATTTGTTATCAAGAATTCCTTGTAGGTAACAAAGAGTTCTATCCTTCAAGAAGAAGATATGAACTACAAGGAATGGCACAAGTGAGCTAAGACTCCAAGAAAAGAGTCAAATGCTAAGGATTACAAAATTGTGATGATCAATGAAAGTGATCACACAAAAGGCCTCAATGGACTTGTTGATAAATAAGATCTACCAAAATGGTAAGAAGTCCAAGCTCAAAGAGCGTTGAGGTACAAGGCTTAACTCATCCTTTGATTAGTGGTCATTATGTTGTTTTTTGATCCTTATGAGCTATAACATTCCTTTATGATGAGTTTAGTTAAATGGCTAAGAAGTATTTGCTCATTCAATTTTCAATTTGCATGATCACTTTGTGGATTGTTAGTGCAAGTAGTTTAGGATATACTTCTAGTCTTTGTAAGACAAAGAGAGTTTGTGCATTTTTGCTAATGGTTTATGTACATCATATTTTGCTTGTCAAAATGCTTATTGTTCATTCCAAACTTGACAAGAATGATGATTTAAAAGCATAAACTTGATTATTGAAACTCTCTGCTTTTTATGTGCATGGGTTCTTTTATCTTGATAATGTGTCTTGTGTTCTACTTATAAGATCTTAATTGCTTAAAGTACAAACACAATCACAATTGGTATCAATATCTTCAAGAATGCACATACCATATCTCTTTGGTGCTTGATCCTCATTTACATATGTTTAACATGATGTGCTTGATCGTTATCATCCTTGATCATCATGTTAAAATGTTGCATCATTTAGAGTTATTAACAATTGTTGGCTTGGTTTTTCTTCTTTCATATCCTTTAGCCAATATGTGTTAGTTATTTTTGGGGAGTTACACATGTTATACATGTTCATACTCTAACATGTGTTCTTCTTAAATAACCATGAGATCATAGTCTTTACAATTGGTATTCATATCCTTTGTGATCTCATTAGAGTTGTTGGTTAGTCTAGCTTCTAGAGTTGTAATACTCATTTAGCTAACCATTAACTTATTAGAGGGATGTACTTGAAGTGTCATCTTATACTTCCTCTAAATCTTTTGGTTGCAATACATATGCTTTACTTATGTATTTATGGTATTGCTTCCAACTCTTGTTAGCTATATTTTCAAATGTATTTCACAATTGGTATCAATGTGTTTATGACTATTACAATTGGTATTCAACTTGTTTCCATCTCAATTAGCTAACATGGTATGTTTGATAAAAGGGGAGATTGTTCTTTTAAGTTTTATTCCTTATCTCCTTTTGTCTTAGCTTCACAACAAGCATGAGTATCCCTTTTCCACCACCAAAGCGGACTTAATAGCCGCCGGTAGTTAGTGTGCTAGAATTTTATGGATATTACATACTCTTGTTGTTGGATGAATTCAAGCTGTGTTTACTAGCATGTTCCCATGTTCTTAACTGTCTTATTTTCTTTGGTGTTTGAAATCTTTTTGATTATGCCAAAGGGGGAGAAATTTAGGGAGTTATCTTTACATGCTTCTAGCTTGAATGTAGAAAAAGGGAAAAGATATGTAGGAAGTTTTCTTAACATGTTTCTATCTATATTGTATCTTTTCACCCGGCATGTTTTGAGGGGGAGCTTTTATATGTTTGTATATATCATTTGTCTCAAAACTTGCTTTTGATGGAAGGAAGGAGGCAAGGAGGATGGTTGGGAAATAGGGCTCTTCTAAGAGTCCCTAGTTTATATGGCAAAAGAACTTATAATGCTAGTGCTTATGTCTTTGCATATATTTGTCTTTACAATTGGTATTGTATACTATTGGTATCTTCTAAGCATTAGTCTTTGTACTTATTTGTTCTTAGATCCTTTTGCCATGCTTCCATGTACTTACATTGTCCATATTCTATCTTATTACATCAAAGTTTGTCATAATCAAAAAGGGGGAGATTGTAAGCCCTAAGGGCGAACGAACTCTGTTTTTGATATTGGACAAACATTTGATGTTGTGTCTAATGATCTTAATCTTTGTGATAGAATATTGGAAATCTTGTAGGAAGCACTAAGTACTTCAATCAAGCCATGTTCAAGATTCAAAGTCATACTATTCAAGGCTCATCTATGAAGATTGAAGATTGAAGACTTAGTTTGGTTAGTTTAGCTTTGTCGTCATTAGTCGTAATCTTTAAAGCTCTAACCAAAGCTCTTATGAACATAAGATTCTCACTCTAGTCTTGCATACATGATTTCATAAACACGTTTTCAAAAGGCTTAAGTTTCAAAATGATCTTTACATGTGTTCTTATCCAAAAAGCCTTCGAGTTCATAGATAAGTCTTTTAGAAAAGTTTTCCAAGTGTTCTTACTTGTTACCTTTTAGGAAAACCTTTTTAGACGTTAAAAGACTTCAAAAGATTTCAAAACGTGTGAAAAATCACTTTGGAAGTTCGGTCAACCGAGCTCAAGTTCGGTTGAACCGTCAAGAAACTGAGAGCTCAACTAGAATAGGTCGGTCGACCTTAGCACCATCTCGGTCGACCTATGGGACAGTCGGTCGACCGACCCCAGCCAAAGTGGATCCGAAGTGAGCTTCGGTCAACCGAAGTTGCTCAGCGGTCAACCGAACTCTGTCTTTTACTAGCCGTTTTCTGACCGTTAAAAAGTCGTTTTTCAGCCAAATTTGAAATGTATATATACTCCAAAGCTAGAGAAACATTGAAAGACTTTGACAAACATAAAACATTGATATCTTATCAAGTCTAAATACTTTCAAAGCAAAATACTCTTCATCCTTATGATCTAAAGCATTCAAGAGTATTCTTTCAAAAGTAAGACAAAGAGTGGACCTCATATGTTCAAGAGCTAAATTGTTTGTGCTTCAAAGGTACTATATCTTTCACTTAGAAGAGTGAACAACCTTGTACTTAACCTTTCTTTATTCCCTTTCTTAGTGATAGGGTTAATATTGTAAGTCCTACTTTGTGTGGGCATCCTTTGGTTGTAAAGTCCTACTTTGTGTGGGCAATTGTAAAAGTCCTACTTTGTGTGGGCATCTTCTTAGTGAAGTGTTTGAAATCCTTGGGTGCGGCTCAAGGTAGTGGAGGTAGATTCTAAGTGAATCGAACCACTATAAATCCTTTGTCTTGTTGATTGGGTTTTGCTTTAGCCTTTGTTCATCTTGCTTATACTTTCACTTGCATTGCAAAGATTCGAAAAAGTTGCCAAGATTAGTTAAAACCCAATTCACCCCCCATCTTGTGTTTTACATCATCTTCCAAGAAAGGAAAGTCTAAACGGCCTATTCATGACCAACCACCAAATGAGAGCGTAAAAGATTAAAAGATATCTGACTAAAATTAATGAAATAAAAATTATGGACATTTTCATGACAAACTAAATTGTGAGTATACTATTTTGGCAAAGTATTCATTACTATTTCTCTCCTATTTCATTCATTTTCATTAGTTGAAATTATTTCCTCTGTAATTTCATTTTCTTTCTTTTTATACATTTATTAAGTCAGATCCAAAAGAGATAAGTACGATTGCTAGCAGCATTCCCAAACCAAGGACAAATGGATGTTCAAATTTTAGGGGCAGATTATGGGAATTCTGAGCAATCCATATAACAAAGAAGAGCACAAAAGACTTATGAAGAAAATTACTGAGAAGAAAGCTCAAAATAATCATATAGATTTGAGCTTAAGAGGGGTGAAATTCTTTCCATCATCTAGAATGGGAAAATCATATCTTGATCACCATTCCGGTAATATGATTATTTTTTGTCTATTACCTACTAGGATTCTTTATAGATCACCACACTGACAATGACTAGAGTAAAATATGAAAGTTGTTAACAAATAATTTAAAATACTTTTTACCCATACTCTTTTGCGAATCCATACGTTCTTCCATATCATGGTACGATTAGAATCCCTAAGTCACAAGAATACAATAAATAAAGTATATTCATATAGAATCAGTAGATGTCGAATGGTATTAGACATATGTTTCTTGCTCCCATAATGCTAACCAATTCATATTGTTGTCCTAGGAATACTTAAACCTAGCTACTTTTGGTTCTTGTGATAGTTTGGTTAATGGCTATATATTTGTAAATAATCATCTATAACTGTTTTTTGTTCCCAAGTGACACTTCTTTAAGTGTCTACTTTTTATATACTCATTTACAATATTCGAACTACCAAGTTAAGATTCTTATACCTTCTTATATGTTGGCTCTCACTTTTTCTAAAGTTTATATTTCACTAAGATGTAGCCCATTTTCGCTCTCCTCATATATTAACTTTTGAAATAACCACTGCAGATCTTAAAATAAAGATTCAAGCAGCAATCAATGATGACCTTCAACAGTTCAATTTGTTACGTGGCTATTTCTTTTGGCTAGAGGTGAAGATATGTTGTGATTAATATTCATCTATAACCTATAGAAATTTATTTCCTATAGGTTTTGGAGACTATACAAGAATAAACTAATTTTCTCATTTCACCTTATTTCTTAGCTAAATTGTGATTGCACATAGGGGAAGATAAAATACTATACGTGGAGAAAACATCTTCCGCTTGCATTGAATAACATATTTTATTCGAGATTTGACCAGAAATTTTGTGAGTGGAGATATTGAAATAATTCTAAAATTTGAAATTTAAAAAGTTGTCCAAACACACCGTGTTAGAAGGAGTTTCTTTATGAGTAACTCTTTTAGTTCTTGCCTTTGTTTCAAAATCATAGTATGGTGGAATTTCTAGGTTTAGGTGATATTCTAATTAAATTTTCATTTTCTTCACTTAATAATACTTGTTTCCACGATTCTCAATTTCTGATATATTTATTAGGATCAATAAATTTGATATCTAGACCTGTTTTTTTTTTTTTTTTTTTTTTTTTTGTCGTCGCTAATGAACTAGTAATGGTGTGAAACAATAATTATTGGGCTGCAAGTATTCTTTTCCTTTAATTATTTCAAGTCTTACTTACAATAGTGAACAATGGTTCATACCCCTAATGAGGATAAGGAGAAAAATTTTAACCGGTTATTTTTTTCTCATTTGCTAATTCTATGACTAATTGTTTTACCCTAAGTTATTCTACATCAATAATGATTCCTTTTTACTAATAAATTTGGAATCAAAACCATTTCTTCAAGAGTATCAGCTTTAACCTTTCTACCTTGTTTTCATATTCTCTCTATTCCAACGTTTTTCTTACATGGAAATTTGGTCTCTACTTCTTCAGAATCTTAATCAAGAAGGATCATTCACGCCTTGGAATGATAAAGAATGTCTTGATGTGCAGCTAGAAGCTGAAGGGACCTAGGGAGACTAGATAAAATACATTTCTTGTTTTGATGTACATTTTCTGGGAAAGTGAAGCTTTATTTTCCAACTGAAACTTAGATTCTCATAGTTAGGAAGTTCACTTCTTGAATGTAGCATCGAGTAAAGATGCAACTACAAGTATTTCTTTCGACTATATTTCTTAATTGTTCTTGAAGTTGCAACTATATTTCCTAATTGTGTGAGATTCTTCATTTAGAAATATTTTTGATTGCATATTGAGCATGTTAATTGCATTTGGTTTGGTTTAAAAACTCTTTTTCAATTTGCAAAATTTTGTATATTACAGTAGAATAATAAATGTACATTTGGACAAATTTTTCTAATTTCGAGTTAGGAAAGTAGGAAATTGTTTTCTATTTAAGACCTATATTGGAAACATCATGGATGTAGAAAATTAGATTGAAAGGGATAATATGGTAAAGTTTTTTTTTTTCAAGTTGCATTTTGGATGTATGCCTTTCTAAGGAATCATCATAATCCCTTTCGAAGTACTAGATTCTTGGTATCAAAGTACTACTTAAACTGGTTTCTAGTTCAATCCGATTTTCCACAATTTTTAGAAAAGGTGAATTGTTTATTAGAAAGTAATTGAGATGGAGATGGAGATTAATGCATGCTAAAATTTGGGAATTAAGGAAGAATGGGGACGTATTGTTGCAATCCGTCTTCTTTAGGGGTGGTAACGACAAGCGGCGAAACCGAGATGAGGCGACGAGAGAAGGTTTTGTGTGTTTATTGTTTCTATTGTGCATTCTGCTGAATTGGGGAGTATATTAGGCTTGAAGAATGAATTTCATGAATTCATGTTCATCTTATGTGTCAAAACAATTTCACGTCAAATGAAGACGAATTCACGGAATCCGTTCTTCAGTAAGGACAGATTCTGTCAGTCATTGTAAAATCAATCCCTCCCCAAAATGACAATACCATGAGCGAACCATTCTCCATAAATAATACTATTCTTATTTAAAAACAATCTTACACATGTAATTTAGAGTAGTCTAGACTCATTTATGGCTATGTTGCATTGTTTGAAAAACAATAATGTAATAAATGCGAGGAAATATTATATAATTTAAAAATAACTTAAATGCTCTGAGCTTACTATTGGTATCTTTTTCCTTTAATGTGTAATTTTAAGAAATTGTTTCCTTTTGAAATAAAGAAAAAAAAAATACTATGGACTACTTGAGATGGAGACTAAGAAATTACTTGAAATGGAGATAAATAATCAATGTTAAAATTTGGGAATAAAGAAAGAAGGATAACATATTATTTCAATCTGTTTTCTTGAAGACAGCGACATGAGGCTGTGTATTTATTGTTTTTGCGGTGCATTATGCTGAATTGAGGAGCATATTAGGACTCGAAGGACGGATTCTATGAATCTATCTTCGTTAGATGTGTCAAAATATTTTCACGTCAAATGAAGACGGATTCAGTAAGGACGAATTATGTCCGTCTTTGCCAAAACACATCCTCCCCCAAAAGACACTTCCATGTGCGGTATTTATCCATAAACACTATTATTCAGATAAATAACTTTTATCTATGTAATTTAGAGTTGTCGTGATTCGTGACTCGTGACTCATTTATGTACTTGCTGCATTGTTTAAAAAACAATAATGTAATAACTGTGAGGAAATATTTAATTTAAAAATACTTAAATTCTATTAGAGTTGTATTGCTATCTTTTTTCTTTAATTTGTGATTTTAATAAATTATTTCCTATTGAAATAAATAAAAGTTTAGTATGGACAACTTTTATGTTTTTGTCTTTTTGTTTTGGAAAACTTCGAGATGTAATTGAAAATAAAGGAAGAGAGAGAGTTATTTTTTGGAATATTGCGCTTGATAACGGGCATTGAACACAATTTTGTCCTGAACAAGACGACAAACAAAAAAAATCAAAAAACACCCGACGCAAATAGTTGACTTAATTGCAGTGTTTGGTGAACAGACATAGCCGTTAGGTGAAAATGGAACTTTCTTACCATGTTTTTAAATGAGGAATATTTCTTTTCTAGGCTCTAATTATTTACCATTTTTATACATCTTGTACCAAATACGAGTCATCCCGTTGGACAATTTTACATTAGATTTCATTGCAGATGAAATATTTTTGCCATAAAAAATAAGATTGAAAGTAGAATTCTTTAATGAAATTTCAAATGACACATGGTCCAACAACAACCAACCAACCAAAAAGATATAAATGATAAAGCACTCTAGTTTTTTTTTCTAGGCTTCATTTTCAGCAGAGCAAAAAGTGAACCTTTTAAAAAGGTAATTATTTTCTTCCTCTTAACATTTACAATTCTCCTAAATGATTATGATTTATGGTTTCAGGAATTCAACGTTGTTTCACCATTCATCAAATAGTCCCTTTTTAAATTTTTGTTCACATTCAAATTAGGTATAACCATTTATAATTCTACGGCATACTGAATGCTAGACGATGTGGTGCATAATAGGTCCGATATGAACGTCATAAAACTCGATTTGTTTTGATAAATCTTACTAAAAATTCATCAAAATTGAGACTCGATTGTTTTTGGTGTTTTAAATTTTCCTACCTATTTTTTAGTTTCATTATTCAAGTTATAGTACATGCCTCAATCCTAAGAGTTTTATAATTATTACTAGGGGCAATACTTTTTTTCATTGGAATGAAGAATTCCATGCCAAGGAGAGCACCAAAGAAGAAGGCTCCTAAACCCAAAACAAACTATGAAAGTTGTCTTAGGTTCAAATTTTGGTCAGTCGGTGAAATGATACTTCAATTTAGAATGTTGAGTAGTTGTGACAGTTTGGTAAATTTTGTACTATTGCAGCAGTACCTTGTTTTTCGGAAAAAATTCACTATGGGGACTGGTCGCTGTAGTGCACTGTGAGACATGAGGGCTGCAGAGCCTACTCCCTGCGAGTGGGTCCCCTGTCTCAAATTATGTGAGAGAAGTGTGGAGCCGTACCCACAAGGGCCGCCCCATGCCAGACTTTCCCCTTGTTTTCCATCTACTTTCATCTGGTTCTTTTACTGTTGAACGCTTCTTTTGGCCGAGAATTAATCCTTTAATGTTGTACATTTAGTTTAATTTTAGTATTCGATACTACAAAATTCAAAATTGGCATGAAAAACTGGGATTATTGCATGTACTATGCTCTGCTTGTTTGTTTGTTTCATATGTTTCTTTTGTTGGATTTTAGAGCAGGTATTTTGTGCTCATGTAGTTAGAGAACTTTTAGCAAGTAGATTATGGCCAAAAGGGGGGAAATTCTTGTTTGGTAGAATGATTGGTTTGATCTTTCAGTATGCAACTATTTATTTATTTTTTATTTTTTAAAAAATAAACCTTTTATTATCAAGTTAGATTTACAAATATAAATGTTGAACTCAGCTATGGCTCTGAGTCGGAAATGTTGTGCGAGAATGGCATTAAGCTTTCACAATTATTGATCTTTCATGAGTTAGGTCTTTTTTTTTTGACTTATTGAAGGTCCCAATGTTGGTTTGGCCCTTCTGATATCATGCAGGAGGAACCAGGGTTGGGACGGGACCCAAGAAAGTTCCATTTTCACCTTTTAGCAATTTGTTTGACATGTTCAAATCTTGAATGAGTTAAATGGTGTATTCAATTCGGATTTTAAATGAGGAATATTTCTTTTCTAAGCTCTAATTATTTACCATTTTTAAACATCTTGTACCAAACACGAGTCATCCTGTTGGACAATTTTACATTAGATTTCAATGCAGATGAAATATTCTTGCCATAAAAAATAAGATTGAAAGTAGAATTCTTTTATGAAATTTCAAATGACACATGGTCCACCAACCAACCAAAAAGATATAATTGATAAACCATTCTAGTTTTTTTTATCTAGGCTTCATTTTCAGCAGAGCAAAAAGTAAACCTTTTGAACAAGGTAATTATTTTCTTCCTCTTAACATTTACAGTTCTCCTCAATGATTATGATTTATGGTTTCAGGAATTCAATGTTGTTTCACCATTCATCAAATAGCCCCTTTTTAAATTTTTCTTCACATTCAAATTATGATTCTAATTATATATAACCATTTATAATTCTACGGTATACTGAATGCTAGACGATGTGGTTCATAATAGGTCCGATATGAACGTCATAAAACTCGATTTGTTTCGATAAATCTTACTAAAAATCCATCAAAATTGAAACTCGATTGTTTTTGGTGTTTTAAATTTTCCTACCTATTTTTTAGTTTCATTATTCAAGTTATAGTACATGCCTCAATCCTAAGAGTTTTATAATTACTCCCTCCGTCCCAAAATAACTGCCCACATTTCCTTTTTAATTTGTCCCAAATTATTTGTCCACTTTCTAAATAAAGGGCTCATTAATTACAGTTTTTCCAATTCTAACCCTTATATTAAATGTTGGAGAGAGAAGGCTATAGAGAGAAGTGGAGGTAGAATTAAATTGGAATAATATTAAATAGGGTCATGTTTGACATTGTACCATATTCCACTATAAAATTTGATGAAACCTTAATTCCCGTGCAAAATACAAAGTGGACAGATAATTTGGGACGGTGGGAGTATTATTTTTCATGAATTGCAGGAACTTTTAGTTCTAAATTCTGAATGGTCCACAATTAAATAGAACCTTTTTTGGAGGGTTAAGGAGGAAAAATTGTTGGAACTTCTTCTTTTGAGTTCCATTCTAGCTTGACTAAGAGAAAAAATGGCTTCTACTAATTCAAATGATGTCGCTGATGACTTGAAATTTTTTAAGGAGAATGTTTCCAACACCAAAACACGTGTGCAGTCCTCCAAGAAATCAATAACGCGGATGATAAACGAATATATTGGAAATGCAAAAAATGGCTATGATGAATATATGACAAATGATTACATGTCCATTTGTCAAGATTCTTAACCTCGATTTCCTGTTTATGCTGGTGATGATCCAGATTATACATTGTTTTTGCGTAATTTGAAGAATGATGGATCTTCTTATGTACTTCAAGCCAACGAAGAAACTGGGTTATCAGAGCCTATAACATTTCTAGACTATGAAGCATATGGTGAAAGGCATAAAATTTTTGTCAGTCTCTCCAAAACTCAGTTGAAAAACCTAAAGATGATCCTGAATATTCAATGTTCCTTGAAAACATGAGGGTTGAATGTTCTAATGCAATTATCAACCTTCGAACTCCTCAACTATAATAGTGTATGTAGATATAAATTAATGGCAAGTATCGTTTGTCCTCATTATGTATCTCGTTCCCTATCTCATCAATAAAAAATTGACATGTGTTATTTTTTTAATTTAAAAACTATAATCTAAAAGAAATAGTGCAACTCAAAATGTGCACAGACGATTTATTGCTCATCAATTTGTTATTTCTTCTGTAGTTTCTTTTGTTGGTGTGAATTAATTTCGCATGCTACTCTTGTTTCTTTTAAACATTCATCCATAAACAAGACATTTCTTTCATTTTGTCATTGTTTAATTGTCCATTCTTCTTAATTTATTTGGAAACAAGGGGTTAAAATGGATCGGTCACGGTGGTGAAGGTTGCCATTTTTAGTATAGTGTTGATAAATTTCAACTACTGATTTTCAATTAAACGGTTAAAGATATTTATTTTCTCCTTGAAAATAGCTATTATTAAGAAACAAATATAATTACCATTTCAATTTCAAGCTTAATCATCTGATCAAATTGACCTGACAACAAATAATCAATCGACATAAGCTGAGAAAAAAAGTTTATCCGGGACTTTTGCTTACATGATTTTTCGCATGTAATTATTTTTTGCATGACTAAGTGTGTATGCCTAATTTATTTCGTGTGATTATGTGACAAAGTGTCCATTTATTTTTATAACATGTTGCGTGTTATATTTCTGTACGTTTATTGAGGTGCGTTTTGCACGCGTATAATAGTTGGAGGACTTAATTGTGATTCACCTAGAGGAGTCGTTAATTAGACGTGGAATTGGAATTTGAATTAATTAAGAATTTTATTGGGATTAGTAAAGTTACTATAACATTATTAAAAAAAAAATAGAGAGAGCAAGGAATTACATTAGGAAAAGAAATAAAAGAAAATTAAAAAGAAAAGTGAAACAAACATGAGATTAAGAAAATAAGGGAATTAAATAGAATAAAAAAGAAAAAGGAAAACAGAAAATCGTGGGATTGGTTAGCGTTGTGAAACGTGTGCATAAACAAAAACAAAAGAAAAGAAAGCAGTAGTAGCCGCCAAGAAGAAAAATAAAGAAAATTTTGAGAACTCAACATTCTGCACAAAACTTTGAGAAGACGATTGAGTGGCTTATCGGCGTAAGTTTTTTAAACATATCAAATCGAAGATAATCAAAAGACCATTGAGTGCGCGCAGATTGAACGCAATTCAGGAATCGCAGCAGAAAGTTAACGCCCCCGCGAGTGAATATGCCCAGGTTGATTTCGGGTTTACCCTTGTTTTTGCCTTCGTAACGAGTAAGGACCCAACCCCTCTGTTATTTTCAGTCTGAAATCATTCAATTATGTTGGGTACTGTTATGAAATTGTTTAAGAAGTAATTGTGCGTGAATATTTGCATAAATTGTTGGAATTCCGATCAATTGCATGTTTTGTCTTTATCGTTTGGTTTATTGAATTGATGCCCTTAATTGTTTGAATTTTTTTATTTTTTTTATTTTTATTGTTTTTAAGAAAGTGACATGTTGTTGTGGAGGGTTTGGCGTGGTCCCCTACCCGTTTATTGAATGAAGCCAAAATGGCAAAAGATACATAGAGGGGGGACTGAGAGCCAAAACCTCAAAGTAGATGGAAACAAATCCACTTCATACAAGAACAAAACGATGCAAAAAGATACTACTCCATTTATATATATAGAGTAGGTGATACAAGATTCTTGAATGGAAATGTAGAACCAATAAAAATATAAGATGCAATGGCAAGCCTATCTAACGCGCAAATAGGGTGTCCTGCACTGATCCAGCTTGATACGACCACGAATTTCAGAAGGTAATAAATTAATATCTGAGAAAACAACTGAAGATTCGCTAATGCGTCTGCAACCGAATTTACCTACCTAAATATGTGAACCATCCTGCAATGACCAAGAAGAGAAACGGCTCTACAAAAAGCAGTATCTAAAGACCAAGAAGAAATCATACCTAAAGCTACCGCCTGTACTAGGACTTGCAAATTAGATTGAAAAAAAAAATTGTAGATTTTACGGTTGGCAGCCATATACAATCCTTCAATCAACGCCTGCAATTACGTCGCCATACGAGTACAATGATCACCAATATACATAGGGAATGCCGTGATGAATTCGTCAAAGTTCTGCCGAAAACCCCCACCTATACCCGCTGGCCCTGGCTTTCCTTTTCATGCACCGTCAATGTTAAGCACCACGCCGGTATTGTCAAGATCATACCCCCATCGGACAACCAGAGTACGTCAAGGTACAAAAGTGTGAGCTGTATCAAACTGAATTCCCCTTGCTCTCATCAAAGTTGTTGGGTAATCGCGAAACTGAGCAAGGATACTAGTCTAAGAAGTAAAGTTAGCAAATCGAAGTCAGTTGCCCCATCTTTTGCTTCATACACAAAACGACAACGGGCCTTCCATAAAATCCAACAAGCAGAACAAGCCATAATAATAATAATTTGACGAGAACCTGAAGCTCCAGCATACCACCATAGAGAAAGAATTCCTTGAATACAATCAACTGACGTAGCCGGTAGGACCAAACTAACACAGACCGCCGCCTCCTGCCAAACTATTCTTGCAAGTATACATTGCACAAAAACATGATCATAAGTCTCAATATCTTTAAAGCAAGTGTATCGAGAAGCCATAGACACCCCAGATCGCATCCTATCTTCATCCAAAGCAAGATAAATGTTAAGCAATTTCCACATAAACAACGAGAGAGATAGAGGCAGAACCTTATGCCAAATGCAATTCCTCGAGAATAACGTAACAGCAGAGCCTAGCAATAAGTCCATGGATGACGCAAGGGAGAAACAACCTCGAGTATCATCCATCCAAATTAGTTTATCAGGTTCTTCAGACAAACATACCTCCGGTAACAAGTCCATAAAGAAAGTTGACACACGTCCAATCAGAGTCCGCCGATCCTAACCATGTTCATCACAAAAATTACAAATTTTTGCATCCCCAAGCTAATCGGAAAATTTTGATATTATGGTATCAAGAGATCCATGTAGTGTGAAATTCTCATAATAAAAACTGGATTCGCCATTATGCAAAAGAATACCAATGTGCTTCTCCACCTTCTCCTTAAACTAGAGCATTCGGCGCCATGTAGGTAAACTTCCCAAAACCATTGTCCCCTGCTTCACATGTTGCAGCCCCGCGCTATATCTAGCCTTTAAAAATGTTGCCCATAAAAATGTTGCCTTTCCCAACTATAAAGCAGATGGTGAAAGGAATGAAAAATTTGCATCTTTCCAAAACTCAGTGGAAAAAACATGAAGCAGATTCTGAATATCCAATGTTCCTTGAAAACATGAGTGTTGAAGGTTCTAATGCAATTTGTCAACCTTAGAACTCCTCAACTGTAATAGTGTATGAAGATATGAATCTTCAAAGTTCCCAGCCAAATAAAGCTTCTCGTTCCAAGAAAGGAAAGTCTAAACAACCTATTCATGACCAACCACCAAATTAGAGTGTAAGGAGCCACTTAGATTGATTTTATTTTAGATGTTTTTCTGACTACTTTTGTTGTCTTCAAACTGCACCATATATTTTATTTGTATAATTTAGTCACATATGTATATAAAAAGAAAAAGAGTTATCACCGTCTGTCTCATGGAATTTGGCTTAAAGTCACAGGCGAAGCTAGAATGCGTTTTATTTTTAAGAGAAAATTTGCCGACTCAGGCAATTTTTTCTCCAGATGATATGGAGTGAGATGGCCCGACATGACAAATTTACCTTAAAAATAAATGCACATGAGCAGCAAAAAGGAGTTTAAGTGGGAATATGTCATGGGGCAAGCGGTGAGACTAGACTTTTGTTAAACTTAAAAGATATCTGACTAAAATTAATGAAATAAAAATGGCACCAAGCAGTATATGAGAAGTGTAAACTTTTATTGTGGGTGTTGAAATGTAAATGAGAAGTGCACACTTTGATTGTGAGTGTTGTAATGTAAATGAGGAGTGCACACTTTGATGGTGAGTGTTGTAATTCAAGTTGCACACTTTGATTGTGAGTGTTGTAATTGAATAATAAATGTGTATTGGGACAAAATTTCCTAATTTCGAGTTTGGAAAGTAGGAAATTGTTTTCTAGTTAGAGAGCTATATTCGAAACATTATGAAAGAAGAAAATTAGATTGAAAGGGATAATTTGGTAAAGTTGTTTTTTTTTCAAATTGCATTTAGGATGTATGTCTTTCTAAGGAATCATCATAATCTCTATGGAAGTACTAGATTCTTGGTATCAAAGTACTACTTAAACTGGTCTCTAGTTCAACCCGGTTTTCCACAATTTTCAGAAAACGCGAATTGTTTATTAGAGAATTATGGATACTGATATTAATAAAAATCATTATTCCAACAGGCAAACCTTAATTTAAATTTTTTGTATTGGTTTTCATAAATCCACCAAAATGGTATAGTGGCAGGGAGACCCCTACCCGTTTATTAACCTTTATTTGATATTAATTCTCCATTCCTAGGCCTAATATTTTTCTTCTTTTATTGCTTGTGGATTTTGCTCAGCAAGTCCTTGTTTGATAGGCCTCGAAATTTATAGTGCAACTTTCGAAGTTCCTGAACTCCAAAACACCATTTTAATATCAATTGCAAAACAAAATGTGTTCTTAGAACAAAACACCCTTTCTGAACTCCAACCAATCTAAATGCAGTAGTTTAGTGTTCGGTTTATTTTATAATTCTTACTTAAAACCTATAATTGGACCATAGTTTCCCTTTTTCCTTAATTAACCATTCTCCGCTTAAGCTTTTAGTCATTCAAAATAGATTGTTTTAGATCAATTGGGGTATGTGTCGGCATGATTAATCGAAGTTTATAATTGCAATTTTCGTAAATGGAAGAGCTTCCAATTGTCATTCTCAATGTATAAGCTGTAATGTGAGATTTTTGAAAGATATATTAAACTATTTTCACTCATAACAACTCCGGTTAATCTCAGATTTTTATATTTTTAATAAATTTATTGTGAGACATTTAGATACATACTGAGCGATATCTCTCTTCATTCCATTCCACCAGTATGTTTTCTTAAGGTCTTGATACATTTTGTTTCCTCCAGGATGGATTGTATATCGACTGCGATGAGCCTCGTCCAGAATAAGTTTTCTCAATTTCTCATCATCAGGAATGAAAATTCGGTCTCGAAAATATATAATTCCATCACTTTCTCGCAAGTAGAATCCATACATCTCTTCGTTTAATACCTTTTTCTTTGAATTGCTGAAATTGTTTTTCATTCATTTGGGCTTCTCTTATACATTCCTGCAGATCAGGTGTAACCGTGACATTTGTAAACATACGCCTTCCTTCTTTTACTGTTACATCTGCTCCAACCAAATCTTCTAAAGGCTTTACCTCCAAATTTCTCAATTCAGCCATTCGTACATTTCGACTCAATGCATCAGCAACCACATTTGCCTTACCTGGATGATAATTTATAGGGCACTTATATTCTTCAAGGAATTCCATCCATCTCCTTTGTCGCATATTAAGATCTTTCTGAGTAAACAAATATTTCAGACTCTTGTGGTCGGTGAAAATTTCAAATGTAGCACCGTACAGATAGTGTCTTCATTTCTTTAAAGCAAACACAATAGCAGTCAGTTCAAGATCATGGGTATGGTAATTCTGCTCATGTGTTTTTAATTTCCTCAAAACATAAGCTACCACTCACATGTCTTGCATCAAAACACCACCTAAACCTTCTTTAGATGCGTCTGTGTAGATCTGATAACTTTGCTAGGGGTGTGGGAGTATCAAAATAGGTGCTGAAGTCAATCTTCGCTTAAGTTCCTGGAAACTTTGTTCGCACTTATCATTCCACTGAAAATCCACTCTCTTTTGGGTCAATCGAGTCAAAGGTCCGGGAACCTTAGAAAAATCTTGTATGAATCGCCGATAATATCCTGCCAATCCAAGAAAACTTCTTATCACGGTTGGATTCTGCGGCCTTTTCCAATGAGTTACCGCCTCAACTTTAGAAGGATCAACTGATAATCCACCCATAGAAATTACATGTCCCAAAAATGATACCTTCTCCAACCAAAACTCACACTTACTAAACTTGGCATATAATTTATGTTCCCGCAGAGTTTGCAATACATGCCTCAAGTGGTCTTTATGAGCCTCAGAATTCGGCGAGTATACCAGGATATCATCGATAAAAATTACCACAAATTGATCCAAGTAGGGTCTAAATATGCGATGCATAAGATCCATGAAAGTAGCAGGTGCATTTGTTAACCCAAAAGGCATTACTAAAAATTCAAAGTGACCATACCGTGTGTTGAATGCCGTCTTGGGTACATCCTCCGCTCAAATTTTCACCTGAAAGTATCTTTGCCTCAGATCCAATTTAGAATAGCATCCAGCTCCTTGTAGCTGATCAAACAATTCTTGACTGTCACATTATTCAATCCGCGATCATTGATGCACAGTCGTAAGGTTCCATCTTTCTTTTTAACAAACAATACCGGAGCTCCCCAAGGGGATGTGCTCGGTCGAATAAATCCTTGCTCCAGTAGTGTTTGCAACTGCTCTTTTAATTCTTTGAGCTTAGTTGGTGCCATTCGATAGGGAGATTTGGATATAGACTCTGTTCCTGGTATTAAATCAATTGAGAACTCCATTTCCCCATCTAAAGGTAAAGATGTTAACTCTTCCGGAAATACATCTGAAAATTCTTGCACCACAGGAACTTTTCCAAGCTCAATTTGCTCTTCAGGTTTATTTATCAAGTGTGCCCATATTCCTTGACTACCTTTTCGTAACATCTTTATTGCCTTTGTCCTTGATATCAGAAAGTTTACATCTTTTGCTTTACTTCCCCAGAAATCCATGATTGGCTCACCAGGCTTACAAAATTTCACTGTTTTACCACGACAATCCAATTGAGCATAATGCTTAGCTAACCAATCATTCCTAGTATAACATCATATCCTTTAAAAGGTAAAGTGATAAGATCTCCCTCTAAAGTAGTTTTCCCAACAATAACATCACAACTAATGTATACCATTTCTGTAATCTCACTATTTCCCATGGGCGAACTAACCAACAATTTATAGCGAAGTTCAACAGGTTTGCAAGTTAAATATTGAATAAAATGAGGTGCAACAAATGAGTGCGAAGAACCAGGATCTATTAATACTCGTGTTACTTGTGAAAATATAGTTAGCGTACCTTCCACTACGTTTGCATAGTCTATCATCTTTTCTCCATCCAAGGCAAACACACGTGCCTTTACTTGTGGTCTTCCCGCCTTCTTTTCGGGTGCTGCTCGGGCTCCAACAGGTCTTGTATTGATATTTCCAGAATTTGGATTATTTTGGAAACGATTCCTCGGATTTGGGCATTGAATAGTGGTATGCCCAGAGCTTCCACATATTAGGCACAAATTCAACCTTCTGCGACATGTATCGTACATGTGCCCCTCTTTTCCACAATATTTACAAGATAGACTGTTCGACCGTTGTTGTGGCGGAAAATATTTACCTCTCTTTTGGCCTCCAACTTGGTTTGTAGACGGGCCATTAGTTTCCCGTTTCGGATATCGGCTAGTTGTTGCTTGAAATTGTCGTTGGGCAGATATCACCTTATCATTTATCTCAGTTCGTGTAGCTGACTCAATAGCCGCTCCAAAATTCATAGAGGGTAGTGGTGCCAAAGCTCTTTGTAGCTCAGGTCGGAGTCCTTTGGAGAATTTTCGGGTCTTAGTCTCGTCTGTGTTGATAAGACGCAGACAATACTTTGATAGTCGATTAAACTAAGCGACATATTGACTCACCATCATCATTCCTTGACGAAGGTTTTGGAATTCATCTTCGCGTTGCTCTCTAATCCATCTTGGTATGAATTCCTTCTTAAATTCTTCTTGAAAGTCAAACCAGCTCCATACCTTTTTATCACGTTCCCGAGCTTCCTGCATTCTTAACCACCAGTCTTTTGCAGCTCCCCGGAGGCGAAAAGCTGCAAATGTTAATTTTTGTTCATCAGTATATCGCAAAGTCTGATAGATATCTTCCAAACATTCAAGGAAAAGTTCAGCCTTAATTTCCTGTTCCGCTTCACCATAAAACTCAGGAGGTCGAAAGTTTAAGAAGCGTTCCAACGCCTCGTCTTCCTCTTGTACCCTTGTTCTACCTGTTTGACGAGGTTCCAAAGTCATTTCAAGTAAATCAGTCATTCTTTTTATAGCTTTAGCCATCATGTTTTCGTCACCCTGAAGAGGAACAGATTCATGCATTGTTTCCTGTGAAAGTGGTTCTTCAGGGTTAGTTGTACGAGACCTTGCTTCACTAGCTGGCTTACGGGGAAGACGCCTCCTAGTTTTAGGAGCCATCTATACATTTCAAGAAAATTATAATTTAAAGCATATGTCATGTTACTCCTAAAATTAAGTAAAGAATAAATATATCATGTCAACAGTTCATCTTATCAATAGCAACTAGAACAGTTCATATGATCAATAGCAATATTATCAATAGCAACTAGAATATTTCATATGATCAATAGCAACTAGAACAGTTCACAAGAGAAATTTGTTTATTACATTTATATACATGAATTACATATTGTTTACAAAACGAGAAAAATAAAATAAAATAAATAAAAGTCACACTTATCAACATTAAACAATATATACATACGCTAGGAGGATTCTTATATTTATACAATTCATTCTTTACTTGAACCATAACCTAAAACACTAACTGTTCGAATATCTCACAAACAAGCTGATACACTTATACTAAGGGGCATGTCCAGCAGATCTTGAAGAGGAGTCAGCCCACCATCGAGCACTCCTCCTCAACTCATCCATTTTTGCTATCGCCTCTACACAAAGAAATTCCATTTCCACGTCCCATGCCCGATGCCAATGTGTATCCTGGCGTGCCTTTTGGTCTCTATTTTCTAAGGTATTTCTTAGCTCCGCTACTTCTCTCTTACTGGCTTCCAATTTCTCTACTAACTCCTCATTATAATAATGATAATATCTATTATCAAGTTTAAGCTGTTCCTTAGTATCTTGAAGCCGATCTAACCAAAAGTTGGCGCGATCACAATTTCCACATCGAACAGGGATAGGGGCTCTAACAGGGCTGGGAGTGGGAGATTTTGGATCTTCCAGCTCCACATATTTTTTTCTGTAGTAGTTGCAACAGCTGGAAGTTCCAAAACGGCTGGTTTTGGACTATCCTCTTTGAGAGGTGATAATGGTGGGTTTCTATCAGAAGATGACTCTACGAGTTCATTATTATTCACAGACCTCTTTCGCCGAGGAAGAACGGATGAACTTTTGGATACAATCTCTTTTCCCTTTTTACTCGTCATCCTACAACATAACAAATCAAATCAATAGTTATATATGAATAAAAGAATACGATAAATAATAGTTATTCATAAAAGTCACAAAACATCCCACATATTCCCAATTCTTAATTGTCAACGAAAAATAATATCATCGGTCCCAGGTACAACTGGGGCTGAATAGGGCATCTACCTACCTCTTGGCAGTAATTTAAAGTAACATTTCTGTAAAAAACGCTTCAAAGACTAGACTGTTTATAAACACAATATCCATATCTATAAACTATACATCCTCAAAATATATTTAACAGTAATAGTTAATACAATACAGCGGAATTACCAAAATACATAATTTACATTAATTCAAAACCAACGGCTAATCTAGAACCACTAGAAATCAGAACGTGTACTCTAGGTTCGACAAAACAAATTTCAGTTGAGCTCTCTAGTGCACTTCATACCTGCATTTTAAGAGGCAGTTTGAATGAAAAAGTGTAAGCTAATGCTTTAGTGAGTTCCTCTATGTGTGCAACAGTGTATATATAATGTAAAAGTTCTAACATACAAAATGCTCATGCAATGTTTGTAAATCATGTTTTTTCTTTCTTTTATGTATACGAAATAATAATAGGTTCTTCAGCTACTAGAAAACTAGAGGTTAAGAAATCCAGGTACAAGAAAACCAGATACCAACCGAACACCAGATACGCGCGATTTGCTACCTTATCCACCAGAAATCCAGGAGGTGAATCACAGAGTAGGGTACCTACTAGACCTGTATTCACCAAGATCTGACCATTCCGAGTTAAACCTCCTAACCCAGAATTGGCCAACCTCAATTAGTACTGCAGAGCTATACGCCAAAAGTCGTCAGCCCTTGCTTTCCCGACAATGGCGTAAGACATCTACAGCCTTGGGCCCACAAGAATAGTGTGTTTCAGAGTATTTCAGAATATCAACAATATCCATTAATTCCATTAGTTACAACTGGCCGGCCCGGGGTTTTATATTTGTAATGATAATTCTCAATATTAAATCGACACCCGGCCAGGGCCTATCTGAGAATGTATGCAACTTTATAAAAAACATGCAAGAATGATCAATGTCTAGTATACTGCTATACTGAAAGCAATTCTAAATTCAATACGAAATATATTTGGAACTCATGGGTTCCTAAATTCCAATTTAAACAGTTTAAGAAAGCTTGGAACTCACAGGCTCCTAAATTCCAATTTAGAAAGGTTTAAGAAAATAGGAACTCACCATATCATATTTAAAACTCCTAACTCCTTACGAATTATCAGGATGTTCCTGTTCGGCTCCTATCACAGAATAAGATTCACCAACCAAAATTACTTTGATGTCGACCAACAAATATGTCAAGCATTTCACAAACATTCTATCTTACACACAATCTCACCTATGTACTCATACAATTAGTGAATCAAATTAACTAGTCATTGATATTCAACACATGATATACCATTTCCATGTGTTAACATGATCAATTCCTTTAAAAGGTAAATTGATAAGATCTTCCTCTAAAGTAGTTTTCCCAACAATAATATCACAATTAACGTATACCATTTCTGCAATCTCACTATTACCCATGGGCGAACTAACCAACAATTTGTAGGGAAGCTTAAAAGGTATACAATTCAGATATTGAATAAAATGAGGTGCAACAAATGAGTGCGAAGAACCAGGATCTATCAATACTCGTGCTACTTGTGAAGATATAGTTAGCGTACCTTCCACTACGTTTCCATCGTCTATCATCTTTTCTCCATCCAAGGCAAACACGCGTGCCTTCACTTGTGGTCTTCCCGCCTTCTTTTTAGGTGCTGCTCGGGTTCCAACAGGTCTTGTATTAACATTTCCAGAGTTTGGATTATTTTGGAAACGACTCCTTGGGTTTGGGCATTAAATAGTGGTATGCCCAGAGCTTCCACATATTAGGCACAAATTCAACCTTCTGCGACATGTATCGTACATTTTCCCCTCTTTTCCACAATAGTTACACGATAGACTGTTCGACCGTTGTTGTGGCGGAAAATATTTACCTCTCTTTTGGCCTCCAACTTGGTTTGTAGACGGGCCATTAGTTCCCCGTTTCGGATATCGACTAGTTGTTGCTTGAAATTGTCGTTGGGCAGATATCACCTTATCACTTATCTCAGTTCGTGTAGCTGACTCAACAGCCGCTCCAAAATTCATAGGGGTAGTGGTGCCAAAGCTCTTTGTAGCTCAGGTCGGCGTCCTTTGGTGAATTGTCGTGTCTTAGTCTCGTCTGTGTTGATAAGACGCAGACAATACTTTGATAGTCGATTAAACTTAGCGACATATTGACTCACCGTCATCATTCCTTGACGAAGGTTTTGGAATTCATCTTCGCGTTGCTCTCTAATCCATCTTGGTATGAATTCCTTCTTAAATTCTTCTTGAAAGTTAAACCAGCTCCAGACCTTATTATCACATTCCTGAGCTTCCTACATTCTTAACCACCAGTCTTTTGCAGCTCCCCGGGGGAGAAAAGCTGCAAATGTTACTTTTCGTTCATCAGTATATCGCAAAATCTGATAGATATCTTCTAGACATTCAAGGAAAAGTTCAGCCTTAATTTCCTGTTCAGCTTCACCATAAAACTCAGCAGGTCGAAAATTTAAGAAGCGTTCCAACGCCTCGTCTTCCTCTTGTACCCTTGTTCTACCTGTTTGACGATGTTCCAAAGTCATTTCAAGTAAATCAGTCATTCTATTTATAGCTCTAGCCATCATGTTTTCGTCACCCTGAAGAGGAACAGATTCATGCATTGTTTCCTCTGAATGTGGTTCTTCAGGGTTATTTGTACGAGACCCTGGCCCACTAGCTGTCTTACGGGGATGACCCCTTCTAATTTTAGGAGCCATCTATACATTTCAAGAAAATTATAAATTAAAGCACATGTCATGTTATCCCCAAAATTAAGTAAAGAATAAATATATCATGTCAACAATTCATATTATCAATTGCAACTAGAACAGTTCATATGATCAATAGCAACTAGAACAGTTCATATTATCAATAGCAACTAGAACAGTTCACAAGAAAAATTTGTTTATAATACAATCCACGCTAATTTACATTTATATACATGAATTACATATTGTTTACAAAACGAGAAAAATAAACTACAATAAATAAAATCACACTTATCAACATTAAACACTATATACATACGCTAGGATGATTCTTATATACACATTCATCCTTTACTCGAACCATAACCTAAAACACTAACCGTTCGAATATCTCACAAACAAGCTGATACACTTATTCTAAGGGGCAGGTCTAGCAGATCTTGAAGAGGAGTCAGCCCACCATCGAGCACTCCTCCTCAACTTATCCATTTTTGCCATCGCCTCTACACAAAGAAATTCCATTTCCACGTACCATGCCCGATGCCAATGTGCATCCTGACGTGCCTTTTGGTCTCTATTTTCTAAGGTATTTCTCAGCTCCGCTACTTCTCTCTTACTGGCTTCCAACTTCTCTTCTAACTCCTCATTATAATAATGATAATATTGATTATCAAGTTCAAGATGTTCCTTAGTATCTTGAAGCTGATCTAACCAAAAGTTGGCGCGATCACAATTTCCACATAGAACATGGATAGGGGCTCTAACAGGGCTGGGAGTGGGAGATTTTGGATCTTCCAGTTCCACATATTCATTATCTGTAGTAGTTGCAACGGCTGGAAGTGCCAAAACGGATGGTTTTGGACTATCCTCTTTGGGAGGTGATAATGGTGGGTTTCTATAAGAAGATGACTCTACGAGTTCATTATTATTCACAGACCTCCTTCGCCGAGGAAAAACGGATGAACTTTTGGATACAATCTCTTTTCCCTTTTTACTCGTCAGCCTACAACATAACAAATCAAATAATTAGTTATATATGAATAAAAGAATACGATAAATAATAGTTATTCATAAAAGTCACAAAACATCCCACATATTCCCAATTCTTAATTCTCAACGAAAAAATAATATCATCGGTCCTTAAACTTACGCTCTGATACCATCTCTATATTTATTTTATTTATTTCTTTCTACTACTATTATTATTATTATAAAAGATTAAATGTGGGTCTCACAATTATCCTCCCCTAAAAGAAATTTTGTCCTCGAAATTAATTGTTAATACCTTGTTGTAATTCAGGGTACTTTTGTTGGATGTACTCTTCAATTTCCCAAGTGGCTTCTTCAATTCCATGGTGCTTCCATAGGACTTTAACCATCGGTATCCTTTTATTTCTCAACTCCTTTACACTCCTTTCCAAAATCTTTATCGGATTCTCTTCATAAGTCAAGTTCTGGCGTAAGTCTAAAGATTCCTTATTAAGAACATGGTCAGTAGCTGGATGATACTTCTTGAGTTGAGAAACATGGAACACGTCGTGCAATCCACCAAGTTCCACTGGTAATTCTAACTGATAAGCCACATTTCCAACTTTCCGAATTATCTTAAAGGGTCCAATAAATCTTGGACTGAGTTTTCCCCGTCGATTATGTTTAAACTTTCCTCTATGAGGTGTTAACTTTAAAAATACGGCATTGCCTTCCTCAAATTCAAGATCCCGTCGGCGATTATCAGCATAACTTTTCTGACGACTTTGTACTGCAAGTAACCGTTCTCGGATAAGCTTAACCTTACCATTCATTTCCTCCATTTCAGGTAAAATATGTTCTTCTTTCAAGGTTTGTCGTTCACCAACTTCTCCCCAGTATAATGGTGTCCTGCATTTTCGTCCATACAATGTCTCATATGGTGGCATTCCGATTGAAGACTGATAGCTATTATTATATGCGAACTCCGCAAATGCCACATTATCCACCCATTTGTTTCCAAATTCCAATACACAAGCTCGCAACATATCTTCTAATATCTGAATGGTTCGTTCTGATTGCCCATCAGTCTGTGGGTGTGTTGCAGTACTAAAACTCAACGAAGTACCAAGAGCCTTTTGAAACTTGGGCAAAAACCGTGATGTGAATCTAGCATCTCTATCTGAAATAATGGTCAAAGGTACACCATGTAATCGTACAATCTCCTCGATGTAGAGTTGAGTCAATTTATCTAATGAGTAGGTCATGCTCACTGGAATGAAATGTGTTGACTTAGTTAATCTGTTAACGACAACCCAAATTGCATCTTTATTACCTTTAGACTGAGGTAGTCCACACACAAAGTCCATAGTCCATAGTTAATCTGATAAAGATTTTGGAAAGGAGTGTAAAGGAGTTGAGAAATAAAAGGATACCGATGGTTAAACTCCTATGAAAGCACCATGGAATTGAAGAAGCCACTTGGGAAATTGAAGAGTACATCCAACAAAAGTACCCTGAATTACAACAAGGTATTAACAATTAATTTCGAGGAAGAAATTTCTTTTAGGGGAGGATAATTGTGAGACCCACATTTAAGATTTTATAATAATAATATTAGTAGTAGAAAGAAATAAATAAAATAAATATAGGAGGACTTGTATTGCAAATTTTAATAGTTGAGGGATGGAAATTGTAAATAGTATATTTGGGGTGAGTCATATGAACACTTGTAAAAATTTTGGGGCGTTTCTTTCCACCTCCTGTTTCCTAACCGTACAAGCCATCGTCTTCTCCAGAATTTTTTTTTCTTTTCTGTAACTCTTTCCTATGTCTTTTCTCTCTCTATCTCTCTCTCTCTCGGATTTCCTTCCCCCTTCAATCTTTTTTCTCTCAATTCTCCAATCAATCTTATTCACGAAATCAAATACTCCATTTTCACATAACCTTCAAGGTTCTAGATTTTTAATTTTGGTAAGTAGAGTTATTAATTTTATTTGAGTTTCTAATATTAGTTGAAATTCATGTTTTCTATTTGATTGGGTAAAGGATTGAATGATAGTTAGGAAATTAAAAATAAAATTGTGAAGGTGGTTTCTCTGTTTCGGCTCCTCTATTTTTTTCTGACTGCCTCAGTTTCTTTCTTTTTTTTCTTGTTTCTGTTTTCTTTTATTGTTCGTGATTCTGTTCTTGTATTAGCTTTTTTGTTTTTGAATTCCTTGGAATGTATCTATGTTTCTTCTGATTCTTTTCTCTGTTTCTGATTGTTCTGTTTTATGATTTTTCTTGTTTTCATGCTTCTGTTTTGATTAGCATATTTTGGAAAGAAGAATTTTAATATATAAATGGTTATGTTTCCTCTGTTCTTGGTTTCTAAATGCTACTGTTCTAATTGTACTATCTGTGGCATATCTCTAATTAGTTTTATAATGCTTTTTACACTACTACCTATATCATTCTGCTGCACCAGATTCTTTTGTTGATTGAGATTTGTTTTGGTTCAGTTTGTATATGTGTATTGTTGTATATGTTGCTTCTCCAATGATCATTCATTTGCCATGAATTTGCTTTTTGTTTCTTGGGAATCAATAGTTCTTATAGGATCCGGACTGCTCTTGAATCTATATGTTGTACTTCTTATTTCTGATTCTTTTACTAGTTTTGGGACAATAGGCTTAGTAATATGAGTCCTTGTTTTCTCTGTTTTCAGTTTTAACTGCTGTTGCTCAATGATATCAAACACAAAAAATGTTAAAAAAAAATGACCTTTTTCAATGAAACCAGAGAGTGCCGTTGAGACTTTTTAGTTGTGACTATTATGAGGTGTGAGAATAAGAGAATCAGATCCTAACCCTAATTTAAATCTAATAAAACAACTAACTCATATAATATATTAATTGTAATTAAATTAAATTTAGTAAAACAAATTATGTCAATATACCATTTTTTAAAAATAAAAAATAAAAATTTAGATAGGTACATAATGCGGTTTGCGGTGCGATATAACTTAAAATTCTCTAAACTGCGACCGCACCGAAAATTAATTTGCGGTAACTAAAACCGTATTTAACCGCACCATAATTGACCAAACACCGCACCGTACACCAAACTTAAATTTGGTGTGATGCGGTTTTCGATTAAAACCGATTAATGAACACCCCTCACGTAGAGGAGTAGTTAATTAGACGTGGAATTGAAATTGGAATAAATTTAGAATTTTATTGGAATTAAGAAAGTTACTATAACATAATTAAAAGAGAGAAAAGAGAGATTAAGGAATTACATTAGGAAAAGAAATAAAATTAAATTAAAAAGAAAAGTGAAATAAACGTGAGATTAAGAAAATAAAGGAATGGGAATCGGGTAGCCCAAGTGGTAAGGCTACTCGAACACGGGGCGGAGGTCCCGTGTTCGATTCCTATATCTCTCCATAATGGGGCAAATAATTTCTCCTCCTTATGAGGCTTATCTTCCCTCCCCGTGCATGGGGCATGCTTCAATCTTCCCTATCTAGGGTACTCTCCGCTCTTCCCCTTCGGGCGCTAAAAAAATAAAAAATAAAAAATAAAGGAATTGAACAGAATAAAAAAGAAAAATGAAAAAAATAAAATTGTGGGGAAATGTGCGCACAAACAAAAAGAAAAGAAAAAGAAAAGAAAGCAGCAGTAGCCGCCAAGAAGAAAAGGAAAGAAAATTTTGAGAACTCAACCTTCTGCCCAGAATTTTCAGAAGACGGTTAAGTGCCTACCGGAATACATTTTCGACCCACAACATATCAAATCGAAGATAATCAAAACACATTCGAGTGAACGCAGACCGAACTCAATTTGAGAATCGCAGCAGAAAGTTATCGCACCCGCGAGTGAATCTGCCCGAGCTGATTTCGGGTTTACCCTTGTTTTTTCCTACGTAACGAGTAAGGAACCAACCCCTCGGTTATTTTCCGTCTTAAATTATGTTGTGTACTGTTATGGAGTTGTTTAAGAACTAATTGGGCATGAATATTTTCATAAATTGTTGGAATTATGATCAATTGCATGTTTTTGTGTTTATTGTTTGGTTTATTGAATTGCTACCCTTAATTGTTTTAATTATATTTGCATATTTAATCCGAATTTCAATTGTTGTTATCTAATTGTGATATATATTCTGCATTGTATATCTGCGTTTGAATTGTGGATCGTTGGGGTCATTACTGTACTTGCCTTATTGTTGTTATTATTTGGGTCGTCGCCGTTTCAGTCCTATCTGGTTATGGTCGACCGAGTCGTCGCCTCCTGTTGAGCTCTTGTCTAGGAACAACTAGTTAGCAGGATACGTTCGAAGAGCTAGCACTCGCTCCTCGTTTCGTCGCGTGGATACCCGTAGGGAAGGCTCTTTGGTGGCAGTAGCACACATTCGGAAAGACAGAATCTTTAGCCGAAAAAACATAAGTCTTTTTCGTATTTTTCGATTCCTATGCTATGAGCGGATCCTTCAGGGGATGACTTATTGGTGTTTATAACGATTTTCTGCCCATGAATCCCATCAGTACCGTTACCTTATATACACGGCAAAGTATATGGGATAAGATATTGCCCCTTCAATGGTCAATTTTTCTTTGGAAGTTACTTAATCGTTTTCTCCCGATGGAAGAATGTTTTATGAAGATATGGTTTCAACCTTGCTGCAAGATGTTCTTGTGGTAAGGGGGTACGGATTCGGTGACACATGTTTTCTTGGAGTGCCAGTTGGTGAAACACTTATGGCAGTTTGCTGCGGGGCGTGCGAATTGTGTGATCCCAGAAAAAGGGTGGCTTACCCTAACGACAATGTTGATGAACTGGTAGATGATAGGAAAAGGGCGGAATCACAGCAGCTCTTGCTTCTTTCGATAATGGTTGTTTGGATACCTTGGAAATCAAGGTGTAAATTATTTTTTGATGGCAAACGAACGACAAAGAGGCTGCTCTGTTTGGAATTTGATAACCAACTGGCAATGGTTACCGAAGCTCGCAGGATAATCTTCCAGCGGCATAAAAAGGACACTCACCGGGTTCACATTGTTCGGTGGAAGGATTATGATTGCAAATCAAAATCTATTATTTTGAGCAAAGACGGCGCTGCTCGATGGGATTAATGCATTGCTCAATGGGCTTCAATTGACTAATTCAATATGGAAGAAGGTGGACTTGGAACAGACAGACTCTCAAATACCAGTGAATGCTGTAACGCAACGTAAGATCTCTAATTGGGCGATTGATGATTGTTTTCAAGCATTTTTTCCCCTCACATTGGGCGTCCCCATCACACTTATTGAGAGGCTAATAAGGTAGCTGATTTGTAGCCAACATTAGTTGTGATACACAAAATTCATTGTATTATTACAGTTTTGATGTACTCCCTTTAGGGGCTAGGGTTTACTTGGATTGGACCGAAAAGGAACACCCTGCTTTGCGGATCCCCTGATCAGATTTTGTAGCTCAAGAATTCCAATTAATAAAATCTTTACTATTTTGAAAGAAAAAAAAAAACAAGTGCAACCTAATTGTAGTTGCATAAATATCAGTTAAACTTCACATCCTTCTAGGTCTTTCACTTGATTCCTCTTAGAAATAGGAGATGAAATTGACGACAGAGGTGGTGTAACATTTTGTAACGAAATCATTGACTCCTCATTTTCTTCTTCAAAATATGGGGAAAATCATAATTTATTTTCGCTGGAGTCTCCCAATTCCATGTAGCATTTTCATCAAATTCAATATCACGACTTGTCACAACTTTCCAACTGATGGGGTTATACAATCTGTAGCCTTTGGAATGTGGATTATAACCCAAAAATATATGTTTAACATTTCGATCGCCAAGCTTTGAGAGTTGTTGCTGAGGCACATGTGCATATGCAATGCTTCCAAAAACCCTTAAATGATGTACACTAGGTTGTCTACCCATGCCATGCTTCTTGTGGAGCTTGGTCTTTGACATTTATTGTTGGGGATCGGTTGGATAAATAGACTGCACAGGAAACAGCTTCAGCCAAAATTCTTTAGGCATGTTTTTGGCTTTTAGCATGCATCTCGCCATGTTGAGAATAGTTCAATTCTTGCATTGACACACTCCATTTTTTTGAGGAGATCTATGAATCGTTAGAGGACGACGAATCCATTAGCAATGCAGAAATTATTAAATTATGTGAAGGTGAATTCCCCTCCTCTATTAAAGCGCAGAGCTTTAATCTGATATCCACTATCTTTTTCTGCAAGTGCCTTGGCATTTTTTAAAGCTACAAAAGCTTATGACTCTTGTTAAAGAAAATACACCCAAATTTTTCGAGTAAAGTCATCAATAAAGAGAACAAAATATTTATTCTTACCAATTGAAGGTGGATCCATCGGCCCGCATACATCAGTATGAACAAGTTGGAGAGGTTCAGTTGCTCTTGGCATGGCAGCTTTTGGAAAACTCCTTCTTGAATGTGTTCCTAGAAGACAAGCTCACAAAGATGATTAGGATGATTGATTAAAGGAAATCCTAGCACCATCTTCTTTTCTCCCATAGCCTTGAGAGAATTAAAGTTCAAACGGCCAATCTAGCACCATCTTCTTTTCTCCCATAGCCTTGAGAGAATTAAAGTTCAAACGGCCAAATCTCATGTTCCATTGCCATGCTTCGTCTTGAGAATTTACCTTCAAGCATTTTTCTTCAATTGTCTAAATGTTTAATTTAAAAATTCTATTTCTTGACATAGGCATTAGCAACCAAAATATTATTTTGATCTCTAAGCCAAAAACTTCTATTTTTAATGAGAATTTCATTATTATTTTTAAGAAGTTGGTCTAAACTCAAAATATTGCATTTCAATTTAGGCAGATGATAAACATCTTTGATCACCTTATGACTCCCGTCTTTAGAGGAGATGAGAATCGTACATTTTCCTTCAATAGAAATCTTTGAAGAATATCCAAAAGAGACATTGCTTTCACTTTATAAACAAACTCCAAAAAGGCCTCCTTGTTTCCACACATGTGATTACTTGCACCATTTTCTAGATACCAGAATTTGGGCCATGGTCTTTTTTTCTTCAAGTGATAGAAGAAAAGCTGATTCCTCAACTTCTTTCTTTTCTTCAGCGAGATTGGCCTTCTCTGTAACATTATTAACATCTCTGCATTCAAAAGAATAATGACCCATTTTATGTCAACTGTAACATTCAACTTTAGACTTGTCATACCTTCTTTCATTTGGATTCGAATAATGACCACGTCCCTTTCCTCTTGATCTTCCATGCCCTTTTGTAGTTGGTTGATATCTCTCCTCATTGTTGAAGTTATCTCATCTTCCTCTACCACCTTCAATCGTTCAACTTTCCTTGCAACTTGTACATCCCTGAATTTTCTATTTCCTCCGCCCAACTATGTATAACCACATTCATGAAAGTATTATGTTCGACCCACATAGCCTGGAACACAAACTCCAAGCCCTCTCCTTTCAATATTTAGCCGAATGGTTAGGAGTAACGGACAATGATCTAAATCTGTTCGTGATAAATGCTCCACTTTTTTTTCTTGAAACAATGTATTCCACTCCGTATTCACTAAAATCCTATCCAACCGCCTATGCAATGGCCGAGCTCCCCCCTCCACACCATGCATATGGACTTCCCAAGCTTGGTACCTCCAAAAGACCACCGTCATTAACAGATTCCATAAACTCACTAATTAGAATCATAGCAGGAATAGACCCCATGCTCTCCGACAATCTCATCATCACATTAAAATCCCTGGTGTCCATTATGCCCCTGAAACAATCTCAGTTCCTGCCATAAATCTCTACTCTAAATATAAGAACATTTTGCATGTATGAAAGAACAAAAGACAGGCACACCAGAAAAGGAATCAACACGAACATGCACCACCTGTTCCATATCCCCCAATACCTCCACCTTCAAACCACCACTCCACATAATCCAAATTTTGCTCAAACAATTACCATAACAATAATCAAAACCAAGCCTATATGTGTACATTTTCAATTCATCTAAACCAATTATTGACTCCAACAGTACCAGAAAATCCAAAGCATGTGAAATTTTCAAGACATATGCTAGACAATGTCCTATCATTCGTTATTCCCCTTATATTCCAAAAATTAGTTAAGATATAAGTAGCTCAAATCAAGCTAGCTATTGAGAAGTAGATGTGCCCTTTTGAGCCACACGAGGAGACCGCCGCAATGGCACATCAATGGAAGGGCGATTATATGTTACCTCATGCTACCTTAGGACCACTGGAAGGGCCAAATCAATGGAATTTATTGGGATGGTTATTGAAATTTGCTCTGCATCTGACGCCACGGGTTCCCTGTTTCAGCACCTACTGTCGGTTCAACTGTCAAACTCGGCTCAGCCCCAGTATAGCCCGCTTCTATGACCCGGACACTCAATTGATCAGAACTGCCGCCTGTGGACTTCCGCCTCTGTTCCGACTGCTTGCTCGGCCACCACACCCTGATCAACATAGACCTGCACCACCTCCACCATTTCAAATGCAAAATTTCGCAGAGATTCCTTTTCCAAATCACGGGATACTTGTGGAAGATCCCATTTTCCTTCCGAGACAACTTTCCGTGATTCTAAGACTGGCGAATATCCTATAGTCCCTACACCAATGTCATCGTTGCTGTTGATATTTTTCACTCGCTCTAAAGAAGACTCAATAGGTTCATCGTCCACCACAGTAAATATTATTGGACCTCCTGCAGAGTAACCCCTAGGACTTTTGTCTCCTCCATAGTTTTCTAGCTTTCCTTTTGCACTTCCGTAACAATTGTCGTAACACCACCATCCGGCAAAGTCTTTCCGGTGGGCTTCCATATTTCTGTAACAACCTGGCCTGGCAGAACCACCACAGTGTTCTTAGTGCCCTCAGGCCCTTTAGGAGGCGAATTTTCATTAATTTTCTTTTTTCCCCTTTCTGCAACCTTTTGTGCTGCCCTTTGATCCCCAATTACTGATTGGCAGTTTCCCTGTGCGTGCCCAATTTTCATACAACACGTACAATAATCTGGCAAATCATCGTATGTGATTGGTTGCTAGAATCGCTTTCCAGTTTTTGCATGCGTAATTCTAATCCGATTAGGCAATTCACTCAACAAATCCACCTCCACGCAAACTTTTGCCACACTTCGACGAGAAACATTCTCCGTTGGAGCATCTAATGTCAATGGATTTCCAACTGCCTTGGCTAGCGATAATAATTTAGCCTTATTAAAAAGATGAATTGAGAGACCTTCAAATCCGATCCAAACTGGGACGACCGATGATTCTTCATACACATTGAAATCATACATCCATTTAAACACTCTCATAGTTAATCCACAAAAAATCCAACATCCCTGTCTCCATAGCCTGCAATAGCCCTCTTAAAAATCAAATAATTACATGTCTAGGATTCATCCATCAGATCCAAAAAAATTCCCTTAAAACCAACTATGTGGAAAGATTTTTGAATCGATTCCATATTGGGGGCATGGTTCTCGTATAGTTTTGATAAATCTAAACTACTGTAATTACATACATGTAATTTTTTTGGCTACGGTCATTAATCAATAAAAGCTACATTATTTTAAAAACAATTCTCAACTACTGATTTTCATTTAAACAGTTAAAGAAATTTATTTTCTCCTTGAAAATAGCTATTATTAAGAAACAAATGTAATTACTATTTCAATTTAAGGCTTAATCGTCGGATCAAATTGACCTGACAACAAATAATCAATCGATATAAGCCGAGAAAAAAGAGTTTACCCGGGGCTTTTGCTTACGTTATTTTTGGCGTGTAATTTATTTTTGCATGACTAAGTGCATATGCCTAATTTATTTCGTGTGATTATGTGACTACGTGTCCATTTATTTTTATAACATGTTGCATGTTATATTTGTGTACGTTTGTTGAGGGGCATTTTGCACGCGTATCGTAGTTGGGGGACTTAAATGTGATTCACTTAAATGAGTAGTTAATTAGACGTGGAATTGGAATTGGGATTAATTAGGAATTTTATTGGGATTAGGAAAATTACTATAACATAATTACAATAAATAAAAGAGAGAGTAGGGAATTACATTAGGAAAATAAATAAAAGACAATTAAAAAAAAAAGTGAAACAAACGTGAGATTAAGAAAATTAGGGAATTAAATAGAATAAAAATGCAAAAAAGGAAACAGAAAATCGTGGGATTGATGAGCATGGGGAAACGTGCGCACAAACAAAAACAAAAGAAAAGAAAGAAACAGTAGTTGCCAAGAAGAAAAACAAAGAAAATTTTGAGAACTCAACATTCTCCCCAGAACTTTGAGAAGACGATTGAGGGGGATACCGGCGTAAGTTTTCATCCCACAACATATCAAATCAAAGTTAATCAAAAGACCTTCAAGTGAGTGCAGATGGAATACAAATCGGGAATCGTAGCAGAAAGTTATCGCCCCCGCAAGTGAATCTGCCCGGGCTTATTTCGGGTTTACCCTTGTTTTGGCCTTTGTAACGAGTAATGATCCAACCCCTCTGTTATTTTCCATCTGAAATCGTTTATGTTGGGTACTGTTATGGAAGTGTTTAAGAAGTAATTGGGCATGAATATTTGCATAAATTGTTGGAATTACGATCAATTGAATGTTTTGTGTTTATCGTTTGGTTTATTGAATTGTGGCATATATAATCGGGAATATATATGCATATATAATCTGAATTTCAATTCTTGTTATCTAACTGTGATATATATTCTGAATTGTGTATCTGCGTTGTGAATTGTGGATCACCGGGGTCATTATTGTACTTGCCTTATTGTTGTTATTATTTAGGTCCTCGTCGTTTCAGTCCTATCTGGTTATGGTCGACCGAGTCGTCGCCCCCTATTGAGCTCTTCTCTAGGAACAACTAGTTAGCAAGATCCATTCGACTATACATGTATATCTATTATGTTCTGACTCTATGGTCCCAAGAGATCTTCTGTTCTGTTCTGTTCTGGGCCTTCACATGATGAGGCAAACATTGGGACGACAGTGGTTTCGTGGAGTCTCGGGTGGGGAATGATGATTCGTCGTTCGGGGTCCTACCAAACCCACGTGTTGTTCTGATCCGTCCTAGTTTTGTTTAAAACTAGGACCACTACATTTCTTGCAGATTAGGAGTGATTAGATGATTGAGCTCATGTGGTGGGATTGTCATGTCGTTGCAGTAGAAATGTTATGAGTGTCTAAACGATGTTGTGATCATGTGTACCGTATGGGCAATGCGTGGTGTTTGTCATTCACTCGGTTATGTAAGGTTTAGATGTGAAGAATGTGACTATCTAGCTTAACAATTGTTTTCAACTTGTTTGGTTATTGTTCATATTATATTTGATCGTCTGACACAACTATCTATCTGTAGTGTATGAGTAGTATGGGATGCTCATAGCATGATTTACGATATGTGATGTCATATTTTAATGAAGATGTGGGATTTTATTGATTAAAGGCCCAAAAGGAAAATGTACATATGTAGCCATCTCAAAAGAGGATGACTAAGATTCAAAAGAAGGACAATCAAATTTGCCTAATATATGCCGTCCCTAAAAAAACCTAATGGAGCAAGCCTCGTATCGCCATAGGTAAATGAGGAAGAGCCATATAAGTTTTTGTTATTTTTGTATCACATGCTCGTTTGCCAAGCTATCAGCGACCTTGTTAGCCTCGCGATAAATGTGTTTCGATGTTCTTGCGCCAAAAAGCCGAAGAAGTAGTTGAAATAATGAGTCTAACCGCCAAGCTCCGATGTGTTGCCGATACAATGCATCACTTAGAAATTTTGAATTAGTTTGGACCTGCAACATAGTATATCCTAAGCGATCTGCGAGTTGAAGGCCAATGATCATCGCTTCAACCTCCTCTTCAAAGTTTGTAATTTGAAGCCACTAAAAGTGAGAGAACACCGCAATGAAATTCCCATTTGGATACCTGATTATGCCTCCGGCCCCAACAATGCAGGGATTTCCCCGAGACGCACCATCCACATTCAAATCCACTTAACCGCTTGAACTCGTTGCTGAGACACCATGTTGGGGAACATTCGCCAGAAAATATAGTCCATAGGCTCGCGGCAAGTAACAGAGGCCGTACATAGAATTCATATTCCTTAATCACGCTTCGTTTGGTGGGTCGGATCCCATCGAAAATAAAACTACACCTAGATCGCCATAAACACCAACAAGAACTTGCAGAAAGGATAATATGTATATAATGCCATTTGCCCTTTCCCCTCCATCAGAGAAATTTTAAAAAAGAAATAGAGCAATCATACCTTTTCTCTTGCAAATTGATCCCTATCGAAGAACACACATGTTGCCAAAGAGCCTTCGCCAGATCACAATGTAGAAAAGTATGAGAAAAGTTCTCAACGTCATTTTTGCAAGAACAATAGGAGACCAGTGACACTCCCCATTTCTGTCGTACATCATCAAGAGCGAAGAATCAATTAAATAGCTTCCACAAAAAGACTCTTAAATCGAGATGAATGATTGTAGACCATATATCTCGGCGAGAGAGTTGGATAACATCATATGGGTTCAAAAAAGATATTACGGAAGAGATGGTGAAATTTCCTTATGGCTTCAGTTTCCAGATAGGAATATCATTCCCAGATTCGCGGAGCAAGAGGCCTATATGTTGTTCATCCATGCTTCTAGCCCTTAACAAACATTTCCAAACCGGTCGGATCAAGTGGGGTGGAAGGGACCAATGAGGGAGTGTGTGTGCGATAAAATTTGCTGGTCATAAAATCTCGCCATAGAGAATTGGTGGTCCGGAAACACCACCAGACCTTGCACGAAAAAGCTTGATGATAAGTAGAAAGGGAGTGAAGTCCCAAACCGTTATGTAGTTTATCTTGGCATAAACAATTCTAGGACATCCAGTGCCTATTGTTACCAAATTGAGAGCTACCCCATAAAAAATTAGCAAGTATCCTTTCTATATCAGGAAGTACCTATTTGGGGGGATTCATTACCGTAAGTGTGTGGAGGATCATGGAAGTTAAGACATGAGGTATCAGAAAAAAGTGTCCCCAAAGCCGAGTAACTTACGCTGCCAGCCATTGACCCTTGTCGAGATTCGATCAACAATGGGAGAGAAATAAACTACTATTGCCCGACCCGAGTATAACGGGCACCCGAGATAAGTGAGGGGAAATTGGCCTTGTGTATACCCGGTTACCCGCCTGGTCATAAGTAATTGCCTTTGCTGAACTCATCCCGATACATAGAAGCAACTCTTATTCTCATTGACCTTTTGACCAGACGATGTTTCATATTTTTTTATAAAGGAAATAAGTTTCTGAAGTCCTCTTTTTCCTCCATTAACAAAAATTACCATATCATCCGCATATGCCAAATGTGAAGTAATAATACTTGTTCGAGGACCATATAAGGTGAGATGCTTCCATTAAGCACAAGACGATCCAATCCCTTTGAAAAGGAAATGATAAAGAGTAAAGGGGATAACATATCGCCCTGCTTCACTCCTCTTCCTGAGCGGAAAAAACAATAAGGGCTGCCATTAATGAGGACCGAAAACCAATTATTTTCCAATAAGTTGCTAATCATACCAATGAAATGGGCGCTAAATCCAAATCGCTGAAGCACAACAACAATAAAGGAGTGAGACATGTGGTCAACGGCCTTCATCATGTCTAACTTGTTAATCATATTTCCTCCACGAACCTTTTTATCTAAAGAACCCACCATTTCCATTGCCATCAAAACGTTATATGTGATTACCCGGCCCTTGATAAAACAAGATTGTTGACAACTGAGAAGAGATCCCAATAGTGGAGACAAATGATTTACAATGACCTTTGAAATAATTTGCTAGAGAAAGTACATAAAGAGATTGGGCGAAACTCACCAAAGCTTTCCGAATTGTCAACTTTCGGGATTAATATGATGAGCGAGCTGGACATAGATTTAGGAAATGGAATACCTGCCCAAAAGTCTCTCACAGCCTGAGCCACGTCATCCCCAACTATATCCCAGCAAGATTGGAAAAATCGTCCCGAGAATCCATCATGCCCCGCAACACTTGAAGGACTCAGGCCAAAGACAGCTGCACAGATCACTGCTTTGTCAAGTAAGAGGCCGAGGGAGGTGTTGATGTCAGCCGATACCAAGAAGGGAATAGAGGCAAGAATCTTCGGGTCTGGTTGTGGCGTCAGATCAAATGCAAAAAGGTTCATAAAGAATTGTGCTCCTCTTTAGCTTTTTGTGTCTTGGTTAGTGATCCAAGAACCATCCGGCAATTTAAGGAGAGTATGCACATGCGCTTTTTTCTGTTCTGACAATAAGAATGAATTTTTTTTTGTTAGCATCTCTATGCGCCTTTGCCTAGATTTGTACCTCCAAAAGATTTCTTTAAGTGCAAGGTTCTTTGCATGAGTCTCCTTTTCCTTGACTAGAGCCGCATGTGAGATGGGATTAGGGGAAAGATCATAAGCCGCTTCAATTGCTTCCAATTCCGATTATGAGGCTTTAAGAAGTGATGGGACATGGCCGAATGATATGTGATTCCATGATCCCAAATACATTTTGAGTCTTTTTAATTTTCCTTGAAAAATTTGTAACCTAGAAGCAACCACGTCCACTGCCCAAGATTCCTTTACCACCCTTAAGAAATCTGCATGTTTGAGCCATATGTCCTGAAATCGAAATGCTGACCCACGTTTTTCTTGGTTTAATCCGGCAGCAACCAACAAGGGACAATGCTCCGAAATTGTTTTGGAAAGATGAGAAACTTGCGTGATCTTAAAAAGATTATTCCACTGTGTGTTGACAACGATACGGTCTAGACGGTGATGCAAAGGCCGAACTCCATCCCTGGACCATGTGAATTCACTGCCCGGACTAGGAATTTCCTATAATCCACAATCACTGATAGTATCCGCCAATTCCTACATCGGTAAAAGAGCTGGAATGGACCCTTAGCTTTCAGATATACGAAGAACCTCATTGAATTCTCCTCCAATTAACCAAGGATGATCATCATGTGACATATGAAAATTGCTTAAGTCATTCCAAAGAATTCTTCTCTGCACATAAGAGCATTTGGCATACACAATAGAACAACCCGAGTATGAGTTAATCTGAGAATGTAGCACTTGATCTAAATCTTGCAAAATATCCAGCCCAAAATGACTATCCCACAGCAACCAAATTTTGCTAGAAGAATTGCCAAAATAATTATCAAAACCCAAAGCGAGAATAAACAGGCAAATCATCAAGACTAACCATAGGTTCCAAGACTGCAACAAAATTCAAACGATGGTCTCGTTTAAGCTGACGAAGACTAGAGATAGTACTATTGTTTGCAATACCCCCTATATTCCAAATTATACAAATCATTAAAACATAAAAGGATAGTTGCAAAAGTAGCACAATGCTAACAATTATGAGAGTCAGGACCCTTAAGGGCCAGACGGGTCGAGTGTCTTACTTGTATAATTTCATCTTTTTTCTTTTGCCTCTTGCAACGGTGCCTTGGTGTTGTCCATCGGTTTAGGGTTCGTGATTGACTGAGGAGGTTTTTGACAGCTTCCATGCCTGTGACCTATTCTCCTACAACGTAAAAAATATTCTGGTAATTCATCATATGTAATAGGTTACCAATACCCCTTACTTGTGTTTTCATGAGTTATACGGATTCGATGTGGCAATTCTTGCAAGAGATCTATTTCCAAACATACCTTTGCAATACTCGGGCATGTAGCATTTGCGGTCGGAGCATCCAATGCAAGTTGGCGGCCTACCGCTTGAGCCAACAAAAATAGCTTGGATTTATTGTATAAATGTATAGGCAAACCCTCAAATCAAATCCAAACTGGTACAATGGACAGTGATGTCAGATTTGATTGAGTATAATTTGAACATGTTATGGGAGAGTTTTTTATATGGTTCAATATATGGTTGGAGTCTAAAACGTGCATTTTGGGTTGGGAATGTTTTGGCAAAGTTTTTAACAGAATGATGATTTGGGCAGCCCGTATATTAATAAGGGATAAAAAAGATAATATTTTCTAAAAAGGGCAAAAGTGGCTAAGAACAAATAATTTAGGGACCCAAAAGAAAAAATCCTCCGATAATTTACGAAGAGAAATCCCCCATATTCAGTACCAACAATTTACCCAACTAGCATAAATAGCAAAAACTTATGAGGCATCCACCCCTACTCTAATTTGTCTTATGTCTAATTGATGATTTTGGATTAGTATAAATGATTATTTCAGTTGAATGATGAGCTTGTATTTCAGTTGGATTGGTATAATTTTTAGACATTTTCAACTTATTTCCATAGAAGATTGATATGACTTGTTTTTTGACATTTTCAGTTGGATTGGCGGTGACCACGGAAGGGAGATATGGAAAACAGAAGAGGGGAGATGAATTTAGGAAGAAGATGAAAAATAAATACTTTTTTAATCTTAGAGAGAGAAAATACTATTTTACCCCAATTTTTAGAGCATGTGCACGATACGTGCTTGATTTGACCAGATTCTGCCACGAAAGTGGTGGTAAGGATTTTTAGGCTACCCATAAATATTTGGAGAATTCTTTAAATCGAAAAAAACAAACTACGACTATCGAGGAGAACGTAAAATAATTGGGCGACGAATTGAGTTGTTTTCTCTTACATAAAATGAGACATTTTTTTATGACAACTTATTTTTATTTCTTTTGTGGATAGAATATCATCACGACTACATTGTAGAACGCCTTAAACTCCAAGACATATATAATACTTTTTGGACAAGTGTTGCATGCATTTGAATATATGTTAAATCCATGCAACTTGTGTTCTCTCCTTATGAACACATACCGTAAGGATGCAAAAAGTGTTTTATCCTGATGAGCATGTCCTTAGACAAATAGCACTTGTCTTACATAACAGATGTCTGAAAATCACAATAGATGTCCTTGCTAAAAAATCTTGAACTGCTAATTGTTTTTATCTAACGGCCCAGAGCAGTCAAATATTTTCAGCATGTTCCGAATTTTGACTGTCAAGTATCATAACCAAATGGATAACACATATTGGTGTACATTAATCGTTTTAATAAAAAACCGCACATATTCGAGAGTGAACCACTGTGCTAGAAGATATGTACTCGAAAGTAGTATTTCATTCTTATTAAGAACATTTCCATAACCCTCTATGCGCATATTATACATAGGTTGACCAATGATGCTAGTGAGAAGAAATAATAGCCAAACAGGTCATCAACGTATTTGCGCTTAACCACTTTCATAATTTTTAGCAAAGTTTAACTTTTTTGGTCACCAATGTTTTTACGGCCAGCCATTTTGGTCATTCCGTCCAAAATATTGAAAATATCGTTAAAATTTATGACATGACTAAACGTTTCTCTCATTATCTCTCTTCGAAGAGTATTTTTGGAAATCAATAATTCCCCTGAATCAGCTAACCCAGCCCCATTTTAAAACAAAGACCAATTTTCCCCCAAATTTTCAATTTGGGGGAGAAAATGGATCTTTAATTTACAAATGGGGTTGGGTTAAATGATTAAGGGTGCGAGAATTATTGGTTTCCAAAAATACCCTTCGAAGATTCAGAGGATGAGAGAAACGTTTGGCCATGTCATCAATTTTAACGATTTTTTCAAATTTTTGGACGGAATGACCAAAATGGATGCCCGTAAAAACATTGGTGACTAAAAAAGTTAAACTTTGTTAAAAATGATGAAAGGGGAGTTAATATGTGCAAGTATTTCGCTCTTATTAAGGGAATTTCCCTTTAAATACCGCTCTCTAGGACTAAAACTCAAAAATTATTCACTATCTCATCCGCGTATCTAGGTTGTAATTCACAACCTCGTCTAAACTAATTGTTTGTCCTACAATTGGCAGTCAAACAACGACTCCAGTCAAGAAAATTAAAAAGTGTGGGTCTCAAGTCGCCATCTCTCAACTAAAGCAGTGACTTGGTCATAGTCAACTACCTATGCGGCTTAACCCTCCAAATCATATTCTATCTATCGTATTGATCATTTCTTTATTACTCTTTCCTATATGTTAGCCAAAGTATGTTGTCACAACGAATGAAATCAAGAGGGTTATTAAGTCTCAATTTAATTGTATTGTCCCATATAGTGTTGGAATAATGAACACATTGTTGATATAAGACATTCGTGTTTAGATGTCAAGGATAGACATACGCAGGTGTCATAGACATATTCTCCATCTAATCATAAATTACATAATAAAAAAACGCAAAAAAAAAAAATATATTGAAACATAAATTACATAATTAAAAAAAATTACAAAAAGAATTAAAAAAATTGAGATGGAGACTAAAGATATTACTTGAGATGGAGATCAATGGATGTTAAAATTTGGGAATGAAGGAAGAATAAAGACGTATTGTTGCAATCCGTCTTCTTTAGGGGTGGCAACGACTAGTAGCGAAACCGAGACGAGGCGACGAGAGAAGGTTGTGTGTGTTTGTTGTTTCTATTATGCATTCTGCTGAATTGGGGAGTATATTAGGGCTTGAAGAACGAATTTAATGAATTCGTCTTCATCTTATTTGTAAAACAAAATTCACGTCAGATGAAGACGGATCCGTCCTTCAGTAAGGATAGTTTCTGTCAGTCATTGTCAAAACAATCCCTCCCCAAAATGACACTACCATGAACGAACCTTTCTCCATAAATAAGACTATTCTTATAAAAAAAAAAACTCTTATGCATGTAATTTAGAGTTGTCTCGACTCATTTACTGCTATGTTGCATTGTTTAAAGAACAATGATGTAATAAATGCGAGGAAATATTTTATAATTTAAAAATAACTTAAATTCTCTGAGCTTACTGTTGTTATCTTTTTCCTTTAATGTGTGATTTTAAGAAATTGTTTCCTTTTGAGATAAAGAAAAAAAATACTATGGACTACTTGAGATGGAGACTAAGAAAATTACTTGAGATGGAGATAAATAATGAATGTTAAAATTTGGGAATAAACAAAGAAGGATAACATATTATTCCAACCCGTTTTCAACATCAGTATGGAGGGGTACTCGCCGGTGAACAATTCGTGGATTGTGCTTTCCAAAGTTAAAAGTCCATCCCTCCACCAATCAGCCTCGGGATTTAATGGTGCAATCTTTAAAGGATTTTTCGGACCAGATGGTAGAGGCCGCCATAGCTACGGTAGTGCCGGAATCTGTCATAGCGGTTCCAGGGGATGATATCAGAACCGGTTCAGCAGGACTCGGTTGAAACGGCCGACCCACCTATATTGACTGACTCGGGTACACATCCATCTGAGCTTCCCTTCATTCCAGACACAGAGAAAGCCGCAACAGGGGACAATGCGTTAGAGGTCTCAGGACAACCAATTAGTTCCACGGTTTTGAATTTTCCCGGACTTCCTCCACCAACAGAGGTTACACAACCACAAGCTCCCAAACGGTCACCAAGGTTAGCCCAAAAGGGGGCAATGCTCCCTTACTCAATAACCTTTTTTGGTTACTTCTACTGCATGTTTTATTGGTTTAAATATGAATTGGTTAGTTTGGAATGTTCGAGGAATTGCAAATGATAGAACTATAGCTAGCATTCGCCAGTTGAAACGTGATAATAATTTGAACTAGTTAGTTTTGTTGGAACCTATGCTTGGATTAAATGATTTGCATATTTACTGCAGACGCTTGAGTTTTGATTTTTGCCGAGACGAGGCGACGAGAGAAGGTTTTTTGTTTGTTGTTTCTATTATGTATTTTGCTTAACTGGGGAGTATATTAGGGCTTGAAGAACGAATTTCATGAATTCTTCTTCGTCCTATGCGTAAAAAACAATTTCATGTCAGATGAAGACGGATTCACGGAATCCGTCCTTCAGTAAGGACAGATTCTGTCAGTCATTGTCAAAACAACCCCTTCCTAAAATGCCACTACCATGAACGAACCTTTCTTCATAAATAATACTACTCTTATAAAAAATTCTATGAATTCGACTTTGTCAAACGTGTCAAAATATTTTCACGTCAAATGAAGACGGATTCACGGAATTCGTCTTTTATGGACATTTTCATGACAAACTAAATTGTGAGTATACTATTTTGGCAAAGTATTCATTACTATTTCTCTCCTCTTTCATTCATTTTCATTAGTTGAAATTATTTCCTCTGTAATTTCATTTTCTTTCTTTTTATACATTTATTAAGTCAGATCCAAAAGAGATAAGTATGATTGCTAGCAGCATTCCCAAACCAAGGACAAATGGATGTTCAAATTTTAGGGTACAGATTATGGGAATTCTGAGCAATCCATATAACAAAGAAGAGCACAAAATACTTATGAAGAAAATTACTGAGAAGAAAACTCAAAATAAGCATATAGATTTGCGCTCAAGAGGGGTGAAATTCTTCCGTCATCTAAAATGGGAAAATCATATCTTGATGACCATTCCGGTAATATGATTATTTTTTGTCTATTACCTACTAGGATTCTTTATATATCACCACACTGACAATGACTAGAGTAAAATATGAAAGTTGTTAACAAATAATTTAAAATACTTTTTACCTATACTCTTTTGCGAATCCATACGTTCTTCCATATCATGGTACGATTAGAACCCCTAAGTCACAAGAATACAATAAATAAAGTATATTCATATAGAATCAATAGATGTCGAATGGTATTCAACATATGTATCTTGCTCCCGTAATGCTAACCAATTCATAATGTTGCCCTAGGAATACTTAAACCTAGCTGCTTTTTGTTCTTGTGACAGTTTGGTTAATGGTTTTATATTTGTTAATATTCATCTATAACTATTTTTTGTTCCCAAGTTACACTTCTTTAAGTGTCTACTTTTTATATACTCATTTACAATATTCGAACTACCAAGTTAAGATTCTTATACCTTCTTATATGTTGGCTCTTACTTTTTCTAAAGTTTATATTTCACTAAGATGTAGCCCATTTTCGCTCTCCTGATGTATTAACTTTTGAAATAACCTCGCAGATCTTAAAAGAAAGATTCAAGCAACAATCAATGATGACCTTCAACAGTTCAATTTGTTACGTGGCTATTTCTTTTGGCTAGAGGTAAAGATACGTTGTGATTAATATTCATCTATAACCTATAGAAATTTATTTCCTATAGGTTTTGGAGACTATACAAGAATAAACTAATTTTCTCATTTCACCTTATTTTTTAGCTAAATTGTGATTACACCTAGGGGAAGTTAAAATATTATACGTGGAGAAAACATCTTCCGCTTGCATTGAATAACATATTTTATTCGAGATTTGACCAGAAATTTTGTAAGTGGAGATATTGAAATAATTCTAAAATTTGAAATTTAAAAAGTTGTCCAAACACACCGTGTTAGAAGGAGTTTCTTTATGAGTAACTCTTTTAGTTCATGCCTTTGTTTCAAAATCATAGTATGGTGGAATTTCTAGGTTTAGGTGATATTCTAATTAAATTTTCATTTTCTTCATTTAATAATACTTGTTTCCACGATTCTCAATTTCTGATATATTTATTAGGATCAATAAATTTGATATCTAGACCTGGTTTTTTTTTTGTGCTTGCAAATGAACTAGTAATGGTGTGAAACAATAATTATTGGGCTGCAAGTATCCCTTTCCTTTATATATTTCAAGTTTTACTTACAATAGTGAACAATGGCTCATAACCCTAATGAGGATAAGGAGCAATTTTTTAACCGGCTCATTATCTCATCTGCTAATTTTAGGACTAATTGTTTTGCTCTAAGTTGTTCTACATCAATAATGATTCATTTTTACGAATAAATTTGGAATCAAAACCATGTCTTCAAGAGTATCAGCTTTAACCTTTCTACTTTGTTTTCATATTCTCTCTATTACAACATTTTTCTTACATGGAAATTTGGCCTTTACTGCATCAGAATCTTACTCAAGAAGGATCATTCATGCCTTGGAATGATATAGAATGCCTTGATGTGCATCCAGAGGCTGAAGGGACCTAGTGAGACGAGACAAAATACATTTCTCGTTATGATGTACATTTTGTGGGAAAGTGAAGCTTTATTTTCGAACTGAAACTCTAATTCTCATAGTTTGGAAGTTTTCTTATAGAATGTAGCATCTAGTAAAGATGGAACTACAAGTATTTGTTTCGACTATATTTCTTAATTGTTCTTGAAGTTTCGACTATAATTCTTAATTGTGCTAGCTTCTTCATTTAGCAATCTTTTTTATTGCATGTTGAGCATTTTAACTGCATTTGGTTTGGTTTAAAGGCTCTTTTTCAGTTTGCAAAATTTTGTAGACTACAGTACAATAATAAATGTGTGTTTGGACAAAAATTCATAATTTCGAGTTTGGAAAGTAGGAAATTGTTTTCTATTTAGAGAGCTATATTGGAAACATCATGGATGCAAAAAACTAGATTGAAATGGATAATATGGTAAAGGTTCTTTTTTTTCAAATTGCATTTAGGATGTATGTGTTTCTAAGGAATCACCATAATACCTTTTGATGCACTAGATTCTTTGTATCAAAGTACTACTTAAACTGGTGTCTAGTTCAATCCGATTTTCTAATTTTTTTAGAAAAGGTGTATTGTTTATCAGAAATTACTTGAGATGGAGATGGAGATTAATGGATGTTAAATTTTTTTTAGATGCTGTTCTAACTACTTTTGTTGTCTTCAAACTGCTCCATATCATTTATTTGTATAATTTAGTTACATCTCTTTTCATGTATAAAAAAAGAAAAAGAGTTATCACCGTATGTCTCATAGAATTTAACTTAAAGTCTCGGGCGAATCTAGAATGCGTTTTATTTACAAGAGAAAATTTGTCGACTGAGGCAATTTTTTCTCCAGACGATATGGAGTGAGATGGCCTGACATGACAAATTTACTTTAAAAATAAATGCACATGAGCAGCAAAAAGGAGTTTAAGTGGGAATATGTTGTGGGCAAGTAGTGAGATTGTTAAACTTTAAGATATCTGACTAAAATTAATGAAATTAAACTTATGGATATTTTCATGACAAACTAAATTGTGAGAATACTATTTTGGCAAACCATTCATTACTACTTCTCTCTTCTTTCATTCATTTATATTAGTTGAAATTATTTCCTTTGAAAGTATGATTGCTAGCAGCATTCCCAAACCAAGGACAAATGGATGTTCAAATTTTAGGGTGCAGATTATGGGAATTATGAGCAAGCCATATGACAAAGAAATGCACAAAGGACTTATGAAGAAAATTACTGAGAAGAAAGCTCAGAATAAGCACATAGATTTACGCACCGGAGGAGTGAAATTTTTTTCGTCATCTAAAAAGGGAAAATCTTATCTTGATCACAATTTCGGTAATATGATTATTTATTGTTTATTCCCTACTAGGATTCTTTATAGATCACCACACTTTTATTTTAAAATTAGCCATACACTGACAATGACTAGAGTAAAGTATGAAAGTTGTTAACAAATCATTCGAAAATACTTTTTACCTATACTCTTTTGTGAATCCATACGTTCTTCCATATCATGGCTCGATTAGAATCCCTAAGTTCACAAGAATACAATAAATAAAGTATATTCATATAGAATCAGTAGATGTCGAATGGTATTACACATATGTAACTTGCTCCCATAATGGTAACCAATTCATATTGTTGCCGTGGGAATACTTAAGCCTAGCTGCTTTTGGTTCTTGTGATAGTTTGACTAATGGCTATATATTTGTTAATAAACTTATTTATAGGTTTATAGGTTTATAGGTTATGTCTTGTTTATAGGTTTCGGAGACTATACCAGAATAAACTAATTTTCTCATTTCACCATATTTTTTTAGCTAAATTGTGATTACCCCTAGGGGAAGATAAAAAATCATACGTGGAGAAAACATCATTCGCTTGCATTGAATAACATATTTTATTTGATATTTGACCTCAAATTTTGCAAAAGTTGAATTATTTGTGCGTAGAGATGTTGAACTAATTCTGAAATTTAAGATTTAAAGTGTTGTCCAAACACACCGTGTTTCTTTACAAGTAACTCTTTTAGTTCTTGCCTTTGTTCAAAATCATAGTATGTTTAAATTTTCATTTTCTTCAAAAACTTTATAGTACTTGTTTCCACGATTCTCAATTTCTGATTTATTTATTAGGATCAATCATTTTGATATCTAGACCTTTGTCCTTGCTAATGAACTAGTAATGGTGTGAAACAATAATTATTGGGCTGCAAGTATCCCTTTCCTTTAAATATTTCAAGTCTTACTTACAATAGTGAACAATGGTTCATACCCCTAATGAGGATAATGAGCAATTTTTTAACCGGCTCTTTTTCTCATATGCTAATTTTATGACTAATTGTTTTGCTCTAAGTTGTTCTACATCAATAATGATTCATTTTTACTAATAAATTTGGAATCAAAACCATTTCTTCAAGAGTATCAGCTTTAACCTTTCTACTTTGTTTTCTCTTTTGAGAGCTATATTGGAAACATCATGGATGCAAAAAATTAGATTGAAAGGGATAATATGGTAAAGTTCAAATTGCATTTAGGATGTATGCCTTTCTAAGGAATCATCATAATACCTTTTGATGCACTAGATTCTTGGTATCAAAGTACTACTTAAACTGGTTTCTAGTTCAATCCGATTTTCTAATTTTTTTAGAAAATGTGAATTGTTTATTAGAAATTACTTGAGATGGAGATGGAGATTAATGGATGTTAAAATTTGGGAATGAAGGAAGAATGAGGACGTATTGTTGCAATCCGTCTTCTTTAGGGGTGGCAACGACTAGCGGCAAAACCGAGATGAGGCGTTGAGAGAAGGTTGTGTGTTTGTTGTTTCTATTGTGCAGTCTTCTGAATTGGGGAGAATATTCGTCTTCATCTTATGTGAAAAAAAAATTTCACGTCAGATGAAGACAGATTCAAGGAATCCGTCCTACAGTAGAGGACAGATTCTGTCAGTCATTGTTAAAACAATCCCTCCCCAAAATGACGCTACCTTTAACGAACCTTTCTCCATAAATAATACTATTCTTATAGAAAAAGAATCTTATACATGTAATTTAGAGTTGTCTCGTCTCATTTCGTCTATGTTGCATTGTTTAAAAAACAATGATGTAATAAATGCTATGAAATATTATGTAATTTAAATATAACTTGAATGAACTGAGCTTACTGTTGGTATCTTTTTCCTTTAATATGTGATTTTAAGAAATTCTTTCCTTTTGAAATAAAGAAAAAATTACGATGGACTACTTGAGATGGAGACTAAGAAAATTTCTTGAGATGGAGATAAATAATGAATGTTAACGTTTGGGACTAAAGAAAGAAGGATGACGTATTATTTCAATCCGTTTTCTTTGTGGCGGCGGCGTAAGGCTTTGTATTTGTTGTTTTTGCGGTGCATTCTAATGAATTGAGGAGTATATTAGGACTCGAGGATGAATTCTATGAATCCGTCTTCGTCAACTGTGTCAAATTATTTTCACGCCAAATGAAGACGGATTATATCTGTCTTTGCCAAAACACATCCTTCCCCAAAAGGCACTGCCATGTGCGGATATTTATCCATAAACAATATTATTCAAATAAAAAACTCTTATATATGTAATTTAGAGTTGTCGTGATTCGTGACTCATTTATGTAATTGCTGCATGTTTAAAAAACAACAATGTAATAACTGTGAGGAAATAATATATAATTTCAAAATACTTAAATTCTTTGAGATTACTGTTGCTATATTTTTTCTTTAATTTATTACATTAATAAATTCTTTCCATTTGAAATAAATAAAAAATTACTATGGACCCCTTTTATGTTTTTAAAAACTTCGAGATGTAACTGAAAATAAACGATGAGAGAGAGAGTTAGTTTTTGGAATGTTGCGTTTGATAACGAACATTGAACACAATTTTGTCCTGAACAAGACAAGAAACAAAAAAAGAAAAAAAAAAAGCCTGACGCAAATGGATGACTTATTTGCAGTGTTTGGTGAATAGACGTAATCGTTAGGAAGAGCTGGATACTTTACCATGTTTTTAAATGAGGAAGATTTCTTTTCTATGCTCTAATTATTTACCATTTTTATACCTCTTGTACCAAACATGAGTCATCCCGTTGGACAATTTTACATTAGATTTCAATGAAGATGAATTATTCTTTCCATAAAGAATAAGACTGAAAGTAGAATTTCTTTATGAAATTTCAAATGACACATGGCCCAACAACAACCAACCAAAAAGATATAAATGATATAAAACATTCTAGTTTTTTTATCTAGGCTTCCTTTCCAGCAGAGCAAAAAGTGAACCTTATGAACAAGGTAATTTTTTTCTTCCTCTTAACATTTGTAGTTCTCCTCAATTATTATGATTTCTGGTTTCATGAATTCAATTTTGTTTCACCATTCATTTAATATCCCCTTTATAATTCTACGGTATACTGAATGCTAGACGATGTGATGCATAATAGGTCTGATATTTTTTTATTTTTTTATTTTTAAGAAATCCACCAGCATGGTGGGGCGGACCCCCGTTTTATTAATTATTGCCAAACCGGCAGAAGTGATGAGAGGGGGACATAAAACCTAACCTCCCAAATACAATAGATTATGCAAAAGGTGCAACCTTGGGCATTTATATATATGCACAAGGGTGAAACAATATATGGCTAGACTAATATGCAAAGCAGTAAATCATCTAAAGCAACCAGCTATACAATACTAGTATTCATCAAAACTAAGAAGCTAACGAGTTTAACCTTTGGTTTTCCGTAGATATGGAGTCCCTGCATGATCCAGAAGACACTTACCTCTAGTGATATGAGGGAGTGACAAAAACTGTGAATAAACAACCGTATTTCGAGAATCACATGCTTCATTTGCCAAACTGACCGCGACCTGGTTCGCTTCCCTGTATATATGATGGACTCTTGCGGATCCAGAAATGCAGAGTAAACATTGGAAAAGAGAATCAAGCTTCCAAGAAGAAATTCGTCCTTTGTTAAAAGAATCACATAGAAACTTTGAATCCGATTGAACACACATATCATTAAAACCCAATGAATTAACATACCGTATACCAATGATCATTGCTTCCATTTCAGCCGCAGAGTTTGAGAGATTTAAGCCAAGGAAATTAGAGAAAGCACCAATAAAAGAGCCCAAAGAATTGCGAACAATACCACCCGCACCTGCAGGACCCGGATTACCCCTAGAAGCCCCATCTATATTTAGAATAACCGAGGGTGCCAAATTACCCCTCCAAGTAATGGCCTTAACTCGGCTCATACCTATTGAGTATGTGCCTCCCGTAAAAGCCTCAAACAATTCAGCACATTTCAACAAAGAGAGATAGTGGCTGTCAAATTCACGTAAAAGGCCCTTAAATACCGATGTTTTACCATAAAAAATGAAACGACAACGAGCCTTCCAAAGGACCCAACAGACAGTAGTAAAAATAATGAAGTTAATATCTCGCCACTTGTCTCTTCCTTTCCACCACAACAATTTCAAAAGAGATAAATAAAGTCAAACCTGAGAGTATTCCATGCAATTCCAACCAAAGCACATCCATACGTCCACAATCTTGTAGCCAGTTGACATTCTGTAAAAATGTGTGCGAAGGTATCCTCCCTATGTCCACAATCACACCTTGAGACCAAAGATACACCCCAACGTCTCCTGACTTCATCTAGTGCTAAAAAACCATTGAGCAGTCGCCAGAGAAACAGTTTCTGCGCCAATGGTAGCAAGGACTGCCAAACTTGTGTGCGAGAGAGCTGTGAAACTCCACTTGGTTGTAAAGTCTGCAAAATAGAAGAAACTGTAAATTTCCCAGTTGGGACAAGGCTCCATATATGAATATCAGGACCTGGGGACAGCCGAACCAAAGGAAGGTCCTGTTGTTGAGACATCGTCAAAGTCTCTACCGCTGACCAGCCATCGTCACCCAAATGATCTCTAATGGCCGAAGAATCCACCTCTGCACCTACTGTCCGCAATAAAGATCCCTGCAACGTGAAATTTTCATACCAAAACAAAGACCCACCATCTCGAATTAGGAGGCCCATGTGAGCCTCTGCCGAAGCACGGACTGTAAGAAGCCTGCGCCAAACAGGAGAATCCATAGGTCGAGGAGGAACTATAGTAGGATGAGGATACAACTGACAATATTTCTCCACCAGAAAATATCTCCACAGAGACGTCGAAGTCCTGAACGCCTCCACAATTTGTGAGAATAAGCAATTTGATAAGACTCTAAAGTAGAAATTCCCAAACCATTTTGCGAAGTACTACGACAAAGTTTCTTCCAAGACATCCAATGACGTCGTTCCCCATACTCCGTTTTCCCCCACAAAAAATTAGCAAATAACCTTCCATATGAGCAAGTACCTGTTTTGGCGGATTAGACACAGCAAGAATGTGCATAGGCATGGATAATAATACATACCGAATTAAAGTGAGGCGTCCTAGATCAAGAAATTTCCTTAGCCATCCCGACAATCGAATATTGATTTTATCAATAATAGATGAGTAATAAATTACCTTTTGTCGCCCAAAAAAGACGGGACATCCGAGATATATCATGGGAAGAGTTCCTCGGACAAAACCCGTCACCCGAGTGATCATTTCCAATTGTCTTGGTTTCGTTCTCTCCGCCATATAAAAGGAACACTTATGGTCATTGATGCGCTGTCCTGAGGTGTCCACGTATTTACGAATGAAGTCTATCAAAGCTTGCAGACCCCGAATAGGTCTGATATGAACGTCATAAAACTCAATTTTGTTTTGATAAATCTTACAAAAAATCCATCAAAATTGAGACTCGATTGTTTTTGGTGTTTTAATTTTTCCTACTTATTTTTTAGTTTCATTATTCATGTTATAGCAGATGCCTCAATCCTACGAGTTTTATAATTATTATTTTTTATGAATTGTAGGAACTTTTAGTTCTAAATTCTGAATGGTCCACACTTGAATATAACCTTTTTTGGAGGGTTAAGGAGGCAAACTTGTTGGAACTTCTTCTTTTGAGTTCCATTCTTGCTTGACTAATAGAAAAAATGGCTTCTACTAATTCAAATGATGCTGTTGATGACTTGAAATTTTTTAAGGAGTACGTTTCCAACACCAAAACGCGTGTGCAGTTCTCCTAGAAATCATTGAGGCGGATGATAAATGAATATATCTGAAATTCAAGAAATGGCTATGATAAATATATGAAAAATGATTACATGTCCATTTGTCAAGATTCTCAACCTCAATTTCCTGTTTATGCTGGTGATGATCTAGATTATGCATTGTTTTTGCGTAATTTGAAGAAAGATGGATCTTCTTATGTAACTGGGTTATCAGAGCTCGTAACATTTATGGACTATGAAGCAGATGGTGAAAGGCATTAAAATTTTGTGAGTCTTTCCAAAACTCAGTGGAAAAAACATAAAGACGATCCTAAATATTCAATGTTCCTTGAAAACATGAGGGTTGAAGGTTCTAATGTAATTTATCAACCTTCAAACTCCTCAACTGTAATAGTCTATGAAGATATAAATCTTCAAAGTTCCCATCCAAATAACGCTTCATGTTCCATTAAAATAATTTGATTCTTGAATTTTCAAATTTCAACTCGTGCATTTCCAAGGATATACATATAAATAACACCAAGGAGTATATGAGAAGCGTAAACTTTGATTGTGAGTGTTGTAATGTAAATGAGAAGTTCACACTTTGATTGTGAGTGTTGTAATTCAAAGTGCACACTTTGATTGTGAGTGTTGTAATTCAAAGTGCACACTTTGATTATGAGTGTTGCAATTCAATGTGTGCACTTTGATTGTGAGTGTTGTAATTTAAATAAGAAGTGCACACTTTGATTGTGAGTGTTGTAAGTATTCTGTCGGTAGTCAGTCGTTAAGTGGCTTAGGAACGAAAAATACACGACCACGATATTCGCTCGGTAATCAATCGCGAAACTATGATTAGCGACGGATTTGTCAGTCCCTATTACATTATTTTCTTGTAGTGTTATGTACTTCAATCCAACAAAGAAACTGGATTATCAGAGCCTATAACATTTCTCAACTATAAAGCAGATGGTGAAAGGCATGAAAATTTTGTATCTTTCCAAAACTCAGTGGAAAAAACATGAATCTGGTTCTGAATATTCAATGTTCCTTGAAAACATGAGTGTTGAAGGTTCTAATGCAATTTGTCAACCTTAGATCACCTCAACTGTAATAGTGTATGAAGATATGAATCTTCAAAGTTCCCAGCCAAATAAAGCTTCGCGTTCCAAGAAAGGAAAGTCTAAACAACTATTCATGACCAACCACCAAATTAGAGTGTAAGGAGCCACTTAGATTGAATTTATTTTAGATATTTTTCTGACTACTTTTGTTGTCCTCAAACTGTGCCATATCTTTCATTTGTATAATTTAGTCACATATGTATATAAAAAGAAAAAGAGTTATCACCGTCTGTCTCATGGAATTTGGTTTTATTTTTAAGAGAAAATTTGCCGACTCAAGCAATTTTTTCTCCAGATGAAATGGAGTGAGATGACCCGACATGACAAATTTACTTTAAAAATAAATGCACATGAGCAGCAAAAAGGATTTTAAGTGGGAATATGTCATGGGGCAAGCGGTGAGACTAGACTTTTGTTAAACTTAAAAGATATCTGACTAAAATTAATGAAATAAACATGACACCAAGCAGTATATGAGAAGTGTAAACTTTGATTGTGAGTGTTGTAATGTAAATGAGAAGTGCACACTTTGATTGTGAGTTTTGTAATTCAAAGTGCAGAGTTTAATTGTGTGTTTTGTAATTCAAAGTGTGCACTTTGATTGTAAGTGTTGTAATCTAAATGAGAAGTGCACACTTTGATGGTGAGTGTTGTAATTCAAGTTGCACACTTTGATGGTGAGTGTTGTAATTGAATAATAAATGTGTATTGGGACAAAAATTCCTAATTTCGAGTTTGGAAAGTAGGAAATTGTTTTCTAGTTAGAGAGCTATATTCGAAACATTATGAATGCAGAAAATTAGATTGAAAGGGATAAAATGGTAAAGTTGTTTTTTTCAAATTGCATTTAGGATGTATGTCTTTCTAAGGAATCATCATAATCTCTATTGAAGTACTAGATTCTTGGTATCAAAGTACTACATAAACTGGTCTCTAGTTCAATCCGGTTTTTCACAATTTTCAGAAAACGCGAATTGTTTATTAGAGAATTATGGATACCGATATTAATAAAAATCATTATTCCAACAGTCAAACCTTAATTTGAATTTTTTGTATTGGTTTTCATAAATCCACCAAAATCGTATAGTGGCAATGAGACCCCTACCCGTTTATTAACCTTTATTTGATATTAATTCTCTATTCCTAGGCCTAATATTTTTCTTCTTTTATTGCTAGTGGATTTTGCTCAGGAAGTCCTTGTTTGATAGGCCTCGAAATTTATAGTGCAACTTTCGAAGTTCCTGAACTCCAAAACACCATTTTAATATCAATTACAAAAACAAAATGTGTTCTTAGAACAAAACACCCTTTCTGAACTCCAACCAATCTAAATCCAGTAGTTTAGTGTTCGGTTTATTTTATAATTCTTATTTAAAAACTATAATTGGACCATAGTTTCCCTTTTTCCTTAATTAACCATTCTCCACTTAAGCTTTTAGTCATTCAAAATAGATTGTTTTAGGTCAATTAGGGTATGTGTCGGCATGATTAATCGAAGTTTATAATTGCAATTTTTGTAAATGGAAGAGCTTCCAATTGTCATTCTCAATGTATAAGCTGTAATGTGAGATTTTTGAAAGATATATTAAACTCTTTTCACTCATAACAACTCCGGTTAATCTCAGATTTTTTTTATTTTTAATTAAATTTATACGGTCCAATTTAATTAAATTGGATTCAAATAAGTTACAAAGAGATGACTTCCAAGTAGTTGTTTCTAGGAGTCTTCAAGAAAATTCAACAGGTAACAAATCACACCAATTACGTGATTTGAATTTTAAATGGTTTGGTGCAGTTTGAAAAAATTTCAAATCGTAAATTTAACTGCATATATGCTATATAGTTTAATTATATTATATAATATCAAGATCTCTTTAGAAGTAAAAATATTCAAGAACTTATTTACAATAAAATAAAATATTCAAGGATAAATTCTTCACATCTCTCTACCTCTACTCTTCATTTGTAATTTATTTATAGCAATTACTATCTCCAACATTTGTAATCACTTTCATAGTATTAACTTTGTTTTGTTATGTAAAATGAGAAAATAAAATATATTTGTACACATCTTGGAAATATGTAATTGCTTTTATATATTGCATTAACTTTGTTTTGTAAAATGACAAAAGAAAATATATTTATACATCTTGAAATATTGTACTCACTTTTACAATATTAATTTTGTTATGTAAAATGAGAAAAGACAATATATTTATACCTCGTGACAAGATTTCTAACGATCCACTTATAACAAAACTTTATATACTATCTCTATGTGGTGGAGTTTTTAGTCGTAATTTCATGTGATAGCTTATTGATTTGTTGATCTTGCAAAATATATTAGTTCTTATATTGCCTATTATTTTTTTTGGAAAAAAAATCTAGATACTAATATATAAATTTCAAATATACTTATAAATTAGTCATTATAGGATTCTCAATATGCCAATTTCACATCTAGGACTGGGCATTTAAAAAAATAGGTTTGGATCTAACTCTAACCTCCAAAAGGCACATCAAGAAAAAATTAGGATTGTTTAAGTAATATTAATTCTAAATATGCTAGCAAAATAAAAAAAAAAAAATCTCAACATAATTTGCAAAATCGCATAATATTAAAAAGTGTAGTTTGAAATTTTAATTAGTATGATACGATTTTAAAATTTCTCAAACAAGTGCAGTTTATTTTGGTAAAAACGCACCAAATAATCACGAAAACACCCTAGTTGGTACCCCCGGAAGCTATTCATTAATTTAAGATTTTAATAAATTCTTTCCTTTTGAAATAAATAAAAAAATAACTACGGACCACTTTTATGTTTTTTGAAAACTTCGAGATGTAATTGAAAGTAAAGGAAGAGTTGGTACCCTGAAAGCTATTCCTAAAAACAAAAGAGGAGAGGGAGAGAGGGAGAGAAAGGTACACCGCCATCTTGTCTTTCATGAGAGTAAACGGGTAGGAAATTGTTTTTTTTTTTTTTGGTACAATACGTGGAATTGAATCATATGGCTCATTTCAGTTTATTGTTAAACAATCTTATTTCTTAATTTAGGTTCTACCTGGATTGATTTTTTTAATTATTACATTTAAAGTATACCGTAACATACTTGACGGTATGTGGTACTATTGTTTCAGTGAATTCTATGAGAATCCACTTTGTGCATTCATTGTCAAATGTTACGTCAGTTGCCAATCCATATGTTTTAGTGATGTCTAGGATTAGTGACTTTGTGCATTAGGTATGTCTCATATTCATCCACGTCCATACTCTAAATTATTAGAACTTTAATAGTTTAAATTTTATTATTGTTATTGTGTATTAATTTTAAAGTATAGAATCTTAAGATTAAAATGTGGAAACTATGGGAAAGTGGCTTGACAATTATTTGTGATTCAAGTGAAGCACGTGACAGAGAATAAGACTGTAGATCCAAAACCTTTTATCATAAAAGTTTTATGTGACGATACAAGTTTGTTGTTAATAAGATGTGTAGTCCTGAGTTGAGTTTTGGAGAAGTATAAATTTTTTCAGTTAGGAATCTTTTGTACAACCTGATTCATATATATAAATGTATCAGTTTCTGCATTGTTTTTCATGTATGGAGTGAATTTGTTTTCACCTACTCTTTTGGCTATAGTCTCCCTCTATGTACTTTTATTCGCCTAATTTGGTCTTATTAAAAAATTGGTAGGGTCCATGCCAAACCCCCCCCCCCCACTACAATAGATGGCTTTCCTTAAATAAATAGAAAAAGTATAAATGTTTTCAAAATAGAAACTTGTTACATTAGAGAGATTTGTTGCAGGGAAGATATAATCTATTTTTAAATTTGCAGCAAATTTTCTACTCCCTATATTTTATAATATTCATAATATAAGTAGTTGGTAACATATAAACTTTCATGTTAGTGTGTGTTTGCTTCTAGAAAATTTTCAGATAAAAATGGTTAGGAAATGATTTATATTGTAATTTTTTTTTTTTTATGTTGCAGGTTCTAAATCAGCCACTAATCGGACCTTCCATGCGCCCTTATACAAAGCTGCACTAAAGGGTGACTGGGAAAAGGCAAAAGAATTTATAGGGCAGCATCCAGGCTCAATAACAGCAAGAATCACAAAATGTTGGGGAATAATGCCCTTTGGTTTGCAGTTGCAACCGGAATCACGAAACTTCCAGAACTAATGGTATCAAAGAACAAATACTTGCCTATGGTTAGAGGTAGTAAAGGAGTAACCTCTCTTCATCGAGTAACTGATGATACATTTATTACCAAAGAGGATTATGTTGGCTTTCTTATTGCAACTATAAGTTATGATTTATATGGTAAGAAATAAGAAACAAATATAATTACTATTTCAATTTCAAGCTTTATCGTCAGATCAAAATAACCTGACAACAAATAATCAATCGACATAAATAGAGAAAAAAAAGTTTACCTGGGACTTTTGCTTACGTGATTTTTAGCGTGCAATTAATTTTTGCATGACTAAGTGCGTATGCCTAATTTAGTTAGTGTGATTATGTGACTTCGTGTCCATTTATTTTTATAACATGTTCTGTGTTATATTTGTGTACATTTCTTGAGGGGAATTTTGCACGCGTATCGTAGTTGGGGGACTTAATTGTGCTTCACCTAGGGGTGTTCATTGGTACGGTTTGGTGAAAACCGATTTATTATTGCGATTTTTATACGGTTTTTAATATATTTTCTAAAACCATACCCCACCATTTTGACTTCCAAACCGAATTTCACCAAACCATAATTATTTTGGTTTGGTGAAATTAGTTGCGGTGAAAACCGATCTAAAAAAATTATACAATTATTTAAATATGTTATGACTCACGAGCTCCAATATAATATTTTTAAGAGATTAACCATGTAACAAGATCGCATAGTTTAATGCGAATTCAAATAAATAAATATGTCTAAATTGAAAACGTTAGCAAAATACATATGTTTTCTTTGAAAGTTCCAAGCAAAATAAATGAAAAGTTCTACTCACTGCAATTTTCATGCAATTAGCGTTTTTAATACCACAGTCTGCGAATTGACATCAACTAGTTACAAAATTCTCACGATAATCTTATGCACCATCAAACTTGAATTTAGTAGAAGAATATGGCAAAACAAAGACAACATTGACATAGGCATAGTCTTTTTTTTTTTTTTTTTTGAAGCCACTAATGGGCGAATTACAGCGGATAGTACCCTAGATCGGTCTATTGTAGCATGCCCCATGCTTGGGGAGAGTATTGCCTCAATAATACGAAATTAAAAAACTAAACTTAAAGATATATAACTCAATTCAATGAAATCAAACACAAAAAATGTTAAAAAAAATAATCTTTTTCAATGAAACCAGAGAGTGCCGTTGAGACTTCTGAGTTGTGATTATTATGAGGTGTGAGAATAAGAGAATCAGATCCTAACCCTAATTTAAATCTAATAAAACAACTAACTAATATTAATATATTAATTGAAATTAAATTAAATTTAGTAAAACAAATTATGTGAATATACCATTTTTTTTAAAATAAAAATTAAAAATTTAGATAGGTATATACATAATGCGATTTGCGGTGCGATATAGCTTAAAATATTCTAAATCACGACCTCACCGAAAAATAATTTGCGGTAACTAAAATCGTATTTAACCGCACCATAATTGAACAAACACCACACCGTACACCAAATTTAAATTTGGTGTGGTGCGGTTTTCGATTAAAACCGATTAATGAACACCACTCACCTAAAGGAGTAGTTAATTAGACGTGGAATTGAAATTGGAATAAATTTAGAATTTTATTGGAATTAGGAAAGTTACTGTAACATAATTAAAATAAAGAAAAGAGAGAGCAAGGAATTACATTAGGAAATGAAATAAAATAAAATTAAAAAGAAAAGTGAAAAAAACGTGAGATTAAGAAAATAAGGGAATTGAGCAGAATAAAAAAGAAAAAAAATAAAATAAAATCATGGGATTGGTGTGCGTGGGGAAACGTGCACACAAACAAAAAGAAAAGAAAAGAAAGCAGCAGTAGCCGCCAAGAAGAAAAGGAAAGAAAATTTTGAGAACTCAACCTTTTGCCCAGAACTTTCAGAAGATGATTAAGTGGCTATCGGAATACGTTTTCGACCCATAACATATCAAATCGAAGATAATCAAAAGACATTCGAGTGAGCGCAGACGGAACACAATTTGAGAATCGCAGCAGAAAGTTATCGCCCCTGCGAGTGAATCTGCCCGAGCTGATTTCGGGTTTACCCTTGTTTTTTCCTACGTAACAAGTAAGGACCCAACCCCTCAGCTAATTATGGAACTGTTATGGAATTGTTTAAGAAGTAATTGGGCATGAATATTTGCATAATTTGTTGGAATTACAATCAATTGCATGTTTTGTGTTTATTGTTTGGTTTATTGAATTGCTACCCTTAATTGTTTTAATTATATTTGCATATATTATCTGAATTTCAATTGTTGTTATCTAATTGTGATATATATTCTGAATTGTATATCTGCTCTTGAATTGTGGATCGTTGGGTCATTACTGTACTTGCCTTAATGTTGTTATTATTTGAGTCGTCGTCGTTTCAGTCTTATCTGGTTATGGTCGACCGAGTCGTCGCCTCCTATTGAGCTCTTATCTAGGAACAACTAGTTAGCAGGATCCGTTCAAAGAGCTAGCACTCGCTGCTCGTTTCATCGCGTGGATACCCGTAGGAGAAATTCCGCAAGGGAAGCCTCTTTGGTGGCAGCAGCACACATTCGGAAAGACAGAATCTTTAGCCAAAAAGACGTAAGTCTTTGTCGTATTTTTCGATTCCTATGGTATGAGCGGATCCTTCAGGGGAGAGTTTATGCCCATGAATCCTTCAGTAATGTTACCTTATATACACGACAAAGTATATGGGATAAGATATTGCCCCTTCAGTGGTCGATTTTTCTTTGGAAGTTACTTAATCGTTTTCTCCCGATGGAAGATGTTTTATAGAGATATGGTTTCAACCTTGGTATAAGATGTTCTTGTGGTGAGGGTACGGATTCGGTGACACATGTTTTCTTGGAGTGCCAGTTGGCGAAACACTTATGGCAGTTTGCTGCGGGTCGTGCGAATTGTGTGATCCCTGAAAAAGGGCGGCTTACCCCAACGACAATGTTGATGAACTGGTGGATGATAGGAAAAGGGCGGAATCACAGTAGCTCTTTCTTCTTTCGACAATGGTTGTTTGGATACCTTGGATATCAAGGTGTAAATTATTTTTTGATAGCAAACGAACGACAAAGAGGCTGCTCTGTTTGGAATTTGATAACCAACTGGCAATGGTTACCGAAGCTCGCAGGATAATCTTCCAGCGGCATAAAAAGGACACTCACTGGGTTCGCATTGTTCGGTGGAAGGATTATGATTGGAAATCAGAATCTATTATTTTCAGCAAAGACGGCGCTGCTCGATGGGATTAATGCATTGCTCAATGGGCTTCAATTGACTAATTCAATATGGAAGAAGGTGGACTTGGAACAGACGGACTCTCAAATACTTGTGAATGTCAGTATGCAACGTAAGATCTCTAATTGGGTGATTGATGATTGTTTTCAAGCATTTTTTCCCCTCACATTGGGCGTCCCCTTCACACTTATTGAGAGGCTAATAAGGTAGCTGATTTGTAGCCAACATTAGTTGTGATACACAAAATTCACTGTATTATTACAGTTTTGATGTACTCCCTTTAGGGGCTAAGGGTTTACTTGGATTGGACCGAAAAGGAACACCCCGCTTTGCGGATCCCCTGATCGAATTTTGTAGCTCAGGAATTCCAATTAAGGGGCTAATTGGTTTTTTTGTACAATACATGCAATACTCGGGCGTGTAGCATTTGCGGTCGGAGCATCCAACGCAAGTTGGCTGCCTACCGCTTGAGCCAAAAAAAATTGCTTGGATTTATTGTATAAATGTATAGGCAAACCCTCAAATGCAATCCAGACTGGTACAATGGACAGTGATGTCAGATTTGATTGAGTATAGTTTGAACATGTTATGTGAGAGTTTTTTATATGTTTCAATATATGGTTGGAGTCTAAAACGTGCATTTTGGGTTGGGAATGTTTTGGCAAAGATTTTAACAGAAGGATGATTTGGGCTGCCCGTATATTAATAAGGGATAAAAAAGATAATATTTTCTAAAAAGGACAAAAGTGGCTAAGTGCAAATAATTAAGAGACCCAAAAGGAAAAATCCTCCAATAATTTACGAAGAGAAATCCCCCATATTCAGCACCAACAATTTACCCAAATAGCATAAATAGAAAAAACTTTTTATTAGTCTATTTTTAGTATCAACTATTTACGTGCGACTATAAATGACCAATTAAAGAATCGGGCCAAAATTTCGGCAAAAACTATCACGTCTCGGGTACGTGTTTCAAGCAACAGGGTCAAAAAAATTCCAAAGAAGACAACCGTGAATCCTAATGTTTTCCAACTAGTCACGTAATACACATGTCGTATTTTGGTTAGTCCGGTCCACGATACACCCTAACAATTTTCTATTACATATCATCCTCTTCACCCAACCATCTTCTTCACCCTCTTCTTCTTAAACAATCTTCTTTTCCATTGTTAATTCACAAAAATTAGCCTATCATCCAATTAATCCATAAAAATACATTTTCTTTTTCTCTCATCAATTCTGAAAATATTAATCAATTTGAGTCTCAAACAATTTTGGGAATTATGTTTTCATCTAGCTCAAGAATCAACCCAACTTCACAAAAAAAAAAAAAAATCAATTTAGCTAGATATGTATTCAAATTGGGTTTATTCTAGGGTTTAATTGAGAATAGAGATGAAGAAGATGGATAACAAATGTGGGTTTGAAGTTGGTGGATTAGCTAGCAGTTTGAGCTCAAACTTTGCAGTTTAGATCTCTTCTTCTCTGCGCACAAGCCCATATCTTCATTTTCTGATTTGGTGTTTTGTAACTATTCGGCTTTTCCTTCGAAGTACAGTGTTTAAAAAGCAGAGAAATTATGGGGCATCCACCCCTACTCTAATTTGTCTTATGTCTAATTGATGGTTTTGGATTGGTATAAATGATTATTTTAGTTGAATGATGAGCTTGTATTTCAGTTGGATTGGTATAATTTTTAGACATTTTCAACTTCTTTCCATAGAAGATAGATATGACTTGTTTTTTGACATTTTCAGTTGGATTGGCGGTCACCACGGAAGGGAGATATGGAAAAAGGAAGAGGGGAGATGAATTTAGGAAGAAGATGAAAAATAAATATTTTTTAATCAAGTAGATTATGGCCGAAAGGGGGGAAATTCTTGTTTGGTAGAATGATTGGTTTGATCTTTCAGTATGCAACTATTTATTTATTTTTTATTTTTAAAAAATAAAACTTTTATTATCAAGTTAGATTTACAAATACAAATGTTGAACTCAGCTATGGTTCTGAGTCGGAAATGTTGTGCGAGAATGGCATTAAGCTTGCACAATTATTGATCGTTCATGAGTTAGGTCTTTTTCTTTGACTTATTGAAGGTCCCAACGGTGGTTTGGCCCTTCTGATATCATGCAGGAGGAACCAGGGTTGGGACGGGACCCAAGAAAGTTCCATTTTCACCTTTTAGCAATTTGTTTGACATGTTCAAATCTTCAATGAGTTAAGTGGTGTATTCAATTCGGATTTTAAATGAGGAATATTTCTTTTCTAAGTTCTAATTATTTACCATTTTTATACATCTTGTACTAAACACGAGTCATCCTGTTGGACAATTTTACATTAGATTTCAATGCAGATGAAATATTCTTGCCATAAAAAATAAGATTGAAAGTAGAATTCTTTTATGAAATTTCAAATGACACATGGTCCACCAACCAACCAAAAAGATATAAATGATAAACCACTCTAGTTTTTTTTATCTAGGCTTCATTTTCAGCAGAGCAAAAAGTGAACCTTTTGAACAAGGTAATTATTTTTTTCCTCTTAACATTTACAGTTCTCCTCAATGATTATGATTTATGGTTTCAGGAATTCAATGTTGTTTCACCATTCATCAAATAGCCCCTTTTTAAATTTTTTTTCACATTCAAATTATGATTCTAATTATATATAACCATTTATAATTCTACGGTATACTGAATGCTAGACGATGTGGTTCATAATAGGTCGGATATGAACGTCATAAAACTCGATTTGTTTTGATAAATCTTACTAAAAATCCATCAAAATTGAGACTCGATTGTTTTTGGTGTTTTAAATTTTCCTACCTATTTTTTAGTTTCATTATTCAAGTTATAGTACATGCCTCAATCCTAAGAGTTTTATAATTACTCCCTCCATCCCAAAATAACTGTCCACATTTCCTTTTTAATCTGTCCCAAATTATTTGTCCACTTTCTAAATAAAGGGCTCATTAATTGTATTTTTTCCAATTCTAACCCTTATATTAAATGTTAGAGAGAGAAGGCTATAGAGAGAAGTGGAGGTAGAATTAAATTGGAGTAATATTAAACAGGGTCATGTTTGACATTGTACCGTATTCCACTATAAAATTTGATGAAACCTTAATTCCCGTGCAAAATACAAAGTGGACAGATAATTTGGGACGGTGGGAGTATTATTTTTCAGGAATTGCAGGAACTTTTAGTTCTAAATTCTGAATGGTCCACAATTAAATAGAACCTTTTTTGGAGGGTTAAGGAGGAAAATTTGTTGGAACTTCTTCTTTTGAGTTCCATTCTAGCTTTTTAGGAAAGCCACCTGTTATGGTGGGGGGTTTGGCGTGGACCCCTACCCGTTTATTGATAGTGCCAGGAAAAGGCCGTTAAAAGTACATAGAGGGGGACTGAAGCCGAAACCTCTAAGTAGGTGGAAACAAATCCACTACATACAACAGAAGAGTGCAATGCTAGAAACTGATTCATTTATATATGAATCAGGTGATACAATGCTGCCTAAATGAAGTAGTATGCAAAGCGATTACATCCATGGATAATTGGGGACGTCCCCGATCCAATGGATATAAGATAAATACAATGACAAGAAAATAAAGGAAAAGCAAAACAAGCAAGAGAACTAAAAGAAAAACTATGTTGTGCGCCTCAAATAAGGTGTGCCAAAGATGATCAAGATGACACGGACTCACTGAATCGGGGCGGGAGCAAATGAAAAGTCACATAAGTAGAAGATCTTTGCTCATCACAAACAATATTAGCTAAGCTATCTCGCCACTTTGTTAGCTTCTCGATATATATGATAAACCGAATTCGAGCCAGAAGCTTCAAAAGTTGTTGAAAAAGTCCATCCAAACGCCAAGCATTGACTCTCCGAACTTTGATAGATTCACCTGTAAATTTCGAGTCCGTCTGAATAGAAAACCGTGGAAACCCCTGCACCAATAACAAACCGAATGCCATAAATCGAGCTTCTATTTCAAATGATGGAATTGGTAAGACATTGACCCAAAAAGGTAGCATAGGCCCCAATAAAATCGCCATTAGACCGCCTTAAAACACCCCCCCGCTCCCCGCAATTCCGGGGATTACCACGAGATGCACCATCTATGTTCAAAATAAGACCATCGCCACTACCGATCCACCCGATCGCCATGAGGTCTGCCCTGAGGGCGTAAAAAAATAGCCGCAGATGGCATGTGTGTGTGTAATAAATGTAAAAGACCCGAATTTTGTAAGATGGGTATAATAAAATAATCCATCTCTTTAAGCAAACTACGGCCATTAGAATGTGCCCCATCAAAAACAAAACGACATCTACTACGCCATAAAAGCCAACAAACACTAGCTATAACAATAGTATAAATATCATGCCATTTCCCTCCCTTTCCACCAAACAAATTTAATCAAAACCAGATAAGAAGCAAACCTTGTGCGATCAAGAGATATGCCGACCGACGCCAGTGTTCGCCTCCATAGTACTTGGGCTAAAGTACATTCTAAGAAGATGTGGTCAAAACTCTCCTCACCCCCGTCCACATTGGCATTGTGAGGCAAGAGAAACGCCCCATTTCCTTCGCACCTCATCTAGAGCTAAAAAATTGTTGAGAAGACGCCACATAAATAAAGCGCAAGAAAAGAGGCATTACCTTATTCCAAATATAACGTCGAGAGCATTGGAGAATTCCATGGGGTTGTATGAGTTTCAAAACAGAGGTGATCGTGAAACGCCCATTAGATTCTAACTTCCAAACATGCTCATCACGGGCCGGGATGCAACAATGGTTGAGGCGAATTCGAGTTTGATTAAAAGTGAGTGAGCCGCCTAGTCTCCAAAGTCCACCCTTCCTCAGCCTATGTGCTCATAAGTATGTGATGAGTCCCTCAGTGCGACCAATGATCTCTCTCGAGCAGCCTTGAAGCGTGATATCATCATGCCAAAAAGAAGAATTGCCATTCCGGATCAAGACGCCAATGTACTTTGCTCCGCAGAGGCTCTAGCCTCCAAAGATTCTCCTCCATACCGGTGAATCAAAAGAGGTGTGTTGAACCAAGGATGGGTGTTGATTATTAGAACAAGACCTATCATGCAAAAAAAGATCTCCAAAGGGAGTCCCTGTCGTCCCCGAAACGCCACCAAAGTTTATATGAGAAAGCAATTTGAAAAGAATTTAGAGAGAAGAGACCCAAACCATTTTGATCGGTATCTCAGGGCATATGCGATCCCAAGACATCCAAAGTGTCGCCGCTCCCCAAACTCTGTCTTGCCCCATAGAAAATTGGCGAAGAGCCTCTCAATATCGCTAAGTACCTGCTTTTGGTGGTCTAGAAAGCTGCTAAGATATGTAAAGTCATAGAAGTTAGCACAAACCGGATCAAGGTGAGACGGCCCGCTATGCCAAGCAACTTACCCCCGCCAACCCGCCACACGAGAGGCCGGATGGTCAACCATGCCCGAGAAATAAGTGATCTTTACTCGCCCGGGAAAATAGGGCAGCCCAAATAGGTGAGGGGAAAAGAGCCGTGAGAAAAACCGGTGACCCGAATAATCATTTGAATTTGCCTCGAGAAGCTCCTTGCCGAGACATAAAATGAAGATTTATTGTCATTGACTCGTTGACCCGAGCAAGCCTCATATTGTCCGATGTAGTGTGAAGTGCTCAAGACCTCTCTTGCCTCCATTCATAAAAAAATAATCACATCATCTCGCATAAGCCAAGTGAGAAACAAGAATATTAGAACGAGGCACCACATAAGAACCCTACAGCCCCAGCATCTAAAAATCGATCCAAGCCGCGAGAGAAAGCATCTGCGGTTAATATGAAGAGCAAAGGGGAGAGTGGGTCTCCTTGTTTCACGCCCCTCCCTGAACGGAAAAAGCCAAAAGGAGAGCCATTAATGAGAACAGAAAACCAGTTATTATTGATGAGATTGCGAATCAAGTGAAGAAAATGAGCACTAAAACCAAAACGAGCCAAAACATCAAGAAGGAAATCATGCGAAACTCTGTCAAAGGCCTTCATCATATCAAGTTTAATAATCATATTACCACCCCGAACCCTTTTGGAGATCGAGTTGGTCATCTCCATAGCCAAAAGTACATTGTCAGTAATAGCCCGCCCTTTCACAAAACCTGATTGATTACCACAAATAATAGAAGGTAAAAAATTCGCCAATCTATTTGCCAACACTTTAGAGATAATCTTACTAGAGAAAGTGCATAAGGATATAGGCCGAAAATCCCCAAAAGAGCTTGGATTGTCAATTTTTGGAATAAGAACCAAAAAAGGAGCTGGACATAGCACGAGGGAGGGGAGACCCGACCTGTAAATCCCGCGACCGCTCGAATAACATCATGTTTGATGACATCCCAACAAGCTCGGAAAAATCTTCCCTGTAAAACCGTCTGGACTCGCCGCACTAGTAGGACTTAACCCAAAAACAGCATCTCGAATTTCCATACCTGTGGGCAAGCAATCAAGAGAAGTGTTAATTTCATCATTAACCAACCGAGGTAATAAATCGAGTATCTGAGAGTCTCGACGAGGAGTTTGATCAAAAGCAAAAAGTTGTTGGTAAAAAATTGCTCCAAACTGAGCCAATGTCTTCAGGTGTGGCAGCCAGAGTACCATCAGGTGAGAGAATTTTAGTAATCTGAAGTTTACTTTGACGGTTCCTGCAATAAGAATGGAAAAATTTTGTGTTACCATCACCATCTTTTAGCCATCGTTGCCTAGATTTCTGCCTCCAGAAAATTTCCTCAGATTCAAGATTACGAGCATGGTCATCTCTCGCTCTTTTAAGATCCACTTGCAATTGCGGGTTAGGGTCCGCATCATGTAAGGATTCGAGTCTGGCCACCTCCCTATTTGAGATCTGGATATTAGAATGAATGTTCCCAAAAGTCTGGCGGTTCCAATTGCTCAAAGCAATCTTTAAATTCTTTAACTTAGTCTACAAAATGTACATCCCTGAGTTGTTGACCTCAGTAGCCCAAGAAGTTTTAACAATATCAAGAAAGGAATCGTGTCTAACCCACATATCTTGAAAGCGAAAAGCAGAACCACCCCTGGCAATAGTCAATCGAATGTCAAGATAGATGGGACAGTGATCTGAAACAGTGCGAGGCAAATGTAGAGCACTAGAGTGTTGAAAAAGAGAGTTCCAAGATGTGTTAACAAAAACGCGATCCAAGCGCCTGAGAAGCGGACGAACTCCCCCTCTGTACCAAGTGAAAGGACTCCCCGAGTAAGGAATCTCCAATAACTCACAATCTTGCACCATATCACCAAATTCATTCATAGGTAACAAAGTCGGAATGGATCCTTGACTCTCGGATACTCTCAATACAACATTAAAGTCACCCCCCAACAAGCCACTGGATGATCATATTGAGAGTGAAAGGATCTTAAGTCGCTCCATAAAACTCTGCGCTCCACATGAGAGCACTTTGCATAAACAAACGAGCAACAAATTGGTGAACCCGTAAAAAGAGTTAATTTGACAATTAATCATTTGCTCCATGTCCCCCCAAAAATCAACAAATCCACCGAAGCATCCCACATAATCCAGATTTTACTACAAAGCAGCTATCGTAACTAAAAATCAAAACCAATCCGCCGAGTATAAGTAGGTAGATCCGCCGAAAGCCTATCATAGGTTCTAATATAACAATAAGAGTCAAACGATGTTCTCTTTTAAATTGCTTGATATTAGAAATAGTGCTAGCATTCGCTATTCCCGAACATTCCGGATAATGGCATTCATAAAAAAACCACACAAAAAAAGACAAAAGTAAAAGTAGCAAAAGCTAATTGAATCGGGGACGATCCCATTTGAGCAAGTCTATGGGATCGCCGCAAGGACAATTGAGATGAATCATTATTTTGTACCTCCTTACTTATGACAAAAGCAAGAAGATCAACGGAGACCCGATCAATGGAGGTGCGCTCGGCAATAGTGGTAGCCATTTGTTTTTCTGTTTCAACCGGCGTGGCCGTGATTGTACTAACTAGCCGAGCCGGGTCTTGGTCATCCGGCAGGGCCGGGTCTTCTAAAAGCACATGAGAAGTTTCCCCGTCAGCCGTTGTCTCCATACTCAAGGCAGCTACCGAGGCAGCAGCAAATGGGGCAGAAACTGGCGTCAAAGGAGTAGAAAGTGACGGCAAAGTTGTTGAAACAGGGGAAAACAGTGGGGCTGCCAAAACAGGGGACAGTGGGGCTGTTTGGTGGCCTTCTTGGGTCAGCTCCACACTCAAGACAGCTACCGAATTAGCGGCTGCCGAGGCAGAAACAATTGGGGCAGAAACTGGCGGTAAATGAGTAGAATCTGGCGGCAAATTTGTAGAAACAGGGGGAAACAGTGGGGATGCCAAAACAGGGGACAGTGGGACTGTTTGGGGGTCTTCTTGGGTCAGCTCCACACTCAAAATAGCTACCGAAGCAGCAGCTGCCGAGGCAGCATCAAAAGGGGCAGAAACTGGCGGTAAATGAGTAGAATATGGCGGCAAATTTGTGGAAACAGGGGAAAACAGTGGGGCTGCCAAGACAGGGGACAGTGGGACTGTTTGGGGGTCTTCTTGGGTCAGCTCCACACTCAAAACAGCTACCGAAGCAGCAGCTGCTGAGGCAGCAACAAATGGGGCCGAAAATGGCGGCAGAGGGGCTATTTGAGGGGCTGCTTGGGCCGGAAGAATGTCAACAACCCCATCTCACGGACTTACTATGCTTTCCATTAGGATCATGGCTTAAAGATCCTACCCGAATGTCATCAACACTTTTACAATTGGGGTTGGATATGGATGGAGTTTGCAAAGGATCTATAGGAACGGGAGCATGTACCTCTACAATTGAAAGCTCTTCCGAAACTTTCATACCATCATTAGTGACGCATTCCGAGGTAATAGTGATAGGGGCCAGTGATGTACCTTCAACAACATTGTTCATGGCAGCCCGTGGCTGAGTTAGGGCAGCTGCCGAAGCCTTTCCCTTGCCCTTCTTACCCGCAATAATCCATTCTTGCCTTGCAGGAAACGTTACTTGTATGCCTGAACTTAGAGTGTTTGCCTGGGGCAGCGGTGGTGGTGCATTATTGTCCTTTTTCTTAGTTTCCTTCACGGGTGGATGTACTTTTCCACAATTGCTCATATCATGTCCAATCTTCATACATCCAAGACAATAATCAGGAAGATCGTCATAAGTGATGGCTTGCCAATAACCTTTTCCCGTTTTTGCATGCGTGATGCGAACCCTTTGAGGCAAATCCGCTAAAAGATCCACCTCAACACATACTTTAGCTATGCTTGGGCAGGGAGACAACGGCGGTGGGTCCATCCAAAGCAAGAGGATGTCCCTATCGCTTGTGCTAAGGAGAATAATTTGGATTTATTGTATAGGTGAATCGGCAAACCTTCAAATCCAATCCAAATCGGCACAATCGATGGTTCTTCATGAACATTGAAATCGTAAGTCCATTTGAAAACTCTCATGAGTAAACCACAGAAAGTCCATACCCCTTGACGCCACAATCTACAATAATCCTCTTCTAAATCAAATCTAATAAGAACGTGACGCGGGTCCATTCAACCAATCCAAAAACTTCCTTTAAAACCTACTTTGTGAAAGGATTTTCGCAAAGCTTCCATATTCGGTACATATTTTTGGAATTTTCCAACCAAAGCAAAATGCCAAGGAGAGATGAGGAGATCATGCTCATCCGCCGGTATTATCAAATTGGGTTCACCTTTGTAGAGATCCAAAGGCGTAATTGGAAGAGTAGCGGCTACCGGCCTAGAGAGAAAATCCGCAAAACTTTTATTTTTCCAGGGGTTGGGGGCTGCCAAGTCAGGAGGCAGAGCAGCTGGTTGGATGGTGGCCATAAGAAGCCAAAAAGAAGACAAGACAAAAGATTTTCAAAGCAGTAGCATAAAGTACTTCTTCTTCAACCTCAAGAACACCCCAAAAAATTGAAGAATCGATCAAACCTGAAGAAAGACCGAAGTTACAAGCTGATTCTTCACCGGCTACGAGTAGAGAATGATTCCTAGTGCTCGAATCAAACCGAAGAACACCAAATCCGAAGAGGGCTAGCAGCTATTGTTGCAAATCCACAAAATAATAGAGCTCATTAAATCCCATTAAAAGTGAATCTAACTGGATATAATGAACCTATTCCTCAAGGAGAACAAGAATCACAACAAAAAACAAGAGAAAACACTCAAAATCATGCCAAGAATCTTGAATCAGCGAGGGTTACACTGTTCATCGCGGGAATGGCTGTGTAACGATTGTCCCATTCTTGAAGGTGAGCCTAGTAGATTTAATGCTAATTCACCTATAACCAGGACTTTGAGGACTGATTATGGTTATGGAAGGGAGAATTTTGGGAATCATGGTTCTGGAATGTTTCCAGAACCTAGATTCGACTGTGGAGGTAATGATAGGGGTGGATTCAGGCTACCTAAGCTTGAATTTCCCAAATTTGATGGTAGTAAGCCCATTCTAGCTTGATTAAGAGAAAAAATGGCTTCTACTAATTCAAATGATGTTGCTGATGACTTGAAATTTTTTAAGGAGAATGTTTCCAACACCAAAACACGTGTGCAGTCCTCCAAGAAATCATTAACGCGGATGATAAATGAATATATTGGAAATGCAAGAAATGGCTATGATGAATATATGACAAATGATTACGTGTCCATTTGTCAAGATTCTTAACCTCGATTTCCTGTTTATGCTGGTGATGATCCAGATTATACATTGTTTTTGCGTAATTTGAAGAATGATGGATCTTCTTATGTACTTCAAGCCAACGAAGAAACTGGGTTATCAGAGCCTATAACATTTCTAGACTATGAAGCATATGGTGAAAGGCATAAAATTTTTGTCAGTCTCTCCAAAACTCAGTTGAAAAAACCTAAAGACGATCCTGAATATTCAATGTTCCTTAAAAACATGAGGGTTGAATGTTCTAATGCAATTTATCAACCTTCGAACTCCTCAACTATAATAGTGTATGAAGATATAAATTAATGGCAAGTATCGTTTGTCCTCATTATGTGTCTCGTTCCCTATCTCATCAATAAAAAATTGACATGTGTTATTTTTTTAATTTAAAAACTATAATCTAAAAGAAATAGTGCAACTCAAAATGTGCACAGACGATTTATTGCTCATCAATTTGTTATTTCTTCTGTAGTTTCTTTTGTTGGTGTGAATTAATTTCGCATGCTACTCTTGTTTCTTTTAAACATTCATCAATAAATAAGACATTTCTTTCATTTTGTCATTGTTTTAATGTCCATTCTTCTTAATTTATTTGGAAACAAGGGGTTAAAATGGATCGGTCACGGTGGTGAAGGTTGCCTTTTTTAGTATAGTGTTGATAAATCCTAACTACTGATTTTCAATTAAACGGTTAAAGATATTTATTTTCTCCTTGAAAATAGCTATTATTAAGAAACAAATATAATTACCATTTCAATTTCAGGCTTAATCATCTGATCAAATTGACCTGACAACAAATAATCAATCGACATAAGCTGAGAAAAAAAAGTTTATCCGGGACTTTTGTTTACATAATTTTTCGTGTGTAATTATTTTTTGCATGACTAAGTGTGTATGCCTAATTTATTTCGTGTGATTATGTGACTAAGTGTCCATTTATTTTTATAACATGTTGCGTGTTATATTTCTGTACGTTTGTTGAGGTGCATTTTGCACGCGTATCATAGTTGGAGGACTTAATTTTGATTCACCTAGAGGAGTCGTTAATTAGACGTGGAATTGGAATTTGAATTAATTAGGAATTTTATTGGGATTAGCAAAAGTTACTATAACTGTTAGTAGTGCCCTAGGACCATTAGCACATGTTGTGCGTTTTATTATCTTTTTGAGCATGTAATTGAATAGTTAATTTTGCTTTTGATTATCAAATGTGTGATTTGATAGTAAAACTCATTAGCTTATGTAATTATTATTCTAGAAGTCCCTAGTTTTTTGTAATGCTTAATTACTATGAAATAAAACTAGTATGATTGTTGATTGATGATCTTGTTTTACTGATCATGTGTAATGGATACAAATCACATCATAGATGCAATATATAGGGATACATTGTATTGGACGTGATCCGTCAGAGAAGTAATACTTCATGGTCTTAAGTCATAAGTATTACTTCCTCAATACTATTTTAGAATCCTTAGACCTTATGTCTTCATTGATTCTAGGAATTATTAGCCACTTTGATCATCAACGTATTTTCGCCTAGCCAGTTTTGTCAAAACTCAACTTTTTTAACTATTTGGGTCATTAAACAATTTACGAACCGCCAAATTAGTCATTCCGTCAAAAAGTTCGAAATCCCACGTTAAAAACGATGATGTGGCCAAACGGAGCAAAATCCATTCTCTCTCCAATGAGGGTATTTTTGGAAAACGATTATGAGACCCATTTCATACACAATGGGATCCATTTCATACCCATTATTACCCAGTTGGTGGTATCCATATATAATGTTGTCTTTGTAGTTTAGACCCATTAAAGTCCTACCAACCCTAAATTCCTCATCTGAGAAAAGAAGAAAAAAGACAGGAAGATTTATTTTGAAAATTAGTTCTTCTCTGATAGTTCTTCCTTGCCTGAACACTTATTTGCAATGAAGATTCCAACTAGCCAAAGCAAAAATGCAGGTAAAAATGCTTTTGCTAGCGAATTTGAAAACCTTGAGTTTGAATTTGGTGTTATTGATGGGGATTTGACTCCAAGGAGAGACCCAATTTCAAGCTCCAATGTCATTGTTCCGTTGGCTGCAAAAAGTTTGAGGACCGAGATTAAGGGAGCAAACGAAAACAAGGTATGTAATTCATTATTTTAACATTGTAATAAGCATATTGTATTAATTGGAGTAAAATTTAACATCCATTCCTTTGGATTTTACATGCAGGAAGTAAAAAAAGATGAATTAAAATGCAAATTTTGTGGTACAGAAGAGAAATCGAAACGTGTTATTGAAGGACTTCGTAGAAAGATTGCCAAGAAGGATGCTGAAATACGCAAACAAGCTGTTTTGATAAAGTTATTGGTGCTTGCAAATGTATTCTTCCTTGGATACTTTGCCAAGAATTTAGTTTTAGTGTAGTTTTGTTGTATGAATATTGTGTTTGAATGACTTGGAGTTATGTGGAGTTTTAATGTGTTGATCAATGTTTGGATTATTGGTGTTGTACTTCTGAATTTGCTTTGGAATAAAATGGAGTATTTTCCTGCATCCTAGATTGGTGTGTATTGTACTGAAAATAGATGATATAATTCAAAAAAAGCCATACAAGAAAAATGTACAAAATACCTTATAATTATCCCATATTTATCTGCACAGAAAATTGCAATTGTATATTTATAGCACAAATTCACATCCATGATATTAGTGCATTTACAAAAATCAGTAGCATTGAAATTTGTGAACAAAAGATGTCATAGCATCAACAAAAATATACCCAAAAAGCCTACATTACATTGTTTTGTAAACATCATAAATATGCTAACTTTTAAGCTCCCAAAAAGGTCATCTGTTGTTGCCAAGAAAATCAATCATTCCAAAACATTCCATTCCTCTTCAGACCGAGTAATGGATTTGGTTGGGGATTACGACAAGTTGCTTTGTTATGTCCTTCTTGATGGCAGCTACTGCATTTCGCAGGTTTCCTGGCCCTCTTCTTTGCCTATTAACATAAGAATACAGTGGCATTAGCACATCTTAAAAATGCAAGTTTAAGAACCTTCAAATAACACCCTATTCATATACCTGTTGTGGCTGACTTGCATCACTGAACTGATTGGCACTTGGATTTACATCCTGTGATGACTAAAATGAAATAAAATGATGCACAAACAAAAAAATGTATTAGTAAACAATTCTATACTAGTATAAACCAAAATTAAATGGAGTATTTTAGACAATCACCTCTGGTTGCTGATCTGCCTGCATTGATCTATTTTGGACATCACCAAAATCATCATTTTCTGGTGCATAATTTCTTGGAGGTAAAGTTGGACAAGTCCTTGAATTATGTCCAACAGTCATGAATCTCCCACAGTTATTGCTTGTATGATGATAAAAATCATCACCAACTTCAAGCCCTTCTTGCCTATTTGGACAACCCCTTGAGTTATGGTCAATTTGTCCACAACCACTACACTTGGCTACCCACATTGCATTTCTAGCAACCTTTTGTCTTTTGTTAGGTTGAACTGGTATTGCAGGTTGTTCTTCTTGTCCTGCATTATTGTTAAGTGAGTACTTTCTTTTGGTTTGTGGCCTACCAAAAATCCTCAATTTTGATGGAGCAACCAATGGAGGCTTGTTTGATCTTGGCCAATTATTGGGGCCATTTGCAGGATTCAAAACAGGTTCATAAGCCTTTTTATAGCAGCTAACTGTATAAGCTTGATCCACAAAGTTTTCTGGCAAAAATCCTTCTTTTGAAATTGCAGCTATTGCATGTGGACAAGGTATTCCACTCAACTGCCAACCCCTACAAGAGCACACCCTTAAGTTTGTATCAACAACAAATTGATCATCCCCCTTTTTGACTTGGAATTTTGATCCACCACTATAGGAAGCATACCATAATCTGGCTTGTTTCTTTAGTTTCTCCAATTTTTTTACCAATCTTAGGACAAATATCCCCCTTTTGTTTAGCAATCCAAGCTCTCCTTGATTGCAGCCTTAACATAATGTAAACTCTCACCCTTTCGAGGATTGCAAGTATTGGCTTGTTCCTGGCTGCAAGGATGCATTTGTTGAACACTTCAGAGTGATTATTCAACAGTATATCACATTTGGAGCTCACTCTAAAGTAAGCTCTGCTCCAATTATTTGGATTAGTAGTAGTATTCAACCACATAAAAGCTTGTTCATTCAACAATTTCAGCTCCTCCATCGATCTTTCAAACTCATTCCCATATGTTGACTTAGCACATTTCCAGAACTTTTCCTTTAATTCATCTCCAGGGTATAATCTCTTCATGTTGTTGTGGAGATGTCTAGCACAAAATCTGTGCTCAACTCCAGGTAATTCTTTAACTACTGCAGGTATCAGACCCTGGAAAAAAAAAGGGCAACCAATCAGAGAACGTATAGAGTAATGTATGGAAGTAAATGATACATTTATTACTTTGTTTACCTTTTGCCTGTCTGAAATTATACACCAATCTGAAGGTTTATCAATCTGCAAATCATCTTTTATGAGTTTGATAAACCAAGACCAAGAAGATAAATTTTCAGATTCTACCAGTGCAAATGCAGTTGGATATATGCCATCATTGGCATCAACACCAACTGCTGAAATCAATATTCCCTTGTGTGAACCCTTAAGGAAAGTACCATCCAATCCTACAATTCTTCTGCAACCAGCTATAAACCCATCCTTTACAGCTTTAAGGCAAACATAAATCCTCAAAAATACATCTTCACCAATATTGAGGTCCATATCAGATGCAATCTTCACTGTTGTTCCAGGATTGCTCAGCTTCAACTCCTCTTCATAGTTCCTCAGTAAGGCATATTGATCCTTATATTTGCCCTCAATTAACTTTTTTGCTATCGCTCTAACCTTGTACACTTTGTTTAGTGAGATGTCAGCATTAAGCTCCTCTTGTACCTTGTTTTTTAAATCAACACAACTTATTTGATGATCTGTTCTGAATAAGTTCAAATACCTTTTGGCAATGTAAGATGCTGTTGCCTTTTTGGTATTCTGTCCTTCGGGGCAAATATGTTCAGAAACAATTGTCCTAATTTGAAATAGACCTTGTGTACCAACCTTCTTTGCATACAGTTCCCATTCACAATTAAGCCCATGACATTTTGCAATTACCCGAATATTATCATTATGAGTGACCTCTATGTCCTTTCCCCACTTCATCAAGTGTTCTTTTATCGCTGCAAGTAACTCCTTCTTGTGAGTAAAGAGCAATCCAATCACAAATTGAGAATCTGCCATGTCTTTTTCAGGATTAAACCTTGGATATTTCTCCCCTGCCTTTTTTCGAATGCTTTCATCATCTGAACTATCATTTTCCTTGTAGAAATCCCTATCTGAGTTACAGCTATCAGACTGCTCACCAACCTCAACAGGTTCACCAAAGAAAATGTCTACCTTAGGTAAGGACTCAGTTGTCTTGTTTGCTGAAGTATCAAGAATAGGAGTAGCACTTGGTTCAGGTGGCATTTCAGAAGTTTCAGCAATTTCTGCAGTTTCAGTAGGCATTTCAGCAATTTCAGCAGTTCCAGTAGGCTTTTCAGTTACAGGATCAGCAGTTTCAGGTTCAATTTCAGCAGTTGCAGCAGCCATTTCAGCAGTTTTATCAGCTATTTGAGCATCAGTTTCAGCAGTTTCAGGACCAATTTCAGCAGTTCCAGCAGCCATTTCAGCAGTTTTATCAGCTATTTGAGCATCAGTTTCAGCAGTTTCAGCAGCCATTTCAGCACCAACCTCAACAATTTCAGCAGTTTCAGCAGCCATTTCAGCACTAACCTCAACAATTTCAGCAGTTTTATCAGCTATTTGAGCATCAGTTTCAGCAGCCATTTCAGCAGTAACCTCAACAATTTCAACATCAGTTTCAGCAGTTTCAGGTTCAATTTCAGCAGTTTCAGCAGCTATTTGAGCATCAGTTTCAGGTTCAAAGAAAACCGTTTCAGGCTGTATTTCAGTAGTTTTAGCAGGTATCTCGACAGTATCAGCATCAATTTCAGCAGCTACATCAGGTTCAACATCAATTTCTGTCTCTGTTTCTGCATCAAATTCAGTAGTAATATCTTCAATTCCAGGACTTGTGTTGTTTGGAGTTAGATTATGGTCAAATTCCTTTACTCCATCACTACTAAAGTACCCGACCCATTCATTGAAAGCTCCACTATCACTGCTTTTCTCATAATCACTACCTAAAAAAAACTCAAAATCATCATCAGAATTATTTGAATGAAACTCATCATCAACAACATATTTTTCTTTCCTTTTGGCTTTGGATTTGTTAGATTCTTTCCTTTTTTTAACATGGGTTTTGTCAACCTTCTTTTTCTTTGGCTTAGCTGAAATTGACTTGAACCTACTACTTTGTTGAGGAGTATTCTCACCATTTTTATCCTCTTGACCAGTGTCTTTCTCCTCACTATTAATACCCACATCAAATTCTGTTTCAACTGGTATATACTTAATGAAAAACATCTCCATACCATCTTCATCATGGTTCATGAAGAGTTTAATCTTCCTCTTCTCAAGAGCATGAAGAAACATCATCATCTGTCTGGAGGAATTTCCACAGTGTTGCACTATTCACCCAAGGCCACTTCCACCAAAACCCAGCATATTCACTATAACCTAATAAATAGACCATTTTGTCCAACCTAACTATAGACATTTCCTCGCCAGTACAATAATCAAAGTAATCAGTGGACCCTCCTTCGTAAAACTTATTATTTTGGGTCTCCACAAAACACCCCCTATGCCTTACTATTATAGTGAAAAATGGTGAATCATTAGGCTCCGTAACTGCAATTTAAATAAAATATTTTAAATTTTAAAACAAGTCAACAATATTAAAGTATACACATTATCCAATTTTTTTTCATGAGTAAACGATAAAGATTCTTCAGTAGCAATCCAAATGGGGGGGACCAGCTCCAGAAAGTAGAAATTGCACCAACATTTACAAAAAGGGGGGGGACCAAACAAAAAGTAAAACTTTAAACAAAACCATATAAAAGTACACATCAATAACAGCAAATTCTCACAGAGCTTTGTAAATCATCATTATTCATTTTCTAAACTAATAAGAAACCCCTATAATTCCAAAACAAGTACACTTACGGTAAATGGGTGGCTTGTCATTTGGCAGCCTATGAATCATTCTCGAAAATCCGCAGTGTTACTCTCTCTTCTAAGGTTTAGTGCAAGCAATTTCCCTCCTAAAGCTTGTTGAGTTGAGAAAGAAATTAGGGATTTCACAATTACGAACATAAAGGGATTGGGGAATTTCAGGGTTTTCTTTCAATATTAAAGAAACGGGTTACAATGAATGCCAAATGGGTCTCATAATCGTTTTCCAAAAATACCCTCATTGGAGAGAGAATGGATTTTGCTCCGTTTGGCCACGTCATCATTTTTAACGTGGGATTTCGAACTTTTTGACGGAATGACCAATTTGGCGGTTCGTAAATTGTTTAATGACCCAAATAGTTAAAAAAGTTGAGTTTTGACAAAACTGCCTAGGCGAAAATACGTTGATGATCAAAGTGGCTAATAATTCTTGATTCTAGTATGAATGGAGCCACGTTTTGACTCAGTCGGACGTTACTTGTAACAGAGTAATCAATACGAATGATGATCGGATGTAGTGTCCTATCTTAGCTTGAATGTGAGAGACATCAGTAAGGAATTTGTCCTCTCTATTATTGTAGAGAGATATCCATGGGCCCCTCGATAGGGAAAAGACTATTTAAATGCATTAGCCAGTCTTTCAAACGTATTTGATAAAGTGGTTATCAAATGTTATTTGTCAAACAATCACTCTGAGATCGAGCATAAATACAATTAAGCTTAATAAGGGTGACGACCACCATGCCTTATGCTTAATTAGGATATCGCGAGACAAAGGGATTAAATAGTGGATTGATATTAGGTTCCGTTGTATATTCATTCACTTTTGGGTAGTCACAATGTCCTCGCTAGGGACCGCTTGTGATTTATGAACACATACTACTACTAAGTGTGTTTTCATTGCCATTGTGAGATGAACCCTACTGTGGTCACACGCATGGGACTTTGAGCTAATCGAGCTTCATGTCCAAATTCAATGAATCTAGTAATGTGTCTAGGTTCATTTAGTATCCGACATTTGTCTTTCTCGAAAATAATAAAGTGTTTATTATTTGAATTAGAGATAAGGGGCAATTTCGGTATTTTACCTATAGCTGGGATTACGTGGGAGTTATTATCCGCTAAGGACTCCCACTACCAGTGAAAAGTCTCAGGGAACGTGGGATTCGAGACTCCCACCGCTGAGAGAAGTTGAATGGAGATGGGAGTTGTTCTAGTAACGAACTCTCACACTCTATATAACATCTCTTAGTCGAAACCTAGATGACTAATGTTTTTCAAATCGAAATAATACATAGAATCGAAAAACCGTTTTCTATTCTTGCCTCTCCCTTTTCTCTCTAATTCCCGAATCTCGTAAAACGAAGAGCTAGCAATCGTCGCCCTGCTTTCGTCGCGTGGATACCCTGGGTAGAGGGACTTTCCGCAAAGGGAGATCAATCAGTAGCGAGATCCGATCCAAGAAACGTCATCCTCCATTCAAGAAGTAGTCTTGAATCCTAAACGTAAGTTTTTTCTTGCATTTTTCAATTGTTTCATATGAGCGGATCCTTCAGGGGAGGATCCATGGGTGTTTGGAACGAGTTTCCGCCCATGAATCCCTTCAATAACATTATTAAAAAAAAAAAATAGAGAGAGCAAGGAATTACATTAGGAAAAGAAATAAAAGAAAATTAAAAAGAAAAGTGAAACAAACATGAGATTAAGAAAATAAGGGAATTAAATAGAATAAAAAAGAAAAAGGGAAACAGAAAATCGTGGGATTGGTTAGCGTTGTGAAACGTGTGCACAAACAAAAACAAAAGAAAAGAAAGCAGCAGTAGCCGCCAAGAAGAAAAATAAAGAAAATTTTGAGAACTCAACATTCTGCACAAAACTTTGAGAAGACGATTGAGGGGCTTACCGGCGTAAGTTTTTTACCCACAACATATCAAATCGAAGATAATCAAAAGAATGTTGAGTGCGCGCAGATAGAACGCAATTCGGGAATCGCAGCAGAAAGTTAACGCCCCCGCGAGTGAATATGCCCAGGTTGATTTCGGGTTTACCCTTTCTTTTTCCTACGTAACGAGTAATGACCCAACCCCTCTATTATTTTCAGTCTGAAATCGTTCAATTATGTTGGGTACTGTTATGAAATTGTTTAAGAAGTAATTGTGCGTGAATATTTGCATAAATTGTTGGAATTACGATCAATTGCATGTTTTGTCTTTATCGTTTGGTTTATTGAATTGATGCCCTTAATTGTTTGAATTATTTTTTTATTTTTTTATTTTATTGTTTTTAAGAAAGTCACATGTTGTTGTGGAGGGTTTGACGTGGACCCCTACCCGTTTATTGAATGAAGCCAAATTGGCAAAAGATACATAGACGGGGGACTGAGAGCCAAAACCTCAAAGTAGATGGAAACAAATCCACTTCATACAAGAACAAAACGATGCAAAAAGATACTACTCCATTTATAGATATAGAGTAGGTGATACAAGATTCTTGAATGGAAATGCAGAACCAATAAAAATATAAGATGCAATGTCAAGCCTATCTAACGCGCAAATAGGATGTCCTGCACTGATCCAGCTTGATACGACCATGAATTTCAGAAGGTAATAAATTAATATCTGAGAAAACAACTGAAGATTCGCTAATGCGTCTGCAACCGAATTTACCTACCTAAATATGTGAACCATCCTGCAATGACCAAGAAGAGAAACGGCTCTACGAAAAGCAGTATCTAAAGACCAAGAAAAAATCATACCTAAAGCTACCGCTTGTACTAGGACTTGCAAATCAGATTGAACCAAAAAAATTGGAGATTTTACGGTTGGCAGCCATATTCAATCCTTCAATCAACGCTTGCAATTACGTCACCTTACGAGTACAATGATCACCAATATACATAGGGAATGCCGTGATGAATTCGCCAGAGTTCTGCCGAAAAACCCCACCTATACCCGCTGGCCCTGGCTTTCCTTTTCATGCACCGTCAATGTTAAGCACCACGCCTGTATTGTCAAGATCATACCCCCATCGGACAACCAGAGTACGTCAAGGTACAAAAGTGTGAGCTGTATCGAACCGAATTCCCCTTGCTCTCATCAAAGTTGTTGTGTAATCGCGAAACTGAGTAAGGATACTAGTCTGAGAAGTAATATTTGCTTCATACACAAAACGACAACAGGCCTTCCATAAAATCCAACAAGCAGAACAAGCCATAGTAATAATAATTTGACGAGAACCTGAAGCTCCAGCATACCACCATAGAGAAATAATTCCTTGAATACAATCAACTGACGTAGCCGGTAGGACCAAACCAACACAGACCGCCGCCTCCTGCCAAACTATTCTTGCAAGTATACATTACACAAAAACACGATCATAAGTCTCAATATCTTTAAAGCAAGTGTAGCGAGAAGCCATAGACACCCCAGATCGCATCCTATCTTCATCCAAAGCAAGATAACTGTTAAGCAATTTCCACATAAACAACGAGAGAGATAGAGGGAGAACCTTATGCCAAATGCAATTCCTCGAGAATAACGTAACAGCAGAGCCTACCAATAAGTCCATGGCTGACGCAAGGGAGAAACAACCTCGAGTATCATCCATCCAAATTAGTTTATCAGGTTCTTCAGACAAACATACCTCCGGTAACAAGTCCATAAAGAAAGTCGAGACACGTCCAATCAGAGTCCGCCGATCCCAACCATGTTCATCACAAAAATTACAAAATTTTGCATCCCCAAGCCGATTGGAAAAGTTTGAAATTATGGTATCAAGAGATCCCTGTAGTGTGAAATTCTCATAATAAAAACTGGATTCGCCATTATGCAAAAGAATACCAATGTGCTTCTCCACCTTCTCCTTAAACTAGAGCATTCGGCGCCATGTAGCATTGTCCCCTGCTTCACATGTTGCAGCCCCGCGCTATATCTAGCCTTTAAAAACGTTGCCCATAAAGAGTCACAATTTCGGAAATTCCACCACGTCTTCCAAGAAAAAGCCTCATAAAAATGTATTAAAGAATGAACACCCACACCATTACATTCCACCACCCTTGCCATCTTAGTTTAAGCAATAAAGGACAATGATCATAAATTGTCCTATGCAAATGCTGCAACGTTGTAGTTCCAAAGAAATCAGTCCAATTAGTATTCACCAAAATACGGTCAAGTCGCCTCAATAGAGGTTGAGGAGAGCTTCTACACCATGTATAAGGACTGCCCACAAAAGGAATATCTGACAAACCTCAGTCACCAATAGCTTCAGCAAACTTAGAGATAGGAAAATAAGCTGGTATGAATCCCAGGCTCCCTGAATCACTTAGAAAAAAGTTAAAATCACTCCCACCAACCAAGGGACATCATGTTGCGAGCTAAAAGATTGCAGCTTGTCCCATAATACCCTTCGCTGAGTGTAGGCGCATTTGGCATAAACAAAAGATAAATACACAAAAGTCCCATCATAATAATTCACCAAGACAGTAAACATTTGTTCAAAATTACCCACCACAAAAATATCCAAATTACCATTCCAAAACAACCAAATTTTACCATTGACATTGCTAAAACCATCATCAAATTTTACGAGTAACTCTTTTAGTTCTTGAATTTGTTTCAAAATCATAGTATGGTGGAATTTCTAGGTTTAGGTGATATTCTAATTAAATTTTCATTTTTTTCAAAATCTTAATAGTACTTTTTTCCACGATTCTCAATTTCTGATATATTTATTAGGATCAATAATTTTGATATCTAGACCTTTTTGTCCTTGCTAATGAACTAGAAATGGTGTGAAACAATAATTATTGGGATGCAAGTATCCCTTTCCTTTAAATATTTCAAGTCTTACTTACAATAGTGAACAATGGTTCATACCCCTAATGAGGATAAGGAGAAATTTTTTAAGCGGCTCTTTTTCTCATCTGATAATTTTATTACTAATTGTTTTGCTCTACGTTGTACTACATCAATAGAGATTCATTTTTATTAATAAATTTGGAATCAAAACCATTTCTTCAAGAGTATCAGCTTTAACCTTTCTACTATGTTTTCATGTTCTCTCTATTCCAACGTTTTTCTTACATGGAAATTTGATCTTTACTGCTTCAGAATCTTACTCAAGAAGGATCATTCACAACTTGGAATGATATAGAATGTCTTGATGTGCATCCAGAGGCTGAAGAGACCTAGTGAGACTAGATAAAATACATTTCTCGTTATGATGTACATTCGTGGGAAAGTGAAGCTTTATTTTTTAATTGAAACTCAAATTCTCATAGTTTGGAAATTTTCTTATTGAATGTAGCATCTAGTAAAGATGGAACTACAAGTATTTGTTTCGACTATATTTCTTAATTGTTCTTGAAGTTTCGACTATAATTCTTAATTGTGTTAGCTTCTTCATTTTGCAATATTTTTTATTGCATGTTGAACATTTTAATTGCATTTGGATTGGTTTAAAAACTCTTTTTTAGTTTGCAAAATTTTGTAGATTACAGTACAATAATAAATGTTTGTTTGGACAAAAATTCATAAATTCTAGTTGGGAAAGTAGGAAATTGTTTTCTATTTAGAGAGCTATATTGGAAACATCATGGATTCAAAAAATTAGATTGAAAGAGATAATATGGTAAAGTTTTTTTTTTTCCAAATTGCATTTAGGATGTATGCCTTTCTAAGGAATCATCATAATACATTCTGATGCACTAGATTCTTGGTATCAAAGTACTACTTAAACTGGTTTCTAGTTCAATCCGATTTTCTAATTTTTTTAGAAAAGGTGTATTGTTTATCAGAAATTACTGGAGATGGAAATGGAGACTAATGGATGTTAAAATTTGGGAATGAAGGAAGAATGAGGACGTATTGTTGCTATCCGTCTTCTTTAGGGGTGGCAACGACTAGTGGCAAAACTGAGATGAGGCGATGAGAGAAGGTTGTGTGTTTGTTGATTCTATTGTGCAGTCTTCTGAATTGGGGAGAATATTCGTCTTCATCTTATGTGACAAAAAAATTTCACGTTTGATGAAGGAGGATTCAAGGAATCCGTCCTTAGTAAAGGGCAGATTCTATCAGTCATTGTTAAAACTATGGACTACTTGAGATGGAGACTAAGAAAATTTCTTGAGATGGAGATAAATAATGAATGTTAACGTTTGGGAATAAAGAAAGAAGGATGATGTATTATTTCAATCCATTTTCTTTGTGGCAGCGGCGTAAGGCTTTGTATTTGTTGTTTATGCGGTGCATTCTAATGAATTGAGGAGTATATTAGGACTCGAGGACGAATTCTATGCATCCGTCTTCGTCAGATGTGTCAAATTATTTTCACGCCAAATGAAGACGGATTCACGGAATCCGTACTTCAATAAGGACGGATTATGTCTGTCTTTGCCAAAACACATCCTTCCCCAAAAGGCACTGCCATGTGCGGATATTTATCCATAAAAATATTATTCAGATAAAAAACTCTTATATATGTAATTTAGAGTTGTCGTGATTCGTCACTCATTTACGTACTTGCTGCATTGTTTAAAAAACAACGATATAATAACTGTGAGGAAATAATATATAATTTAAAAGTACTTAAATTCTTTGAGATTACTGTTGATATATTTTTTCTTTAATTTATGACATTAATAAATTCTTTTCATTTGAAATAAATAAAAAATTACTATGGACCACTTTTATGGTTTTAAAAACTTCGAGATGTAACTTGATAACGAACATTGAACACAATTTTGTCCTGAACAAGACAAGAAACAAAAAAAGAAAAAAAAATAAGCCTGACGCAAATGGTTGACTTATTTGTAGTGTTTGGTGAACAGACGTAATCGTTAGGAAGAGCTGGATACTTTACCATGTTTTTGAATGAGGAAGATTTCTTTTCTATGCTCTAATTATTTACCATTTTTATACATCTTGTACCAAACATGAGTCATCCCGTTGGACAATTTTACATTAGATTTCAATGAAGATGAATTATTCTTTACACAAAGAATAAGATTGAAAGTAGAATTTCTTTATGAAATTTCAAATGACACATGGCCCAACAACAACCAACCAAAAAGATATAAATGATATAAATCATTCTAGTTTTTATCTATGCTTCATTTCCAGCAGAGCAAAAAGTGAACCTTATGAACAAGGTAATTTTTTTCTTCCTCTTAACATTTGCAGTTCTCCTCAATTATTATGATTTCTGGTTTCAGGAATTCAATTTTGTTTCACCATTCATTTAATAGCCCCTTTATAATTCTATGGTATACTGAATTCTAGACGATGTGATGCATAATAGGTCTGATATGAATGTCATAAAACTCAAATTTTTTTTGATAAATCTTACTAAAAATCCATCAAAATTGAGACTCGATTGTTTTGTGTTTTAATTTTTCCTACTTATTTTTTAGTTTCATTATTCATGATATAACAGATGCCTCATTCCTACGAGTTTTATAATTATTATTTTTTTATGAATTGCAGGAACTTTTAGTTCTAAATTCTGAATGGTCCACACTTGAATAGAACCTTTTTTGGAGGGTTAAGGAGGCAAACTTGTTGGAACTTCTTCTTTTGAGTTCCATTCTTGCTTGACTAATAGAAAAAATGGCTTCTACTAATTCAAATGATGTTGTTGATGACTTGAAATTTTTTAAGGAGTACGTTTCCAACACCAAAACGCGTGTGCAGTTCTCCAAGAAATCATTGAGGCGGATGATAAACGAATATATTGGAAATGCAAGAAACGGCTATGATAAATATATGAAAAATGATTACATGTCCATTTGTCAAGATTCTCAACCTCAATTTCCTGTTTATACTGGTGATGATCTAGATTATGCATTGTTTTTGCGTAATTTGAAGAAAGATGGATCTTCTTATGTAACTGGGTTATCAGAGCTCATAACATTTCTAGACTATGAAGCAGATAGTGAAAGGCATTAAAAATTTGTGAGCCTTTCCAAAACTCAGTGGAAAAAACCTAAAGACGATCCTGAATATTCAATGTTCCTTGAAAACATGAGGGTTGAAGGTTTTAATGCAATTTATCAACTTTCGAACTCCTCAACTGTAATTGTGTATGAAGATATGAATCTTCAAAGTTCCCATCCAAATAACGCTTCATGTTCCATGAAATAATTTGATTCTTGAATTTTCAGATTTCAACTCAATGCATTTCCAAGGATATACATATAAATGACACCAAGGAGTATATGAGAAGTGTAAACTTTGATTGTGAGTGTTGTAATGTATATAAGAAGTGCACACTTTGATTGTGAGTGTTGTAATTCAAAGTGCACACTTTGATTGTGAGTGTTGCAATTCAATGTGTGCACTTTGATTGTGAGTGTTGTAATTTAAATAAGAAGTGCACACTTTGATTGTGAGTGTTGTAAGTATTCTGTCGGTAGTCAGTCGTTAAGTGGCTTAGGAACAAAAAATACACGACCATGATATTCGCTCGGTAATCAATCGCGAAACTATGATTAGCCACGGATTTGTCAGTCCCTATTACATTATTTTCTTGTAGTGTTATGTACTTCAATCCAACGAAGAAACTGGATTATAAGAGCCTATAACATTTCTCAACTATAAAGCAGATGGTGAAAGGAATGAAAAATTTGCTTCTTTTCAAAACTCAGTGGAAAAAACATGAAGCCGATTCTGAATATCCAATGTTCCTTGAAAACATGAGTGTTAAAGGTTCTAATGCAATTTGTCATCCTTAGAACTCCTCAACTGTAATAGTGTATGAAGATATGAATCTTCAAAGTTCCCAGCCAAATAAAGCTTCGCGCCAAGAAAGGAAAGTCTAAACAACCTATTCATGACCAACCACCAAATTAGAGTGTTAGGAGCCACTTAGATTGATTTTATTTTAGATGTTTTTCTGACTACTTTTGTTGTCTTCAAACTGCACCATATCTTTTATTTGTATAATTTAGTCACATATGTATATAAAAAGAAAAAGAGTTATCACCGTTTGTCTCATGGAATTTGGCTTAAAGTCTCAAGCGAAGCTAGAATGCGTTTTATTTTTAAGAGAAAATTTGCCGACTCAGGCAATTTTTTCTCCAGATGATATGGAGTGAGATGGCCCGACATGACAAATTTACCTTAAAAATAAATGCACATGAGCAGCAAAAAGGAGTTTAAGTGGGAATATGTCATGGGGCAAGCGGTGAGACTAGACTTTTGTTAAACTTAAAAGATATCTGACTAAAATTAATGAAATAAAAATGACACCAAGCAGTATATGAGAAGTGTAAACTTTTATTGTGAGTGTTGAAATGTAAATGAGAAGTGCACACTTTGATTGTGAGTTTTGTAATTCAAAGTGTGCACTTTGATTGTGATTGTTGTAATGTAAATGAGGAGTGCACACTTTGATAGTGAGTGTTGTAATTCAAGTTGCACACTTTGATTGTGAGTGTTGTAATTGAATAATAAATGTGTATTGGGACAAAAATTCCTAATTTCGAGTTTGGAAAGTAGGAAATTGTTTTCTAGTTAGAGAGCTATATTCGAAACATTATGAAAGCATAAAATTAGATTGAAAGGGATAATTTGGTAAAGTTGTTTTTTTCAAATTGCATTTAGGATGTATGTCTTTCTAAGGAATCATCATAATCTCTATGGAAGTACTAGATTCTTGGTATCAAAGTACTACTTAAACTGGTCTCTAGTTCAACCCGGTTTTCCACAATTTTCAGAAAACGCGAATTGTTTATTAGAGAATTATGGATACCGATATTAATAAAAATCATTATTCCAACAGGCAAACCTTAATTTAAATTTTTTGTATTGGTTTTCATAAATCCACCAAAATGGTATAGTGGCAGGGAGACCCCTACCCGTTTATTAACCTTTATTTGATATTAATTCTCCATTCCTAGGCCTAATATTTTTCTTCTTTTATTGCTTGTGGATTTTGCTCAGCAAGTCCTTGTTTGATAGGCCTCGAAATTTATAGTGCAACTTTCGAAGTTCCTGAACTCCAAAACACTATTTTAATATCAATTGCAAAACAAAATGCGTTCTTAGAACAAAACACCCTTTCTGAACTCCAAGCAATCTAAATGCAGTAGTTTAGTGTTCGGTTTATTTTATAATTCTTACTTAAAACCTATAATTGGACCATAGTTTCCCTTTTTCCTTAATTAACCATTCTCCACTTAAGCTTTTAGTCATTCAAAATAGATTGTTTTAGGTCAATTGGGGTATGTGTCGGCATGATTAATCGAAGTTTATAATTGCAATTTTCATAAATGGAAGAGCTTCCAATTGTCATTCTCAATGTATAAGCTGTAATGTGAGATTTTTGAAAGATATATTAAACTCTTTTCACTCATAACAACTCCGGTTAATCTCAGATTTTTATATTTTTAATAAATTTATTGTGAGACATTTAGATACATACTGAGCGATATCTCTCTTCATTCCATTCCACCAGTATGTTTTCTTAAGGTCTTGAAACATTTTGTTTACTCCAGGATGGATTGTATATCGACTTCGATGAGCCTCATCCAGAATAAGTTTTCTCAATTTCTCATCATCAGGAATGCAAATTCGGTCTCGAAAATATATAATTCCATCACTTTCTCGCAAGTAGAATCCATGCATCCCTTCGTTTAATACCTTTTCTTTGAATTGCTGAAATTGTTTTTCATTCATTTGGGCTTCTCTTATACATTCCTGCAGATCAGGTGTAACCGTGACATTTGTAAACATAAGCCTTCCTTCTTTTACTGTTACATCTGCTCCAACCAACTCTTCTAATGGCTTTACCTCCAAATTTCTCAATTCATCCATTCATACATTTTGACTCAATGCATCAGCAACCACATTTGCCTTACCTGGATGATAATTTATAGGGCACTTATATTCTTCAAGAAATTCCATCCATCTCCTTTGTCGCACATTAAGATCTTTCTGAGTAAACAAATATTTCAGACTCTTGTGGTCGGTGAAAATTTCAAATGTAGCACCATACATATAGTGTCTCCATTTCTTTAAAGCAAACACAATAGCAGCCAGTTCAAGATCATGGGTAGGGTAATTCTGCTCATGTGTTTTTAATTTCCTCGAAACATAAGTTACCACTCTCCTGTCTTGCATCAAAACACCACCTAAACCTTCTTTAGATGCGTCTGTGTAGATCTGATAACTTTGCTCGGGGTATGGGAGTATCAAAATAGGTGCTGAAGTCAACCTTCGCTTAAGTTCCTGGAAACTTTGTTCGCACTTATCATTCCACTGAAAATCCACTATCTTTTGGGTCAATCGAGTCAAAGGTCCGGTAACCTTAGAAAAATCTTGTATGAATCGCCGATAATATCCTGCCAATCCAAGAAAACTTCTTATCTCGGTTGGATTCTGTGGCCTTTTCCAATGAGTTACCGCCTCAACTTTAGAAGGATCAACTGATAATCCACCCTTAGAAATTACATGTCCCAAAAATGATACCTTTTCCAACCAAAACTCTCACTTACTAAACTTGGCATATAATTTATGTTCTCGCAGAGTTTGCAATACATGCCTCAAGTGGTCTTTATGAGCCTCAGAATTCGGCGAGTATACCAGGATATCGTGGATAAAAATGACCACAAATTAATCCAAGTAGGGTCTAAATATGCGATGCATAAGATCCATGAAAGTAGCAGGTGTATTTGTTAACCCAAAAGGCATTACTAAAAATTCATAGTGACCATACCGTGTGTTGAATGCCGTCTTGGGTACATCCTCCGCTCGAATTTTCACCTGATAGTATCCTTGCCTCATATCCAATTTAGAATAGCATCCAGCTCCTCGTAGCTGATCAAACAATTCTTAACTGTCACATTATTCAATCCGCGATAATCGATGCACAGTCGTAAGGTTCCATCTTTCTTTTTAACAAACAATACCGGAGCTCCCCAAGGGGATGTGCTCGGTCGGATAAACCCTTACTCCAGTAGTGTTTGCAACTGCTCTTTTAATTCTTTGAGCTCAGTTGGTGCCATTCGATAGGGAGATTTGGATATAGACTCTGTTCCTGGTATTAAATCAGTTGAGAACTCCACTTCCCCATCTAAAGGTAAAGATGTTAACTCTTCCGGAAATACATCTGAAAATTTTTGCACCACAGGAACTTTTCCAAGCTCAATCTGCTCTTCAGGTTTTTTCATCAAGTGTGCCCTTCCTTGACAACATATTCGTAACATCTTTATTGCCTTTGTCCCTGATATCAGAAAGTTTACATCTTTTGCTTTACTTCCCCGGAACTCCAAGATTGGCTCACCAGGCTTACAAAATTTCACTGTTTTACCACGACAATCCAATTGAGCATAATGCTTAGCTAACCAATCCATTCCTAGTATAACATCATATCCTTTAAAAGGTAAAGTGATAAGATCTCCCTTTAAAGTAGTTTTCCCAACAATAATATCACAATTAACGTATACCATTTCTGCAATCTCACTATTACCCATGGGCGAACTAACCAACAATTTGTAGGGAAGCTTAACAGGTATGCAATTCAGATATTGAATAAAATGAGGTGCAACAAATGAGTGCGAAGAACCAGGATCTATCAATACTCATGCTACTTGTGAAGATATAGTTAGCGTACCTTCTACTACGTTTGCGTCGTCTATCATCTTTTCTCCATCCAAGGCAAACACGCGTGCCTTCACTTGTGGTCTTCCCGCCTTCTTTTCGGGGGCTGCTCGGGATCCAACAGGTCTTGTATTGACATTTCCAGAATTTGGATTATTTTGGAAACGATTCCTCGGATTTGGGCATTGAATAGTAGTATGCCCAGAGCTTCCACATATTAGGCACAAATTCAACCTTCTGCGACATGTATCGTTCATGTGCCCCTCTTTTCCACAATAGTTACAAGATAGACTGTTCGACCATTGTTGTGGCGGAAAATATTTACCTCTCTTTTGGCCTCCAACTTGGTTTGTAGACGGGCCATTAGTTCCCCGTTTCGGATATCGGCTAGTTGTTGCTTGAAATTGCCGTTGGGCAGATATCACCTTATCACTTATCTCAGTTCGTGTAGCTGACTCAACAGGCGCTCAAAAATTCATAGGGGGTAGTGGTGCCAAAGCTCTTTGTAGCTCAGGTCGGAGTCCTTTGGTGAATTGTCGGGTCTTAATCTCGTCTGGGTTGATAAGACGCAGACAATACTTTGATAGTCGATTAAACTTAGCGACATATTGACTCACCGTCGTCATTCCTTGACGAAGGTTTTGTAATTCATCTTCGCGTTGCTCTCTAATCCAACTTGGTATGAATTCCTTCTTAAATTCTTCTTGAAAGTCAAACCAGCTCCAGACCTTATTATCACGTTCCCGAGCTTCCTGCATTCTTAACCACCCGTCTTTTGCAGCTCCCCGGAGGCGAAAAACTGCAAATGTTACATTTCGTTCATCAGTATATCGCAAAATGTCTGATAGATATCTTCCAGACATTCAAGGAAAAGTTCAGCCTTAATTTCCTGTTCAGCTTCACCATAAAACTCAGGAGGTCGAAAGTTTAAGAAGCGTTCCAACGCCTCGTCTTCCTCTTGTACCCTTGTTGTACCTGTTTGACGATGTTCCAAAGTCATTTCAAGTAAATCTGTCATTCTATTTATAGCTCTAGCCATCATGTTTTCGTCACCCTGAGGAGGAACAGATTCATGCATTGTTTCCTGTGAATGTGGTTCTTCAGGGTTATTTGTACGAGACCCTGCTTCACTAGTTGGCTTACGGGGACGACCCCTCCTAGTTTTAGGAGCCATCTATACATTTCTAGAAAATTATAATTTGAAGCATATGTCATGTTACTCCTAAAATTAAGTAAAGAATAAATATATCATGCCAACAGTTCATATTATCATTAGCAACTAGAATAGTTCATATGATCAATAGCAACTAGAACAGTTCACAAGAGAAATTTATTTATAATACAATCCACGCTAATTTACATTTATATACATGAATTACATATTGTTTACAAAACGAGAAAAATAAAATAAAATAAATAAAAGTCACACTTATCAACATTAAACACTATATACATACGCTAGGATGATTCTTATATTTATACAATTCATCCTTTACTTGAACCATAACCTAAAACACTAACTGTTCGAATATCTCACAAACAAGTTGATACACTTATACTAAGGGGCAGGTCCAGCAGATCTTGAAGAGGAGTCAGCCCACCATCGAGCACTCCTCCTCAACTCATCCATTTTTTGCCATCGCCTCTACAAAAAGAAATTCCATTTCCACGTCCCATGCCCGATGCCAATGTGCATCCTGACGTGCCTTTTGGTCTCTATTTTCTAAGGTATTGCTCAGCTCCGCTACTTCTCTCTTACTGGCTTCCAACTTCTCTGCTAACTTCTCATTATAATAATGATAATATCGATTATCAAGTTCAAGCTGTTCCTTAGTATCTTGAAGCCGATCTAACCAAAAGTTGGCGCGATCACAATTTCCACATCGAACAGGGATAGGGGCTCAAACAGGACTGGGAGTGGGAGATTTTGGATCATCCAGTTCCACATATTCATTATCTGTAGTAGTTGCAACGGCCGGAAGTGCCAAAATGGATGGTTTTGGGCTATCCTCTTTGGGAGGTGATAATGGTGGGTTTCTATCAGAAGATGACTCTACGAGTTCATTATTATTCACAGACCTCCTTCGCCAAGGAAGAACGAATGAACTTTTGGATACAATCTCTTTTCCCTTTTTACTCGTCATCCTACAACATAACAAATCAAATCATTAGTTATATATGAATAAAAGAATACAATAAATAATAGTTAATCATAAAAGTCACAAAACATTCCACATATTCCCAATTCTTAATTCTCAACGAAAAATAATATCATCGGTCCTAGGTACAACGGGGCTGAATAGGGCATCTACCTACCTCTGGCAGTAATTTAAAGTAACATTTCTGTATAAAACGCTTCAAAGACTAGACCGTTTATAAACATAATATCCATATCTATAAACTATACATCTTCAAAATATATTTAATAAAACCTGTTTAATAGTAATAGTTAATACAATACAGCGGAATTACCAAAATACATAATTTACATTAATCCAAAACCAACGGCTAATCTAGAACCACTAGAAATCAAGAACGTGCACTCCAGGTTCGACAAAACAAATTTCAGTTGAGCTCTCTAGTGCACTTCATACCTGCATTTTAAGATGCAGTTTGAAAGAAAACGTGTAAGCTAATGCTTAGTGAGTTCCTGGTGTGTGCAACAGTGTATATATAATGTAAAAGTTCTAACATACAAAATGCTCATGCAATGTTTGTAAATCATGTATTTTCTTGCTTTTATGTATATGAAATAATATTTTCTTGCTATTAGAAAACCAGAGGTTAAGGAAATCCAGGTACAAGAAAACCAGATACCAACCGAACACCAGATACGCGCGATTTGCTACCTTATCCACCAGAAATCCAGCGGGTGAATCACAGGGTAGGGTACCTACTAGACCTGTATTCACCTAGATCTGACCATTCCGAGTTAAACCTCCTAACCCAGAATTGGCCAACCTCACTTAGTACTGCAGAGCTATACGCCAAAAGTCGTCAGCCCTTGCTTTCCCGACAATGGCGTAAGACATCTACAGCCTTGGGGCCCACAAGAATAGTGTGTTTCAGAGTATTTTAGAATATCAAAAATATCCGTTAATTCCATTAGTTACAACTGGCCGGCTCGGGGTTTTATATTTGTAATGATAATTCTCAATATTAAATCGACACCCGGCCTGGGCCTATACATAATGTATGCAACTTTATAAAAACATGCAAGAATGATCAATGTCTGTATATGGCTATACGAAAGCAATTCTAAATTCAATACAAAAATATATTTGGAACTCACAGGTTCCTAAACTCCAATTCAAACAGTTTAAGAAAGCTTGGAGCTCACAGGCTCCTAAATTCCAATTTAGAAAGATTTATGAAAAGAGGAACTCACCTTATAATATTTAAAACTCCTATCTCCTTACGAATTATCGGGATGTTCCGGTTCGGCTCCTATCACAGAATAAGATTCACCAACCAAAATTACTTTGATGTCGACCAACGAATATGTCAAGCATTTCACAAACATTCTATCTTACACACAATCGCACCTATGTACTCATACAATTAGTGAATCAAATTAACTAGTCATTGACATTCAACGTATGATATACCATTTCCATGTGTTAACATGATCAATTCCTTTAAAAGGTAAAGTAATAAGATCTCCCTCTAAAGTAGTTTTCCCAACAATAATATCATAATTAACGTATACCATTTCTCCAATCTCACTATTACCCATGGGCGAACTAACCAACAATTTGTAGGGAAGCTTAACAGGTATGCAATTCAGATATTGAATAAAATGAGGTGCAACAAATGAGTGCGAAGAACCAGGATCTATCAATACTCGTGCTACTTGTGAAGATATAGTTAGCGTACCTTCCACTACGTTTGCGTCATCTATCATCTTTTCTCCATCCAAGGCAAACACGCGTGCCTTCACTTGTGGTCTTCCCGCCTTCTTTTCGGGTGCTGCTCGGGTTCCAACAGGTCTTGTATTAACATTTCCAGAGTTTGGATTATTTTGGAAACGACTCCTTGGGTTTGGGCATTGAATAGTGGTATGCCAGAGCTTTCACATCTTAGGCACAAATTCAACCTTCTGCGACATGTATCGTACATTTGCCCCTCTTTTCCACAATAGTTACAAGATAGACTGTTCGACCGTTGTTGTGGCGGAAAATATTTACCTCTCTTTTGGCCTCCAACTTGGTTTGTAGACGGGGCCATTAGTTCCCCGTTTCGGATATCGGCTAGTTGTTGCTGGAAATTGTCGTTGGGCAGATATCATCTTATCACTTATCTCAGTTCGTGTAGCTGACTCAATAGCCGCTCCAAAATTCATAGGGGGTAGTGGTGCCAAAGCTCTTTGTAGCTCAGGTCGGAGTCCTTTGGTGAATTGCCGTGTCTTAGTCTCGTCTCTGTTGATAAGACGCAGACAATACTTTGATAGTCGATTAAACTTAGCGACATATTGACTCACCGTCATCATTCCTTGACGAAGGTTTTGGAATTCATCTTCGCGTTGCTCTCTAATCCATCTTGGTATGAATTCCTTCTTAAATTCTTCTTGAAAGTCAAACCAGCTCCAGACCTTATTATCACGTTCCTGAGCTTCTTGCATTCTTAACCACCAGTCTTTTGCAGCTCCCCGGAGGCGAAAAGCTGCAAATGTTACTTTTCGTTCATCAGTATATCGCAAAGTCTGATAGATATCTTCTAGACATTCAAGGAAAAGTTCAGCCTTAATTTCCTGTTCAGCTTCACCATAAAACTCATGAGGTCGAAAATTTAAGAAGCGTTCCAACGCCTCGTTTTCCTCTTGTACCCTTGTTCTACCTGTTTGATGATGATCCAAAGTCATTTCAAGTAAATCAGTCATTCTATTTATAGCTCTAGCCATCATGTTTTCGTCACCCTGAGGAGGAACAAATTCATGCATTGTTTCCTGTGAATGTAGTTCTTCAGGGTTATTTGTACGAGACCCTGCTTCACTAGTTGGCTTACGGGGACGACCCCTCCTAGTTTTAGGAGCCATCTATACATTTCAAGAAAATTATAATTTAAAGCATATGTCATGTTACTCCTAAAATTAAGTAAAGAATAAATATATCATGCCAACAGTTCATATTATCATTAGCAACTAGAATAGTTCATATGATCAATAGCAACTAGAACAGTTCACAAGAGAAATTTATTTATAATACAATCCACGCTAATTTACATTTATATACATGAATTACATATTGTTTACAAAACGAGAAAATTAAACTACAATAAATAAAATCACACTTATCAACATTAAACACTATATACATACTCTAGGATGATTCTTATATACACATTTATCCTTTACTCGAACCATAACCTAAAACACTAACCGTTCGAATATCTCACAAACAAGCTGATACACTTATTCTAAGGGGCAGATCTTGAAGAGGAGTCAGCCCACCATCGAGCACTCCTCCTCAACTCATCCATTTTTTGCCATCGCCTCTACAAAAAGAAATTCCATTTCCACGTCCCATGCCCGATGCCAATGTGCATCCTGACGTGCCTTTTGGTCTCTATTTTCTAAGGTATTGCTCAGCTCCGCTACTTCTCTCTTACTGGCTTCCAACTTCTCTGCTAACTTCTCATTATAATAATGATAATATCGATTATCAAGTTCAAGCTGTTCCTTAGTATCTTGAAGCCGATCTAACCAAAAGTTGGCGCGATCACAATTTCCACATCGAACAGGGATAGGGGCTCAAACAGGACTGGGAGTGGGAGATTTTGGATCATCCAGTTCCACATATTCATTATCTGTAGTAGTTGCAACGGCCGGAAGTGCCAAAATGGATGGTTTTGGGCTATCCTCTTTGGGAGGTGATAATGGTGGGTTTCTATCAGAAGATGACTCTACGAGTTCATTATTATTCACAGACCTCCTTCGCCAAGGAAGAACGAATGAACTTTTGGATACAATCTCTTTTCCCTTTTTACTCGTCATCCTACAACATAACAAATCAAATCATTAGTTATATATGAATAAAAGAATACAATAAATAATAGTTAATCATAAAAGTCACAAAACATTCCACATATTCCCAATTCTTAATTCTCAACGAAAAATAATATCATCGGTCCTAGGTACAACGGGGCTGAATAGGGCATCTACCTACCTCTGGCAGTAATTTAAAGTAACATTTCTGTATAAAACGCTTCAAAGACTAGACCGTTTATAAACATAATATCCATATCTATAAACTATACATCTTCAAAATATATTTAATAAAACCTGTTTAATAGTAATAGTTAATACAATACAGCGGAATTACCAAAATACATAATTTACATTAATCCAAAACCAACGGCTAATCTAGAACCACTAGAAATCAGAACGTGCACTCCAGGTTCGACAAAACAAATTTCAGTTGAGCTCTCTAGTGCACTTCATACCTGCATTTTAAGATGCAGTTTGAAAGAAAACGTGTAAGCTAATGCTTAGTGAGTTCCTGGTGTGTGCAACAGTGTATATATAATGTAAAAGTTCTAACATACAAAATGCTCATGCAATGTTTGTAAATCATGTATTTTCTTGCTTTTATGTATATGAAATAATATTTTCTTGCTATTAGAAAACCAGAGGTTAAGGAAATCCAGGTACAAGAAAACCAGATACCAACCGAACACCAGATACGCGCGATTTGCTACCTTATCCACCAGAAATCCAGCGGGTGAATCACAGGGTAGGGTACCTACTAGACCTGTATTCACCTAGATCTGACCATTCCGAGTTAAACCTCCTAACCCAGAATTGGCCAACCTCACTTAGTACTGCAGAGCTATACGCCAAAAGTCGTCAGCCCTTGCTTTCCCGACAATGGCGTAAGACATCTACAGCCTTGGGGCCCACAAGAATAGTGTGTTTCAGAGTATTTTAGAATATCAAAAATATCCGTTAATTCCATTAGTTACAACTGGCCGGCTCGGGGTTTTATATTTGTAATGATAATTCTCAATATTAAATCGACACCCGGCCTGGGCCTATACATAATGTATGCAACTTTATAAAAACATGCAAGAATGATCAATGTCTGTATATGGCTATACGAAAGCAATTCTAAATTCAATACAAAAATATATTTGGAACTCACAGGTTCCTAAACTCCAATTCAAACAGTTTAAGAAAGCTTGGAGCTCACAGGCTCCTAAATTCCAATTTAGAAAGATTTATGAAAAGAGGAACTCACCTTATAATATTTAAAACTCCTATCTCCTTACGAATTATCGGGATGTTCCCGGTTCGGCTCCTATCACAGAATAAGATTCACCAACCAAAATTACTTTGATGTCGACCAACGAATATGTCAAGCATTTCACAAACATTCTATCTTACACACAATCGCACCTATGTACTCATACAATTAGTGAATCAAATTAACTAGTCATTGACATTCAACGTATGATATACCATTTCCATGTGTTAACATGATCAATTCCTTTAAAAGGTAAAGTAATAAGATCTCCCTCTAAAGTAGTTTTCCCAACAATAATATCATAATTAACGTATACCATTTCTCCAATCTCACTATTACCCATGGGCGAACTAACCAACAATTTGTAGGGAAGCTTAACAGGTATGCAATTCAGATATTGAATAAAATGAGGTGCAACAAATGAGTGCGAAGAACCAGGATCTATCAATACTCGTGCTACTTGTGAAGATATAGTTAGCGTACCTTCCACTACGTTTGCGTCATCTATCATCTTTTCTCCATCCAAGGCAAACACGCGTGCCTTCACTTGTGGTCTTCCCGCCTTCTTTTCGGGTGCTGCTCGGGTTCCAACAGGTCTTGTATTAACATTTCCAGAGTTTGGATTATTTTGGAAACGACTCCTTGGGTTTGGGCATTGAATAGTGGTATGCCAGAGCTTTCACATCTTAGGCACAAATTCAACCTTCTGCGACATGTATCGTACATTTGCCCCTCTTTTCCACAATAGTTACAAGATAGACTGTTCGACCGTTGTTGTGGCGGAAAATATTTACCTCTCTTTTGGCCTCCAACTTGGTTTGTAGACGGGGCCATTAGTTCCCCGTTTCGGATATCGGCTAGTTGTTGCTGGAAATTGTCGTTGGGCAGATATCATCTTATCACTTATCTCAGTTCGTGTAGCTGACTCAATAGCCGCTCCAAAATTCATAGGGGGTAGTGGTGCCAAAGCTCTTTGTAGCTCAGGTCGGAGTCCTTTGGTGAATTGCCGTGTCTTAGTCTCGTCTCTGTTGATAAGACGCAGACAATACTTTGATAGTCGATTAAACTTAGCGACATATTGACTCACCGTCATCATTCCTTGACGAAGGTTTTGGAATTCATCTTCGCGTTGCTCTCTAATCCATCTTGGTATGAATTCCTTCTTAAATTCTTCTTGAAAGTCAAACCAGCTCCAGACCTTATTATCACGTTCCTGAGCTTCTTGCATTCTTAACCACCAGTCTTTTGCAGCTCCCCGGAGGCGAAAAGCTGCAAATGTTACTTTTCGTTCATCAGTATATCGCAAAGTCTGATAGATATCTTCTAGACATTCAAGGAAAAGTTCAGCCTTAATTTCCTGTTCAGCTTCACCATAAAACTCATGAGGTCGAAAATTTAAGAAGCGTTCCAACGCCTCGTTTTCCTCTTGTACCCTTGTTCTACCTGTTTGATGATGATCCAAAGTCATTTCAAGTAAATCAGTCATTCTATTTATAGCTCTAGCCATCATGTTTTCGTCACCCTGAGGAGGAACAAATTCATGCATTGTTTCCTGTGAATGTAGTTCTTCAGGGTTATTTGTACGAGACCCTGCTTCACTAGTTGGCTTACGGGGACGACCCCTCCTAGTTTTAGGAGCCATCTATACATTTCTAGAAAATTATAATTTGAAGCATATGTCATGTTACTCCTAAAATTAAGTAAAGAATAAATATATCATGCCAACAGTTCATATTATCATTAGCAACTAGAATAGTTCATATGATCAATAGCAACTAGAACAGTTCACAAGAGAAATTTATTTATAATACAATCCACGCTAATTTACATTTATATACATGAATTACATATTGTTTACAAAACGAGAAAATTAAACTACAATAAATAAAATCACACTTATCAACATTAAACACTATATACATACTCTAGGATGATTCTTATATACACATTTATCCTTTACTCGAACCATAACCTAAAACACTAACCGTTCGAATATCTCACAAACAAGCTGATACACTTATTCTAAGGGGCAGATCTTGAAGAGGAGTCAGCCCACCATCGAGCACTCCTCCTCAACTCATCCATTTTTTGCCATCGCCTCTACAAAAAGAAATTCCATTTCCACGTCCCATGCCCGATGCCAATGTGCATCCTGACGTGCCTTTTGGTCTCTATTTTCTAAGGTATTGCTCAGCTCCGCTACTTCTCTCTTACTGGCTTCCAACTTCTCTGCTAACTTCTCATTATAATAATGATAATATCGATTATCAAGTTCAAGCTGTTCCTTAGTATCTTGAAGCCGATCTAACCAAAAGTTGGCGCGATCACAATTTCCACATCGAACAGGGATAGGGGCTCAAACAGGGCTGGGAGTGGGAGATTTTGGATCATCCAGTTCCACATATTCATTATCTGTAGTAGTTGCAACGGCCGGAAGTGCCAAAATGGATGGTTTTGGGCTATCCTCTTTGGGAGGTGATAATGGTGGGTTTCTATCAGAAGATGACTCTACGAGTTCATTATTATTCACAGACCTCCTTCGCCAAGGAAGAACGAATGAACTTTTGGATACAATCTCTTTTCCCTTTTTACTCGTCATCCTACAACATAACAAATTAAATCATTAGTTATATACGAATAAAAGAATACAATAAATAATAGTTAATCATAAAAGTCACAAAACATTCCACATATTCCCAATTCTTAATTCTCAACGAAAAATAATATCATCGGTCCTAGGTACAACGGGGCTGAATAGGGCATCTACCTACCTCTCGGCAGTAATTTAAAGTAACATTTCTGTATAAAACGCTTCAAAGACTAGACCGTTTATAAACATAATATCCACATCTGTAAACTATACATCCTCAAAATATATTTAATAAAACCTGTTTAATAGTAATAATTAATACAATAAAGCGGAATTACCAAAATACATAATTTACATTAATCCAAAACAAACGGCTAATCTAGAACCACTAGATCTCAGAACATGCACTCCAGGTTCGACAAAACAAATTTCAGTTGAGCTCTCTAGTGCACTTCATACCTGCATTTTAAGATGCAGTTTGAAAGAAAACGTGTAAGCTAATGCTTAGTGAGTTCCTGTGTGTGTGCAACAGTGTATATATAATGTAAAAGTTCTAACATACAAAATGCTCATGCAATGTTTGTAAATCATGTATTTTCTTGCTTTTATGTATATGAAATAATATTTTCTTGCTATTAGAAAACCAGAGGTTAAGGAAATCCAGGTACAAGAAAACCAGATACCAACCGAACACCAGATACGCGCGATTTGCTACCTTATCCACCAGAAATCCAGCGGGTGAATCACAGGGTAGGGTACCTACTAGACCTGTATTCACCTAGATCTGACCATTCCGAGTTAAACCTCCTAACCCAGAATTGGCCAACCTCACTTAGTACTGCAGAGCTATACGCCAAAAGTCGTCAGCCCTTGCTTTCCCGACAATGGCGTAAGACATCTACAGCCTTGGGGCCCACAAGAATAGTGTGTTTCAGAGTATTTTAGAATATCAAAAATATCCGTTAATTCCATTAGTTACAACTGGCCGGCTCGGGGTTTTATATTTGTAATGATAATTCTCAATATTAAATCGACACCCGGCCTGGGCCTATACATAATGTATGCAACTTTATAAAAACATGCAAGAATGATCAATGTCTGTATATGGCTATACGAAAGCAATTCTAAATTCAATACAAAAATATATTTGGAACTCACAGGTTCCTAAACTCCAATTCAAACAGTTTAAGAAAGCTTGGAGCTCACAGGCTCCTAAATTCCAATTTAGAAAGATTTATGAAAAGAGGAACTCACCTTATAATATTTAAAACTCCTATCTCCTTACGAATTATCGGGATGTTCCGGTTCGGCTCCTATCACAGAATAAGATTCACCAACCAAAATTACTTTGATGTCGACCAACGAATATGTCAAGCATTTCACAAACATTCTATCTTACACACAATCGCACCTATGTACTCATACAATTAGTGAATCAAATTAACTAGTCATTGACATTCAACGTATGATATACCATTTCCATGTGTTAACATGATCAATTCCTTTAAAAGGTAAAGTAATAAGATCTCCCTCTAAAGTAGTTTTCCCAACAATAATATCATAATTAACGTATACCATTTCTCCAATCTCACTATTACCCATGGGCGAACTAACCAACAATTTGTAGGGAAGCTTAACAGGTATGCAATTCAGATATTGAATAAAATGAGGTGCAACAAATGAGTGCGAAGAACCAGGATCTATCAATACTCGTGCTACTTGTGAAGATATAGTTAGCGTACCTTCCACTACGTTTGCGTCATCTATCATCTTTTCTCCATCCAAGGCAAACACGCGTGCCTTCACTTGTGGTCTTCCCGCCTTCTTTTCGGGTGCTGCTCGGGTTCCAACAGGTCTTGTATTAACATTTCCAGAGTTTGGATTATTTTGGAAACGACTCCTTGGGTTTGGGCATTGAATAGTGGTATGCCAGAGCTTTCACATCTTAGGCACAAATTCAACCTTCTGCGACATGTATCGTACATTTGCCCCTCTTTTCCACAATAGTTACAAGATAGACTGTTCGACCGTTGTTGTGGCGGAAAATATTTACCTCTCTTTTGGCCTCCAACTTGGTTTGTAGACGGGGCCATTAGTTCCCCGTTTCGGATATCGGCTAGTTGTTGCTGGAAATTGTCGTTGGGCAGATATCATCTTATCACTTATCTCAGTTCGTGTAGCTGACTCAATAGCCGCTCCAAAATTCATAGGGGGTAGTGGTGCCAAAGCTCTTTGTAGCTCAGGTCGGAGTCCTTTGGTGAATTGCCGTGTCTTAGTCTCGTCTCTGTTGATAAGACGCAGACAATACTTTGATAGTCGATTAAACTTAGCGACATATTGACTCACCGTCATCATTCCTTGACGAAGGTTTTGGAATTCATCTTCGCGTTGCTCTCTAATCCATCTTGGTATGAATTCCTTCTTAAATTCTTCTTGAAAGTCAAACCAGCTCCAGACCTTATTATCACGTTCCTGAGCTTCTTGCATTCTTAACCACCAGTCTTTTGCAGCTCCCCGGAGGCGAAAAGCTGCAAATGTTACTTTTCGTTCATCAGTATATCGCAAAGTCTGATAGATATCTTCTAGACATTCAAGGAAAAGTTCAGCCTTAATTTCCTGTTCAGCTTCACCATAAAACTCATGAGGTCGAAAATTTAAGAAGCGTTCCAACGCCTCGTTTTCCTCTTGTACCCTTGTTCTACCTGTTTGATGATGATCCAAAGTCATTTCAAGTAAATCAGTCATTCTATTTATAGCTCTAGCCATCATGTTTTCGTCACCCTGAGGAGGAACAAATTCATGCATTGTTTCCTGTGAATGTAGTTCTTCAGGGTTATTTGTACGAGACCCTGCTTCACTAGTTGGCTTACGGGGACGACCCCTCCTAGTTTTAGGAGCCATCTATACATTTCTAGAAAATTATAATTTGAAGCATATGTCATGTTACTCCTAAAATTAAGTAAAGAATAAATATATCATGCCAACAGTTCATATTATCATTAGCAACTAGAATAGTTCATATGATCAATAGCAACTAGAACAGTTCACAAGAGAAATTTATTTATAATACAATCCACGCTAATTTACATTTATATACATGAATTACATATTGTTTACAAAACGAGAAAATTAAACTACAATAAATAAAATCACACTTATCAACATTAAACACTATATACATACTCTAGGATGATTCTTATATACACATTTATCCTTTACTCGAACCATAACCTAAAACACTAACCGTTCGAATATCTCACAAACAAGCTGATACACTTATTCTAAGGGGCAGATCTTGAAGAGGAGTCAGCCCACCATCGAGCACTCCTCCTCAACTCATCCATTTTTTGCCATCGCCTCTACAAAAAGAAATTCCATTTCCACGTCCCATGCCCGATGCCAATGTGCATCCTGACGTGCCTTTTGGTCTCTATTTTCTAAGGTATTGCTCAGCTCCGCTACTTCTCTCTTACTGGCTTCCAACTTCTCTGCTAACTTCTCATTATAATAATGATAATATCGATTATCAAGTTCAAGTCGTTCCTTAGTATCTTGAAGCCGATCTAACCAAAAGTTGGCGCGATCACAATTTCCACATCGAACAGGGGATAGGGGGCTCAAACAAGTGCGGGAGTGGGAGATTTTGGATCATCCCGGGTTCCACATATTCATTATCTCGTAGTAGTTGCAACGGCCGGAAGTGCCAAAATGGATGGTTTTGGGCTATCCTCTTTGGGAGGTGATAATGGTGGGTTTCTATCAGAAGATGACTCTACGAGTTCATTATTATTCACAGAACTCCTTCGCCAAGGAAGAACGGATGAACTTTTGGATACAATATCTTTTCCCTTTTTACTCGTCATCCTACAACATAACAAATCAAATAATTAGTTATATATGAATAAAAGAATACGATAAATAATAGTTATTCATAAAAGTCACAAAACATCCCACATATTCCTAATTCTTAATTCTCAACGAAAAATAATATCATCGGTCCTTAAACTTACGCTCTGATACCATCTCTATATTTATTTTATTTATTTATTTCTACTATTATTATTATTATTATAAAAGCTTAAATGTGGGTCTCACAATTAATCTCCCCTAAAAGAAATTTCGTCCTCGAAATTAATTGTTAATACCTTGTTGTAATTTAGGGTACTTTTGTTGGACGTACTCTTCAGTTTTCCAAGTGGCTTCTTCAATTCCATGGTGCTTCCATAGGACTTTAAGCATTGGTATCCTTTTATTTCTCAACTCCTTTACACTCCTTTCCAAAATCTTTATCGGATTCTCTTCATAAGTCAAGTTCTGGCGTAAGTGTAAAGATTCCTCATTAAGAACATGGTCAGGAGCTGGATGATACTTCTTGAGTTGAGAAACATGGAACACGTCGTGCAATCCACCAAGTTCCACTGGTAATTCTAACTGATAAGCCACATTTCCAACTTTCCGAATTATCTTAAAGGGTCCAATAAATCTTAGACTGAGTTTTCCCCGTCGATTATGTTTAAACTTTCCTCTATGAGGTGTTAACTTTAAAAATACGGCATCGCCTTCCTCAAATTAAAGATCCCGTCGGTGATTATCAGCATAACTTTTCTGACAACTTTGTACTGCAAGTAACCGTTCTCGGATAAGCTTAAGCTTACCATTCATTTCCTCCATTTCAGGTCAAATATGTTCTTCTTTCAAGGTTTGTCGTTCACCAACTTCTCCCCAGTATAATGGTGTCTTGCATTTTCGTCCATACAATGTCTCATATGGTGGCATTCCGATTGAAGACTGATAGCTATTATTATATGCGAACTCCGCAAATGCCACGTTATCCACCCATTTGTATCCAAATTCCAATACACAGGCTCGCAACATATCTTCTAATATCTGAATGGTTCGTTCTGATTGCCCATCAGTCTGTGGGTGTGCTGCAGTACTAAAACTCAACGAAGTACCAAGAGCCTTTTGAAACTTGGGCAAAAACTGTGATGTGAATCTAGCATCTCTATCCGAAATAATGGTCAAAGGTACACCATCTAATCGTACAATCTCCTCGATGTAGAGTTAAGCCAATTTATCTAATGAGTAGGTCATGCTCACTGTAATGAAATGTCTGACTTAGTTAATCTGTTAACGACAACCCAAATTGCATCTTTATTACCTTTAGACCGAGGTAGTCCACACACAAATTCCATAGTCCATATTTAATCTGATAAAGATTTTGGAAAGGAGTGTAAAGGAGTTGAGAAATAAAAGGATACCGATGGTTAAAGTCCTATGAAAGCACCATGGAATTGAAGAAGCCACTTGGGAAATTGAAGAGTACATCCAACAAAAGTACCCTGAATTACAACAAGGTATTAACAATTAATTTCGAGGACGAAATTTCTTTTAGGGGAGGATAATTGTGAGACCCACATTTAAGCTTTTATAATAATAATAATAATAGTAGTAGAAAGAAATAAATAAAATAAATATAGGAGGACTTGTATTACAAATTTTAATAGTTGAGGGATGGAAATTGTAAATAGTACATTTCGGGTGAGTCATATGAACACTTGTAAAAATTTTGGGGTGTTTCTTTCCACCTCCTGCTTCCTAACCGTACAAGCCATCGTCTTCTCCAGAATTTTTTTTTTCTTTTCTGTAACTCTTTCGTATGCCTTTTCTCCCTCTCTCTCTCGGATTTCCTTCCCCCTTCAATCTTTTTTCTCTCAATTCTCCAATCAATCTTATTCACGAAATCAAATACTCCATTTTTACATAATCGTCAAGGTTCTAGATTTTTAATTTTGGTAAGTAGAGTTATTAATTTTATTTGAGATTCTAATATTAGTTGAAATTCATGTTTTCTATTTGATTGGGTAAAGGATTGAATGATAGTTAGGAAATTAAAAATAAAATTGTGAAGGTGGTTTCTCTGTTTCGGCTCCTCTATTTTTTTCTGACTGCCTCGGTTTCTTTCTTTTTTTTCTTGTTTCTGTTTTCTTTTATTGTTCGTGATTCTGTTCTTGTATTAGCTTTTCTGTTTTTGAATTCCTTGGAATGTATCTATGTTTCTTCTGATTCTGTTCTCTGTTTCTGATTCTTCTGTTTTATGATTTTTCTTGTTTTCATGCTTCTGTTTTGATTAGCATATTTTGGAAAGAAGAATATTAATATATAAATGGTTATGTTTCCTTTGTTCTTGGTTTCTAAATGCTACTGTTCTAATTGTACTATCTGTGGCATATCTCTAATTAGTTTTATATACTTTTTACACTACTACCTATATCATTCTGCTGCACCAGATTCTTTTGTTGATTGAGATTTGTTTTGGTTCAGTTTGTATATGTGTATTGTTGTATATGTTGCTTCTCCAATGATCATTCATTTGCCATGAATTTGCTTTTTGTTTCTTGGGAATCAATAGTTCTTATAGGATCCGGACTGCTCTTGAATCTATATGTTGTACTTCTTATTTCTGATTCTTTTACTAGTTTTGGGACAATAGGCTTAGTAATACGAGTCCTTGTTTTCTCTGTTTTCAGTTTTAACCGCTGCTGCTCTTTATGAGCATATTTTTAAAAGAAGAATGTTAATATGGATGTATTTCTATTGTTGAATGTAAGTTGTGAATGGGTATATGTTTTTGTGTATCCTAGGCTTGCTCGATAAAAGTATTGTCACTTTAATTGGAATTCTTGCTTGAATGTAAATGTAGGTGTTCTTTGTTTTTGAGAATTTAGTCTATGAAAAAGGGATTCTAAGAAGTTTTGAGTAGAAGATTTACAAGACATTTTAAGTATAAGGAAGAGTTAGGTCGTGACGTTGATAGTACCAAGAATGTTAAGGCTAAAGTGATAATTTCCCTACTATTTGTAAACTAAATCTTGAAGGATTCTAATTATTACTTAATCTCCAAGAACTCTCAGAAAAAGGATGTTGAATATGTAGTATAGTTCTTGTTCTTTGTATTATTTTGGAAAGACCATAAAAAGGGGAAATCTTGTAGCTAAAGGTTAGATTATTGGTTCATAGTTAAGGAAGGAATGTTTTTCTTAGACCATAAGGACATGTTTCCATTTAGAGATTTAAATTTGACACTTACGTTGCTTTTTACTTTGAGGAGCAATGTTGATCATGTTAACATATAGAGATGGTATATTATATATTGAATTTTGTACGTCAATTGACTAGCTAATTGATTCACTAATTGTATGAGTACATAAGTGAGATTATGTGTAAGAGAGAATGTTAGTGAAATTCTTGGCATGTTCGTTGGTCGACAACAAAGTAATTTTGTTTGGGGAATCTTATTCTGTGATAGGAGCCGAACCGGAACATCCCGATAATTCGTAAGAAGTTAGGAGTTTTAAATATTATAAGGTGAGTTCCTCTTTTCTTAAACCTTTCTAAATTGGAATTTAGGAGCCTGTAAGTTCCAAGCTTTCTTAAATTGTTTAAATTGGAATTTAGGAACCTGAGTTCCAAATATATTTCTGTATTGAATTTAGAATTGCTTTCGTATAGCCATACACAGACATTGATAATTCTTGCATGTTTTTATAAAGTTGCATACATTCTGTATAGGCCCAGACCAGGTGTCGATTTAATATTGAGAATTATCATTACAAATATAAAACCCCGAGCCGACCAGTTGTAACTAATGGAATTAACGGATATTGTTGATATTCTGAAATACTCTGAAACACACTATTCTTGTGGGCCCCAAGGCTGTAGATGTCTTAATGCCATTGTCGGGAAAGCAAGGGCTGACGACTTTTGGCGTATAGCTCTGCAGTACTAATTGAGGTTGGCCAATTCTGGGTGGTTAGGAGGTTTAACTCGGAATGGTCAGATCTAGGTGAATACAGGTCTAATAGGTACCCTACCCTGTGATTCACCCGCTGGATTTCTGGTGGATAAAGTAGCAAATCGCGTATCTGGTGTTCGGTTGGTATCTGGTTTTCTTGTACCTGGATTTCTTAACCTCTGGTTTTCTAGTAGCTGAAGCAACTATTATTATTTCATATACATAAAAGCAAGAAAATACATGATTTACAAACATTGCATGAGCATTTTGTATGTTAGAACTTTTACATTATATATACACTGTTGCACACACAGGAATTCACTAAGCATTAGTTTACACGTTTTCTTTCAAACTGCATCTTAAAATGCAGGTATGAAGTGCACTAGAGAGCTCAACTGAAATTTGTTTTGTCGAACCTGGAGTGCATGTTCTGATTTCTAGTGGTTCTAGATTAGCCGTTTGTTTTGGATTAATGTAAATTATGTATTTTGGTAATTCCGCTGTATTGTATTAACTATTACTGTTAAACAGGTTTTATTAAATATGTTTTGAGGATGTATAGTTTATAGATGTGTTTATAAACAGTCTAGTCTTTCAAGCGTTTTATACAGAAATGTTACTTTAAATTACTGCCGAGAGGTAGGTAGATGCCCTATTCAGCCCCAGTTGTACCTAGGGGTGGAATTGGGGGCGTCACATTTATATGGTCCAATTTAATTAAATTGGATTGAAATAAGTTACAAAGAGATAACTTCCAAGTAGTTGTTTCTGGGAGTCTTCAAGATAATTCAATAGGTCACAAATCACACCAATTACGCAATTTGAAATTTTAAATGGTTTGGTGCAGTTTGAAAAAATTTCAAATCGTAAATTTAACTGCATATATGCTATATAGTTTAATTGTATTATATAATATCAAGATCTCTTTAGAAGTAAAAATATTCAAGAACTTATTTACAATAAAATAAAATATTCAAGGATAAATTCTTCACATCTATGTATCTCCACTCTTCATTTGTAATTTGTTTATAGCAATTACTATCTCCAACATTTATAATCACTTTCATAGTATTAACTTTGTTTTGTTATGTAAAATGAGAAAAGAAAATATATTTGTACACATCTTGGAAATATGTAATTGCTTTTATATATAGCATTAACTTTGTTTTGTAAAATGACAAAAGAAAATATATTTAAACATCTTGAAATATTGTACTCGCTTTTACAATATTAATTTTGTTATGTAAAATGAGAAAATACATTATATTTGTACATCGTGACAAGATTTCTAACGATCCACTTATAACAAAACTTTATATACTATCTCTATGTGGTGGAGTTTTTAGTCGTAATTTCATGTGATAGCTTATTGATTTGTTGATCTTGCAAAATATATTAGTTCTTATATTGCCTATTATTTCTTTTGGAAAAAAAATCTAGATACTAATATATAAATTTCAAATACACTTATAAATTAGTCATTATAGGATTTTCAATATGCCAATTTCACATCTAGGACTGGGTATTTAAAAAAATAGATTTGGATCTAACTCTAACCCTCAAAAGGCACATTAAGGAAAAATTAGGATTGTTTAAGTAATATGAATTCTAAATATGCTCGCAAAATAAAAAAATCTCAACATAATTTGCAAAATCGCATAATATTAAAAAGTGTAGTTTGAAATTTTAATTAGTTTGATACGATTTTAAATTTTCTCAAACAAGTGCAGTTTATTTTGGTAAAAACGCACCAAATATCCCCGAAAACACCCTAGTTGGTACCCCCGGAAGCTATTCATTAATTTAAGATTTTAATAAATTATTTCCTTTTGAAATAAATAAAAAAATAACTATGGACCACTTTTATGTTTTTTGAAAACTTCGAAATGTAACTGAAAGTAAAGGAAGAGTTGGTACCCCGGAAGCTATTCCTAAAAACAAAAGAGGAGAGAGAGAGAGAGAGAGAGAGAGAGAGAGAGAGGGAGGGAGGGGGAGAGAGAGAGAGGTACACCGCCATCTTGTCTTTCCGGGTGAAAATCCTCTGTCCCCATTTGTGTATGTCCCTGTGTTCCTAACCAATCAGAATTTACTATATAAATATTTGTTTTAATTATATATACACATGGTGAATTGTGATTGGCTGGGGACAGAGGATTTTTTGCCTGTCATTCGTGAGAGTAAACGGGTAGAAAATTGTTTATTTTTTTTTTTTGAACTTGTAGTTATTTTTTGTTGTAGTAGGTGATTTTGCCAAGACCATGTGTTCTCTTGTACATGGCAGTGGTTCATTTTTGTACTTAGGTAGAAGTATGTGCTTTGAGGGGAAAGATTCATAATGGATCATTCGTCAACATCTTGTTACCTACGGTGAACTAATTTTATAGTTCTCCATTTTGATCATTTATACATTTACATTTAGATCCCAAAAAAAAAAACGGGTAGGAAATAATTTTTTTTTTTGTACAATACGTGGAAATGTTGGATGGCCAAAGTACCTTTCCACGTTTACATAATATGCACAATTTCTAGGAAACAATGATCCCATTTCCTACTTAGAAAAAAAAAATATAGTTCCCAAGTCTGCTTTTCACAAATGGTAAGTCCCACCAATTTCTTCCATTTTCCTCGTATGGAAATCAGTACGGATTTTCTGTCATATTCTTTTTTTCATAATATAAAGTTAAAACATGTTTCTTTTTAAGTTCGTTAATAGATTTAAAGAAAATGTAATATTATAAAGAGAAAAAGGCGCCATATAACGAATAAAACAAATACTCCATCCATTCATACATATAAGACCTTCATTACATGTTGGGAAAATTAATGATGCAAAATTTTAGATGTTTTTATAATTAAAATACCAATATTACTTTGTTAAATATGACTTGTATACCACTAAATCTATTTAAAAGAGTAATATTGATATTTTGATTACAATATATCTTAATTTCTCCTTTCTTAATTTTCAAACACGTAATGAAAATCTTGTATTTAGGAATGGAGGTAGTAGTATATTTGGATTAGATCCGCTTTATGTTTGAAACCCATATTGAAACACAAACTCTATATGGAATGAAATATTAGACACTAAGTAATGAAGAATTTAATTTGAATTTGAGGCTAGTGTGGAATTAAAACCATGAATCTCATAATAAACTCAATCCAATCGTACCCTAAGATTGAAATATTCAAAACACATCTAATTAACAAATAAGAAATTTCAATCTTATTGTTAAACAATCTTATTTCTTAATTTAGGTTCTACCTAGATTGATTTTTTTAATTATTACATTTAAAGTATACCGTAACATACTTGACGGTATATGGGACTACTGTTTCAGTGAATTCTATGAGAATCCACTTTGTGCATTCATTTTCAAATGTTACGTCAGTTGCCAATCCATATGTCTCATATTCATCCACGTCCATACTCTAAATTATTAGAGCTTTAATAGTTTAAATTTTATTATTGTTATTGTGTATTAATTTTAAAGTATAGAATCTTAAGAAAAAAATGTGGAAACTATGGGAAAGTGGCTTGACAATTATTTGTGATTCAAGTGAAGCACGTGACAGAGAATAAGACTGTAGATCCTAAATCGTTTATGTGATGATACAAGTTTGTTGTTAAAAAGATGTGTAGTCCTGAATTGAGTTTTGGAGAAGTATAAATTTTTTCATTTAGGAATCTTTTGTACAACCTGATTCATATATATAAATGGATCAGTTTCTGCATTGTTTTTCGTGTATGGAGTGGATTTGTTTTCACCTACTCTTTTGGCATTAGTCTCCCTCTATGTACTTTTATTCGCCTAATTTGGTCTTATTAAAAAACTGGTAGGGTCCATGCCAAACCCCCCACTACAATAGATGGCTTACCTTAAATAATAATAAAAAAAGTATAAATGTTTTCAAAATAGAAACTTATTCAATTAGAGAGATTTCTTGCAGGGAAGATATAATCTATTTTTAAATTTGCCGCAAATTTTTTACTCCCTATATTTTATAATATTCATAATATAAGTAGTTGGTAACATATATGCTTTCATGTTAGTGTGTGTTTGTTTCTAGAAAATTTTCAGATAAAAATGGTTCGGAAATGATTTATATTGTAATTTTTTTTATTTTTTTTTAATTTTTTTTTTTTATGTTGCAGGTTCTAAATCAGCCACCAATCGGACCTTCCATGTGCCCTTATACAAAGCTGCACTAAAGGGTGACTGGTAAAAGGCAAAAGAATTTATAGGGCAGCATCCAGGGTCAATAACAGCAAGAATCACAAAATGTTGGGAAATAATGCCCTTTGGTTTGCAGTTGCAACCGGAATCACGAAACTTCCAGAACTAATGGTATCAAAGAACAAATACTTGCCCATGGTTAGAGGTAGTAAAGTAGTAACCTCTCTTCATCGAGTAACTGATGATACATTTCTTACCAAAGAGGATTATGTTGGCTTTCTTATTGCAACTATAAGTTCTGATTTATATGGTAAGAAATAAGAAACAAATATAATTACTATTTCAATTTCAAGCTTAATCGTCGGATCAAAATGACCTGACAACAAATAATCAATCGACATAAGCAGAGAAAAAAGTGTTTACTTGGAACTTTTGCTTACGTGATTTTTAGCGTCCAATTAATTTTTGCATGACTAAGTGCGTATGCCTAATTTAGATAGTGCGATTATGTGACTACGGTCCATTTATTTTTATAACATGTTCTGTGTTATATTTGTGTACGTTTCTTGAGGGAAATTTTGCACGTGTATCGTAGTTGGGGGACTTAATTGGGATTCACGGGGTGTTCATTGGTGCGGTTTGGTGAAAATCGATTTATTATTGCGGTTTTTATACGATTTTTTAATATATTTTCTAAAACCATACCGCATCATTTTGACTTCCAAACCGAATTTCACCAGGCCATAATTATTTTGGTTTGGTGAAAACCGATCTAAAAAAATTATACAATTATTTAAATATATTATGATCTAATATTTTTAAGAGATTAACCATGTAACAAGATCCCATAGTTTTAATGCGAATTCAAATAAATAAATATATGTCTAAATTGAAAACGTTAGCAAAATACATATGTTTTCTTTGAAATTTCTAAACAAATAAATGAAAAGTTCTACTCACTGCAATTGTCATGCAATTAGCGTTTTTAATACCACAGTCTGCGAATTGACATCAACTAGTTACGAAATTCTCACTGATAATCTTATGCACCATCAAACTTGAATTTAGTAGAAGAATATGGCAAAACAAAGACAACATCGACATACGCATAGTCAATAATACGAAATTAAAAAACTAAACTTAAAGATATATAACTCAATTCAATGAAATCAAACACAAAAAAAGTTAAAAAAATAAACCTTTTTCAATGAAACCAGAGAGTGCTGTTGAGACTTCTGAGTTGTTACTATTATGAGGTGTGAGAATAAGAGAATCAGATCTTAACCCTAATTTAAATCTAATAAAACAATTAACTAATATTAATATACTAATTGTAATTAAATTAAATTTAGTAAAACAAATTATGTGAATATACCATTTTTTAAAAATTATAAAAAATACAAATTTAGATAGGTATATACATAATGCGATTTGCGGTGCGATATAACTTAAAATTTTCTAAACCGCGACCTCACCGAAAAATAATTTGCGGTAACTAAAACCGTATTTAACCGTACCATAATTGACCAAACACCGCACCGTACACCAAACTTAAATTTGGTGTGGTGCGGTTTTCGATTAAAATCGATTAATGAACACCCCTCACCTAAAGGAGTAGTTAATTAGACGTGGAATTGAAATTGGAATAAATTTAAAATTTTATTGGAATTAGGAAAGTTACTATAACATAATTAAAATAAAGAAAAGAGAGAGCAAGGAATTACATTAGGAAATGAAATAAAATAAAATTAAAAAGAAAAGTGAAAAAAAACGTGAGATTAAGAAAGTAAGAGAATTGAACAGAATAAAAAAGAAAAAGGAAAAAAATAAAATCGTGGGATTGGTGAGCGTGGGGAAACGTGCGCATTAACAAAAAGAAAAGAAAAGAAAGCAGCAGTAGCCGCCAAGAAGGAAAGGAAAGAAAATTTTGAGAACTCAACCTTCTGCCCAGAACTTTCAGAAGACGATTAAGTGGCTACCGAAATACGTTTTCGACTCACAACATATCAAATCGAAAATAATCAAAAGACATTCGAGTGAGCGCAGACGGAACACAATTTGAAAATCGCAGCAGAAAGTTATCGCCCCCGCGAGTGAATCTGCCCGATCTGATTTCGGGTTTACCCTTGTTTTTTCCTACGTAACGAGTAAGGACCCAACCCCTCTGTTATGGAATTGTTTAAGAAGTAATTGGGCATGGATATTTGCATAAATTGTTGGAATTACGATCAATTGCATGTTTTGTGTTTATTGTTTTGTTTATTGAATTGCAACCCTTAATTGTTTTAATTATATTTGCATATATAATCCGAATTTCAATTGTTTTTATCTAATTGTGATTTATATTCTGAATTGTATATCTGCGTTTGAATTGTGGATCGTTGGGGTCATTACTGTACTTGCCTTATTGTTGTTATTATTTGGGTCGTCGTCGTTTCAGTCCTATCTGGTTATGGTCGACCGAGTCGTCGCCTCCTATTGAGCTCTTGTCTAGGAACAACTAGTTAGCAGGATCCGTTCGAAGAGCTAGCACTCGCTACTCTTTTCGTCGCGTGGATACCCGTAGAGAGCAATTCCTCAAGGGAAGGCACTTTGGTGGCAACAACACACATTCGAAAACACATAATCTTTAGCCGAAAAACGTAGTCTTTGTCGTATTTTTCGATTCCTATGGTATGAGCGGATCTTTCAGGGGAGGACTCATGGGTGTTTATAACGTGTTTCTGCCCATGAATCCCTTCAGTACCGTTACCTTGTATACACGGCAAAGTATATGGGATAAGATATTGCCCCTTCAGTGGTCGATTTTTCTTTGGAAGTTACTTAATCGTTCTCTCCCGATGGAAGATGTTTTATGGATATATGGTTTCAACATTGCTACAAAATGTTCTTGTGGTAAGGGTACGGATTCGGTGACACATGTTTTCTTGGAGTGCCAGTTGGCGAAACACTTATGGCAGTTTGTTGAGGGTCGTGCGAATTGTGTGATCCTAGAAAAAGGGCGGCTTACACCAACGACAATGTTGATGAACTGGTGGATGATAGGAAAAGGGCGGAATCACAGCAGCTATTGCTTCTTTCGACAATGGTTGTTTGGATACCTTGGATATCAAGGTGTAAATTATTTTTTGATGGCAAACGAACGACAAAGAGGCTGCTCTGTTTGGAATTTGATAACCAACAGGAAATGGTTACCGAAGCTCGCAGGATAATCTTCCAGCGGCATAAAAAGGACACTCACCGGGTTCGCATTGTTCGGTGGAAGGATTATGATTTGAAATCAGAATCTATTATTTTGAGCAAAGACGGCGCTGCTCGATGGGATTAATGCATTGCTCAATGGGCTTCAATTGACTAATTCAATATGGAAGAAGGTGGACTTGGAACAGACGGACTCTCAAATACTTGTGAATGTTGTAACACAACGTAAGATCTCTAATTGGGTGATTGATGATTATTTTCAATCATTTTTTCCCCTCACATTGGGCGTCCCCATCACAGTTATTGAGAGGCTAATAAGGTAGCTGATTTGTAGCCAACATTAGTTGTGATACACAAAATACGTTGTATTATTACAGTTTTGATGTACTCCCTTTAGGGGCTAAGGGTTTACTTGGATTGAACCGAAAAGGAACACCCTTCTTTGCGGATCCCCTGATCAGATTTTGTAGCTCAGGAATTCCAATTAATAAAATCTTGGCTATTTTGAAAGAAAAAAAAAAAAAAACAAGTGCAACCTCATTGTAGTTGCATAATTATCAATTAAACTTCACATCCTTCTTGGTCTTTCACTTGATTCCTCTTAGAAATAGGAGATGAAATTGACGACAGAGGTGGTGTAACATTTTGTAACGAAATCATTGACTACTCCTTTTCTTCTTCAAAATATGGGGGAAAATCATAATTTCTTTTCGCTGGAGTCTCCCAATTCCATGTAGCATTTTCATCAAATTCAATATCACGACTTGTCACAACTTTCCAACTGATGGAGTTATACAATCTGTAGCCTTTGGAATGTGGATCATAACCCAGAAATATATGTTTAACATTTCGATCGCCAAGCTTTGAGTGTTGTTGCTGAGGCACATGTGCATATGCAATGCTTCCAAAAACCCTTAAATGATGTACACTAGGTTGTCTCCCATGCCATGCTTCTTGTGGAGCTTGGTCTTTGACATTTATTGTCTGGGATCGGTTGGATAAATAGATTGCACAAGAAACAACTTCAGCCAAAATTCTTTAGGCATGTTTTTGGCTTTTAGCATGCATCTCGCCATGTTGAGAATAGTTCGATTCTTGCGTTCACACACTCCATTTTTTTAGGAGATCTAGGAATCGTTAGAGGACGATGAATCCCAATAGCAATGCAGAAATTATTAAATTCGGTAAAGGTGAATTCTCCTCCTCTATTAAAACGCAGAGCTTTAATCTGATATCCACTATTTTTTTCTGCAAGTGCCTTGGCATTTTTTGAAGCTACAAAAGCTTATGACTCTTGTTAAAGAAAATACACCCAAATTTTTCGAGTAAAGTCATCAATAAAGAGAAAAATATTTATTCTTACCAATTGAAGGTGGATCCTGTTAGAGGAACAACCGGGCCTAAAACAAGTTATGCAGTGGAAATAAAACGACCCGCCTCTAATAGGATCTTTCACGAGTAAGAACCTTAGACTACGAGATAGCATTATACCTTTCGAAGTAGGTTTGTTGTCACGAACGGAACGCCACCAACGCAGGCTCAGCCTCTCCTAATATCCACTCGATCTTCTAGGGATGGTACTCTACCGCTTGGTGCTAGCCAACGCCTCGTAGAAGTCTTGAAGACACTCTTCAAGATGGAGTATATATTTATGGTGGATATAGGACCTAAAAGAAGAACAAGAAACAGTTTTCTTACTTCTTTTCTATTAGCCAAAGCTAGAAAACAAGTATATAGAAAAGTTGTCTTTTCTTTCTATTCAATCTCTATTGAATGCTCTCTCTTTTTCTCTCTTCTCTAACCTTTCAAAAGCAGGAGAATAATGACTTAGAATGCTAAGAAAAATCAGCATTTTTCTTAGTCATTCAAGGGAGAGTGGGGAGAGAGAAAGGGGGAAGTGGGAGATCACGGAGGAAACCACTCCTCCAGGTCGTGACATCATATGTCACAGGTAATGAGAGGTATATAGCAACGCATCATTACCCCCAATTCATAAATATCTGGTGACTATCATAATCACGCCATTTGACATTTGTATTTAAATCCTTTTGTCCTTGATATCTAGATTGAACACAAGTCATGGAAAAAGTCACACTTGTATTGTCCAATCTTTGAGTTTCTTGATTCGCGAGTAGACTAATCAAATAACATCAATATCATATACTGATTCATTTGTTCATGGCCATGAATTAGTCAGACTCCATCAAAGGGGCCCAAGATATCGCTCCTGCTACATAGGAGGGATAAATCCTTTCTGCATCCCATTCATCCTGAACAAGATTCGTGATATACCCAATAAATGCTTTTATTTCTCACCCTGTTACGGATAGCGTTTAACATTATCAAAGCATAACACTAGCCATGCAAGAACTCTTGTGAGACCACAAGTCGAAGGATCTCATATACAACCCAATCAAAAATTGAGAAACACCGTTGACTATTATATAACAAACCATGGAGTCTTTCTCATGTCGGGTCTGTCTAGTATAATGATTCTCTAATCATATATACCCATGTGACGATCCGATATCTTATATCAATCACTGCACAAACTAGTCTTACGCATTATTATTAACCTCGAAGATTCCATAATAATGTTCGACTAGGGACGTTTCAGAATCATAACAATTATGAATACTATTCTAAGGACATATTATTTCATTATGTTTTTAAGAACGCAGAAACATATTGAAATAATACTGGAATTTATGCCTTTTTATTCATCAAAATGAAAATTACATAAATACGATACAATAATCTCCCACTTGCACTAAAGACCCAAAATCATCTACTGATTGGTCTTTAAGGGCATACTAATGACTGTCTCTAAAGAAAAGATCAGCCCTCCAGATATCGGATACCCATGGAGCTAGTGTGAGGATCATGCTGCTGCTGCGACAGTGGCTTTGTCAGTGGATAGGCGACATTGTCTGCCGAATCTACTCTACATATATGCACATCACCTCTTTCTATAATCTCGCGGATTAGGTGAAAACGCCGTAGTACATGTTTGGACCTCTGGTGAGATCTGGGTTCCCTAGATTGTGAAATAACCCGATTGTTGTCACAATAGAGGTCTATCGGGTTCGCAATACTAGGAACCACATCGAGGTCGGAAATAAATTTCCTGATCCAAACTGCCTCCTTAGTTGCTTCACAAGATGCTATGTACTCGGCCTCTGTCGTAGAATCTGCGAAGGTCGATTGCTTTGAACTGCGCCAGCTCACAGCACCTCCATTCAAGTTAAACACATATCCCGATTGCGATCGGAAATCATCTCTATCGGTTTGGAAACTAGCATCGGTTCCGCCCCTCCATAAATCAAGAATGTATCCTTAGTCCTTCGTAAGTACTTGAGGATATTCTTGACTGAGATCCAGTGACGTTCACCGTAATTAGACTGGTATCTGCTCGTAAGGCTTAAGGCAAACGAGACATCTGGGCGAGTTCATAACATGGCGTACATGATGGATCCTATGGCAGAAGCATAAGGGATCTCTTTCATGCGTTCTAATTTGGCAGGCGTTTTAGAACACTTTTTGTTCGACAAAACAGTACCATGTGCCATAGGACAAAGTCCCTTCTTAGACTCTTGCATGCTAAACCGCTTTAGTACCTTGTCTATATATGTACTCTGACTTAGGCCAATGAGTCTCCTAGATCTATCTCTATAGATCTTGACTCGCAGAATATAGTTGGCATCGCCTAAGTCTTTCATAGAGAAACACGTACTCAACCAAGCCTTGACAGACTTTAGGGTTGGTATGTCGTTTCCAATGAGTAGTATGCCATCTACATACAAAACCAGGAATACGATTGAGCTCCCACTAACCTTCTTGTAAACACAAGGCTCATCCTCATTTCTAATGAAGCCAAACTCACGGACGGCATCATTAAAACGGATGTTCCAGCTTCGAGAAGCCTGCTTGAGTCCATAAATGGATCTCTGAAGCTTACATACTTTTCCAGCATTCTCTGGACTGAAGCTTACATACTTTTCCAGATCCAGCCATGGAGTAGAGGAACATGAGATGTCCCCCAAGAAAGGTCCTCCATTCCTGGATTATGAATTGAGAGCTCCATTTATTTTACAATCAATTATGGCAGACAACATAATCTGCATTCGACATTGTATAATATTCAGACTAGTATTCCCCTATAAGATTTCACAGAATTAAGCAACACCAATAAGTTGTATAAGTTATGGATTAAAGTAGACGGAGGTAGAAGAAGAAGAGGAGATGTGGCGGTGGCTGGGAATGGCTGGAGGGGGGTTATGACGGGAGGGAGGGGAAGAAGAAGAAGAGATGGGTTTGGGTAGTGGGTAATTGGGAAGTGGGTTGGGTCAAAATTTGGGGTTGGCAAGTGGGTAATTGGTTAATTTAGTAATTTAGTAATTTGACAAAAATACCCCCACCCACATCGGCATGCGCTCGGCACATGCTATTTTTTTGCCGGAATAGTGTAAAAATTCCAATCGCAGCAGCCCGTAAATAGTTTTATTCTAAAAATGTACAAAAAAAATTGTTTGTGTCCAAAATCCGAAAAGCATCAATTGTTATCGTCCAAAATGAGCTATATACCCTAGTTTAATTTGGGAATTTGACAAAAATACCCCCACCCATATCAGCATGTGCATGGCACATGCTATTTTTTTGCCGGAATAGTGTAAAAATTCCAATCGCAGCAGCCCGTAAATAGTTATAGTCTAAAAATGTACAAAAACATTGTTTGTGTCCAAAATCCGAAAAGCAAAAATTGTTATTGTCCAAAATGAGCTAAATACCCTAGTTATTTAGGTAGGCAACGTTTGCCAATTACATCAAATTATGTAATTCTTGGTTAGTTGAGTGAATAACATTTATTCAAGCGTATCAATATATACTTTTCTCAACTCTTTTGCCTCTAGATCCTCAATCCATTTATTGAGATAATCCAGTTAACTAGGACCCTAAGTTTTTTTTTTTTGGGTATTTTTTTTTTGCCGGCGGATATAAAAAATTATCCTTCGCGCCTCACCCGGATAGACACGTATGTACAGCTTTGGCATGTCCCATACTAATGTTGATCTAGGCCTTGACGAGGGCCAAACTTAGGAAGGCACTAATTAATATTTAATTGAGGGGTTTTGATTTTAACAATCTCACCAGAAAAGCATAAAATAAAACAGTTTATGCTTATATACATATGCATCCAATACATAAAAGAAAAAATGCAATAGTAATCGCCATATCCTATTCGGTTTTTCCAAGCCAATGGAAAAACTATGAAGTCAATCTAAGGGTGTGAAAAGAAAACATTCTATTTTACACCGTCTTGACCTTCAGGTGGTTGTCTCCAAATCATCATCACAACTGTACCTTCCCCTAATGTAGAATTACATAATTCTAAGGAAACCTCGAGTTACATTCGAGGGGATTTGATGAGAAAAGAATTACAACTTTTGATTAAAAAAAAAAAAAAAAAGATAGGCACGATTCGCAGATCGTATTTATAAAATAAACCAACAGGGTAAAGTTGATTACTATGCATCATGCTCAACTAACATAACAATTTATGAAAAAAAAATGAGCAACCAGCAAAATGAACATTCCATATTCTGTTTCAGATTCGGTGGGCCGGCCACCCCGCTCGGTCGATCGGGTAACCAGTCGGCTGAACCGACCTATCTCCTAATCGTCCGAACAAGAAACTGAGAGTACAGGGTTGACCAAAACAGGCATTGCGGTCGACCGAAAATCTCGACTCTCATACATACAAAATGATGCAAAAACATGTCATACATGATAAACAACATTTCTAGCAATCCTAAGGCATGCAAAATATAGATTCATAATCCATATTAAAATACTATAGCACATTAAAGTCTATAGGGTACTCGTGAGTGGCTCTGATACCACTTTTAGAGGAATAACCGGGTCTAAAACAAGTTATGCAGCGGAAATAAAATGACCCGCCTCTAATAGGATCTTTCACGAGTAAGAACCTTAGACTACGGGATAGCATTATACCTTTCGAAGTAGGTTTGTTGTCACAAAGGGAACGCCACCAACGCAGGCTCCGCCTCTCCCAATAGCCACTCGATTCTTCCGGGGATGGTCCTCAAACGTTTGGTGCTAGCCAACGCCTCGTAGAAGTCTTGAAGACACTCTTCAAGATGGAGTATATATTTATGGTGGATATAGGGCCTAAAAGAAGAACAAGAAACAGTTTTCTTACTTATTTTCTATTGCCAAAGCTAGAAAACAAGTATATAGAAAAGCTGTCTTTTCTTTCTATTCAATCTCTATTGAATGCTCTCTCTTTTTCTCTCTTCTCTAACCTTTCAAAAGAAGGAGAATAATGACTTAGAATGCTAAGAAAAATCAGCATTTTTCTTAGTCATTCAAGGGAGAGTGGGAAGAGAGAAAGGGGGAAGTGGGAGATCATAGAGGAAACCACTCCTCCACATTCTCCACCACTTTAACCTCCTTCTAAGAGATAAGAGCTGAAAATATATCCAATTTTCCAGCCATAAGGTCGGTCCAAATGGGTTGGTCGGCCCAACCCGATTAAGGGCCCAATCCAATCCCGGTCCGGCCCGGACCAATCGAATTGGCGCATCTTAGATTAAATGTACTCCAACATGCCCAATCCAGTTGATCTATGAGTGCGACCCACCCAGGAGGTATCTATGATGTTGGTCGTGACATCATATGCCACAGGTAATGAGAGGTATCTAGCAACGCATCTTTACCCCCAATTCATAAATATCTGGTGACTATCATAATCAAAACATTTGACATTTGTATTTAAATCCTTTTGTCCTTGATATCTAGATTGAACACAAGTCATGGAAAAAGTCACACTTGTATTGTCCAATCTTTTAGTTTCTTGATTCGCGAGTAGACTAATCAAATGACATCAATATCATATACTGATTCATTTGTTCATGGCCATGAATTAGTCAGACTCCATCAAAGGGGCCCAAGATATCGCTCCTGCTATATAGGAGGGACAAATCATTTCTGCATCCCATTCATCCTGAACAAGATTCGTGATATGCCCAATAAATGCCTTTATTTCTCCCCTGTTACGGATAGCGTTTGACATTATCAAAGCATAACACTAGCCATGCAAGAACTCTTGTGAGACCTCAAATCGAAGGATCTCATATACAACCCAGTCAAAAATTGAGAAACACCGTTGACTATTATATAACAACCCATGGTGTGTTTCTCATGTCGGGTCTATCCAGTATAATGATTCTCTAATCATATATACCCATGTGACGATCCGATATCTTATATCAATCACTGCACAAACTAGTCTTACGCATTATTATTGTCCTCGAAGATTCCATAATAATGTTCGACTAGGGACGTTTCGGAATCATAACAATTATGAATACTATTCTAAGGACATATTATTTCTTTGTGTTTTTAAGAATGCAGAAACATATTGAAATAATACTGGAATTTATGCCTTTTTATTCAACAAAATGAAAATTACATAAATACGATACAATAATCTCCCACTTGCTCTAAAGACCCAAAATCATCTACTGATTGGTCTTTAAGGGCATACTAATGACTGTCTCTAAAGAAAAGATCAGCCCTCCAGATATCGGATACCCATGGAGCTAGTGTGAGGATCATGCTGCTGCTGCGACAGTGGCTTTGTCAGTGGATAGGCGACATTGTCTGCCGAATCTACTCTACATATATGCACATCACCTCTTTCTATAATCTCGCGGATTAGGTGAAAACGCCGTAGTACATGTTTGGACCTCTGGTGAGATCTGGGTTCCCTAGATTGTGAAATAACCCGATTGTTGTCACAATAGAGGTCTATCGGGTTCGCAATACTAGGAACCACATCGAGGTCAGAAATAAATTTCCTGATCCAAACTGCCTCTTTAGCTGCTTCACAAGATGCTATGTACTCGGCCTCTGTCGTAGAATCTGCGAAGGTCGAATGCTTTGAAGCTGCGCTGACTCACAGCACCTCCATTCAAGTTAAACACATATCCCGATTGCGATCGGAAATCATCTCTATCGGTTTGGAAACTAGCATCGGTGTAACCACTTACAACGAGCTCATCCGCCCTCTCCATAAATCAAGAATGTATCCTTAGTCCTTCATAAGTACTTGAGGATATTCTTGATCGAGATCCAGTGACGTTCACCGTAATTAGGGCGGTATCTGCTCGTAAGGCTTAAGGCAAACGAGACATCTGGGCGAGTACATAACATGGCGTACATGATGGATCCTATGGCAGAAGCATAAGGGATCTCTTTCATGCGTTCTAATTCGGCAAGCGTTTTAGAACACTTTTTGTTCGACAGAACAGTACCATGTGCCATAGGACAAAGTCCCTTCTTAGACTCTTGCATGCTAAACCGCTTTAGCACCTTGTCTATATATGTACTCTGACTTAGGCCAATGAGTCTCCTAGATCTATCTCTATAGATCTTGACTCGCAGAATATAGTTGGTATCGCCTAAGTCTTTCATAGAGAAACACGTACTCAACCAAGCCTTGACAGACTTTAGGGTTGGCATGTCGTTTCCAATGAGTAGTATGTCATCTACATACAAAACCAGGAATACGATTGAGCTCCCACTAACCTTCTTGTAAACACAAGGCTCATCCTCATTTCTAATGAAGCCAAACTCACGGACGGCATCATTAAAACGGATGTTCCAGCTTCGAGAAGCCTGCTTGAGTCCATAAATGGATCTCTGAAGCTTACATACTTTTCCAGCATTCTCTGGAGTGACAAACCTTCAGTCTGTGTCACATATACATCCGCTTCAAGTTTTCCATTAAGGAAAGCGGTTTGACATCCATTTGCCAGATTTCATAGTCATAGTAAGCTGCCATAGCAAGCAAAATCCGAATGGACTTGAACATAACTACAGGGGAAAATGTCTCGTCATAGTCAATACCATGAACTTGTTTGAAACCTTTCGCGACCAGTCGCCCCTTGTACGTTTGTACATTCCCTTCCATGTCGGTTTTAATCTTAAAAACTCATTTGCACCCTATGGGAGTTACCCCTTCAGGTGGATCAACCAAGATCCAGACTTGGTTTGTGTACATGGACCCCATTTCAGATCTCATGGCCTCAAGCCATTTCTCAAAATCTGGGCTATTAATTGCCTGTTTGTAAGTTGAAGGTTCATCGTGATCCACAAACATAACATAACCATGTTCTGTTATGAAAAAAACCAAATTTTTCCGGAGGTGGACGACGAACTCTACTAGACCTACGCAATTCTTGTGTTTCTTGAACTGGTGCTGGTTGCACAACTATTTGTGGCACCTGCTGCACAACAACTTGTAGAGTCTGGAACTTCAGTAAGTTCTACGCTACTCCCACTCGTGTTTCTAGAAACAAATTCTTTTTCTAGAAAGACACCCGTGCGTGCAACAAACACTTTGTTTTCGTTAGGGATATAAAATTAGTATCCTTTAGTTTTCTTAGGATAACCTACAAATATGCACTTTTCAGATTTTGGAGCCAGCTTATCAGAAGCTGAGCGTTTTACAAAAGTTTTACAGCCCCAAATCTTGAGTAAAGACAAACTGGGACGCTTTCCAGTCCATAACTTGTATGGCGTCTTTGCAACTGATTTAGATGGAATGCGGTTAAGTGATAAAGCTGCTGTCTCTAGTGCGTGTCCCAAAAAAGAATTGGGCAGGCTCGTGTGACTCATCATAGAACGAACCATATCTAATAAGGTTCCGTTCCTCCTTTCAGATACACCATTCCATTGTGGAGTAGCTGGAGGAGAAAGTTGTGAAACGATTCCACAATCCTTTAGATAGTCACAGAATTCTTGACTCAAGTATTCTCCTCCTCAATCAGATCGAAGAACCTTAATACTCTTGCCAAGTTGGTTTTCTACTTCTAGTTTAAACTCTTTAAACTTAGCAAATGCTTCGGATTTGTGTTTCATCAAGAACACATATCCATACCTACTGAAGTCATCAGTAAAGGTAATGAAGTAGAGGTAACCACCCCTTGCATGTATATTAAAAGGGCCACATACATCACTATGTATTAGTCCTAATAAAGCATCGGCTCTCTCACCTAGCTTAGTGAAAGGTGACGCTGTCATCTTACCCAACAAACAAGATTCGCATCGATCATAAGACATGAAGTCAAATGATTCCAACAACCCATCTTTATGGAGCTTGGATATGCGGTCTTCGTTTATGTGGCCTAAGCGACAATGCCAGAGGTATGTCGGATTAGAATCATTAGTCTTAATCCTTTTTGTATTTATATTTAAAATTGGCATATCAAGGTCTAAAATATATAGACCATTAATCAAAGAGGCGCTTGCATAAAAAATATTATCCAAAAATAACGATAATCGTTGGTTTTTGATTGAAATCTCAAAACCTTTCTTGTCCAAACAAGAAACTGAAATAATATTCTTAGTTAAACTTGGTACATAGAAACAGTTTTCTAAACCCAAAACAAGCCCTGAAGGCAAAGTAAAAGTACAAGTCCCTACAGTTAGGGCTGCAACACGTGCTCCGTTGCCAACTCGTAGTTCCACTTCACCCTTTGCCAACTCTCTACTCATTTGCAGTCCCTGCACATTAGTACAAATGTGAGAACCACATCCGGTATCAAGTACCCAAGAAGTAGTTGTATTTAAATTGATATCAATCATATTAATATCAACAACATAAATACCTGAGCTCAAAGCAACATTTGCTTTCTCCTTTTCCAGCCTTTTTCCTGCAACGTAGCTTTTGCAATTCCTTTTCCAGTGACCCTTTTCACCACAGTGATGACAGATAGAGTCCTTGGCTACACCACCCTTAGATTTCAGTGCATTGTTGAAAGTGGTTTGCTTGCCCTTGGGCTTACCTTTCGGTTTGCCTTTGGATTTCACAAAACCTTTGCCCTTGCCCTTTTGCACCATCGATGATGGTGTTGGGCTTGGACTTGCCTATTTCCTTCTCGGCAGTCCTTAGCATGTTCAACAACTCAGCAATGGCTTGTCAATTTCATTCATGTGATAATTCGAATGAATTGATCGAATGACTCGAGCAACGATTGCAAGATCAAATCAGTCGACAGCTCTTGCCCCAAAGGAAATCCCAGTTTTTCAAGGTTCTGAACATAATCTATCATCTTAAGAACGTGAGTTCCTACTGGCATTCCTTCAGACATTTTGCATTGAAAAAGATTTTTCGATACGTCGAATCTCTCCTAGCGTGCTTGTCCCTGATATAGTTGCTTCAGGTGAGCCAGCATCTCATAAGCCCCCCATGTCCACATGTTGCTTCCAAGCTCGAGTTCATGGTGACAAGCATGAGACTAGACACATCTAAAGCATCACTACAATGCTTCGATAAGCACTTCTTTCAGTGGGTCAAGCGCGAGCCTCCGGTGTATCGAGAATAGATCGTTCTAGAACATACAGCTTTTCTTTCATGCTTGAGAACGATTCTCAAGTTCTCGAACCCGATCGAGGAAGTTAACTCCCTCTAATTTTTCCTTCTCAAGGACAGAACGCAGTGATAGTGTTTGGTTTGAATTTGCCATTTTTCTACAACAAAATACATATGCAAAGTAAGTACCGATAAAAATCATTATTAGGTCTTTTATTTTTTTAATGATTTCTCCCACTATTTTCTTCGAGTGAATAACCCTCATTATCAACTCGTAAAGTTCGTTAACTTTCTAGCGGGTCAAGATCCATATTTCACCTCGTTCTGAGTCAGCTTTGGCTGATCGCCCAAAACTTAGTTATTTAGGTAGGCAACGTTTGCCAATTACATCAAATTATGTAATTCTTGGTTAGTTGAGTGAATAACATTTATTCAAGCGTATCAACATATACTTTTCTCAACTCTTTTGCCTCTAGATCCTCAATCCATTTATTGAGATAATCCAGTTAACTAGGACCCTAAGTTTTTTTTTTTTTTGCCGGCGGATATCACAAATTATCCTTCGCGCCTCACCTGGATAGACACGTATGTACAGCTTTGGCATGTCCCATACTAATGTCGATCTAGGCCTTGACGAGGGACAAACTTAGGAAGGCACTAGTTAATATTTAATTGAGGGTTTTGTTTTTAACAATCTCACCAGAAAAGCATAAAATAAAACAGTTTATGCATATATTCATATGCATCCAATATATAAAAGAAAAAATGCAATAGTAATCGCCATATCCTATTCGATTTTTCCAAGCCAATGGAAAAACTGTGAAGTCAATCTAAGGGTGTGAAAAGAAAACATTCTATTTTACACCGTCTTGACCTTCAGGTGGTTGTCTCCAAATCATCATCACAGCTGTACCTTCTCCTAATCTAGAATTACATAATTCTAAGGAAACCTCGAGTTACATTCGAGGGGATTAGATGAGAAGAGAATTACAACTTTTGATTAAAAAAAAAAAAAAAAAAGATAGGCACGACTCGCAGATCGTATTTATAAAATAAACCAACAGGGTAAAGGCGATTACTATGCATCATGCTCAACTAACATAACAATTTATGGAAAAAAATGAGCAACCAGCAAAATTTACATTTCATATTCTGTTTCAGATTCGGTGGACCGGGTAACCAGTCGGTTGAACCGACCTATCTCCCAATCGTCCGCACAAGAAACTGAGAGTACTCGGTTGACCAAAACAGGCATTGCGGTCGACCGAAAATCTCGACTCTCATACATACAGAATGATGCAAAAACATGTCATACATGATATACAACATTTCTAGCAATCCTAAGGCATGCAAAATATAGATTCATAATCCATATTAAAATCCTATAGCACATTAAAGTCTATAGGGTACTCGTGAGTGACTCTGATACCACTGTTAGAGGAATAACCGGGTCTAAAACAAGTTATGCAGCGAAAATAAAACGACCCGCCTCTAATAGGATCTTTCACGAGTAAGAACCTTAGACTATAGGATAGCATTATACCTTTCGAAGTAGGTTTGTTGTCACGAACGGAACACCACCAACGTAGGCTCCGCCTCTCCCAATATCCACTCGATCTTCCGGGGATGGTCCTCTACCGTTTGGTGCTAGCCAACGCCTCGTAGAAGTTTTGAAGACACTCTTCAAGATGGAGTATATATTTATGGTGGATATAGGACCTAAAAGAAGAACAAGAAACAGTTTTCTTACTTCTTTTCTATTAGCAAAAGCTAGAAAACAAGTATATAGAAAAGCTGTCTTTTCTTTCTATTCAATCTCTATTGAATGCTCTCTCTTTTTCTATCTTCTCTAACCTTTCAAAAGCTGGAGAATAATGACTTAGAATGCTAAGAAAAATCAGCATTTTTATTAGTCATTCAAAGGAGAGTGGGGAGAGAGAAGGGGGAAAGTGGGAGATCATGGAGGAAACCACTCCTCCACATTCTCCACCACTTCAACCTCCTTCTAAGAGATAAGAGCTGAAAATATATCCAATTTTCCAGCCATAAGGTCGGTCCAAATGGGTTGGTCGGCCCAACCCGATTAAGGGCCCAATCCAATCCCGGCCCGACCCAATTGAATTGGCGCACCTTAGATTAAATGTACTACAACAGATCCATCGGTCCGCACACATCAATATGAACAAGTTGGAGAGGTTCAGTTGCTCTTGACATGGCAGCTTTTGGAAAACTCCTTCTTGAATGTGTTCCTAGAAGACAAGCATCACAAAGATGATTAGGATGATTGATTAAAGGAAATCATAGCACCATCTTTGTTTCTCCCATAGCCTTGAGAGAATTAGAGTTCAAACGGCCAAATCTCATGTTCCATTGCCATGCTTCGTCTTGAGAATTTACCTTCAAGAATTTTTCTTCAATTGTCTAAATGTTTAATTTAAACATTCTATTTCTTGACGTAGGCATTAGCAACCAAAATATTACTTTGATCTCTAAGCCAAAAACTTCTATTTTTTATGAGAATTTCATTATTATACTTAAGAAGTTGGTCTAAACTCAAAATATTGCATTTCAATTTAGGCACATGATAAACATCTTTGATCACCTTATGACTCCCGTCTTTAGAGGAGATGAGAATCGTACATTTTCCTTCAATAGAAATCTTTGTAGAATATCTAAAAGAGACACTGCCTATCACTTTATAAACAAACTCCACAAATGCCTCCTTGTTTCCACACATGTGATTACTTTCACCATTTTCTAGATACCAGAATTTAGGCCATGATCTTTTTTTCTTCAAGTGATAGAAGTAAAGCTGATTCCTCAACTTCTTTCTTTTCTTCAGCGAGATTGGCCTTCTATGTAACATTATTAACATCTTTGCATTCAAAAGAATAATGACCCATTTTATGACAATTGTAACATTCAACTTTAGACTTGTCATACCTTCTTTCATTTGGATTTGAATAATGACCACGTCCTTTTCCTCTTTATCTTCCATGCCCTTTTGTAGTTGGTTGATATCTCTCCTCATTGTTGAAGTTATCTCGTCTAACTCTACCACCTTCAATCGTTCAACTTTCCATGCAACTTGTACATCCCTGAATTTTCTATTTCCTCCGCCCAACTATTTTAACCACATTCATGAAAGTATTATGTTCGACCCACATAGCCTGGAACAAAAATGCCAAGCCCCTCCTTTCAATATTTAGCCGAAATGTTAGGAGCAACGGACAATGATCTGAAACTGTTCGTGATAAATGCTCCACTTTTTTTTCTTAAAACAATGTATTCCACTCTATATTCACTAAAATCCTATCCAACGACCGAGCTCCCCCCTCTACACCATGTATATGGACTTCCCAAGCTTGGTACCTCCAAAAGACCACCGTCATTAACAGTTTCTATAAACTCACTAATTGGAAGCATAGCAGGAATAGACCCCATGCTCTCCGAAAATCTCATCACCACATTATAATCCCTGGTGTCCATTATGCCCCTGAAACAATCTCAGTTCCTCCATAAATTTCTACTCTTAATATAAGAACATTTTGCATATATGAAAGAACAAAAGACAGGCACACCAGAAAAGGAATCAACACGAACATGCACCACCTGTTCCATATCCCCCAATACCTCCACCCTCAAACCACCAATCCACATAATCCAAATTTTTCTCAAACAATTACCATAACAATAATCAAAACCAAGCCTATATGTTTACATTTTCAATTCATCTAAACCAATTATTGGCTCCAACAGTACCAGAAAATCCAAAGCATGTGAAAATTTCAAGACGAATTCTAGACAATGTCCTAGCATTCGATATTCCTCTTATATTCCAAAAATTAGTTAAGATATAAGTAGCTCAAATCAAGCTAGCTATTGAGAAGTAGATGTGCCCTTTTGGGCCAAACGAGGAGACCGCCGTAATGGCACATCAATGGAAGGGCGATTATACGTTACCTCATGCTACCTTGGGACCACTGGAAGGGCCAAATCAATGGAATTTATTGGGATGGTTATTGAAATTTGCTCTGCATCTGAAGCCATGGGTCCCCCTGTTTCAGCACCTACTACCGGTTCAACTTTCAAACTCGGCTTAGCCCTAGTAGAGCCTGCTTCTGTGACCCAGACACTCAATTGATCAGAACTGCCGCCTGTGAACTTCCGCCTCTGTTCCGACTGCTTGCTCAACTACCACACCCTGATCAACACAGACCTGCGCCGCCTCCAACATTTCCAATGCAAAATTCCGCAGAGATTTCGTTTCCGAATCACAGGATACCTGTGGAAGATCCCCCCATTCCTTCCGAGACAACTTTCCGTGATTCTAAGACTGGCGAATATCCCATAGTCCCTACACAATGTCATCTTTGCTGTTGATATTTTTCACTCGCTCTAAAGAAGACTCAATTGGTTCATCCTCCACCACAGGAATCATTTCTTGGACCTCCGGCAGAGTAAACCCTAGGACTTGTGTCTCCTCCATAGTTTTCGAGCTTTCCCTTTGCACTTCCGTAACAATTGTCGTAACACCACCATTCGGCAAAGTCTTGCCGGTGGGCTTCCATATTTCTCTAACAACCTGGCCTGGCAGAAACACCACAGTTTTCTTAGTGCCCTCATGCCATTTATGCGGCGGATTTTCGTTAATTTTCTTTTTTCCCCTTTCCGCAACCTTTTGTCCTGCCCTTTGATCCCCAATTACTGATTGACAGTTTCCCTGTGCATGCCCATTTTCATACAACACATACAATAATCTGGCTAATCATCGTATGTTATTGTTTGCTAGAATCCTGTTCCATATTTTGCATGCGTAATTCTAATCCGATTAGGCAATTCACTCAACAAATCCACCTCCACGCAAACTTTTGCCACACTTGAATGAGAAACATTCTCCGTTGGAGCATCCAATGTCAATGGATTTCCAACTGCCTTGGCAAGCGAAAATAATTTTGCCTTATTAAAAAGATGAATTAGGAGACCTTCAAATCCGATCCAAACTGGGACGACCGATGATTCTTCATACACATTGAAATCATACATCCATTTAAGCACTCTCATAGTTAATCCACAAAAAATCCAACATCCCTGTCTCTATAGCCTGCAATAGTCCTCTTAAAAATCAAATAATTACATGTCTAGGATCCATCCATTAGATCCAAAAAAATCCCTTAAAACCAGCTATGTGGAAAGATTTTCGAATCGATTCCATATTGGGGGCATGGTTCTCGTATAGTTTTGATAAATCTTAACTACTGTAATTACATACATGTACTTTTTTTGGCTACGGTCATTAATCAATAGAAGCTACATTATTTTAAAAAAAATTCTCAACTACTGATTTTCATTTAAACGGTTAAAGATATTTATTTTCTCCTTGAAAATAGCTATTATTAAGAAACAAATATAATTACTATTTCAATTTAAGGGTTAATCAATCGGATCAAATTGACTTGACAACAATTTAAGGCTTAAGCCGAGAAAAAAGAGTTTACCCAGGACTTTTGCTTACGGAATTTTTGGCGTGTAATTTATTTTTGCATGACTAAGTGCTTATGCCTAATTTATTTCGTGTGATTATGTGACTACGTGTCCATTTATTTTTATAACATGTTGCATGTTATATTTGTGTACGTTTGTTGAGGGGCATTTTGCACGCATGTCGTAGTTGGGGGACTTAAATGTGATTCACCTAAATGAGTAGTTAATTAGACGTGGAATTGGAATTGGGATTAATTAGGAATTTTATTGGGATTTGGAAAATTACTATAACATGATTACAATAAATAAAAGAGAGAGCAGGGAATTACATTACGAAAATAAATAAAAGAAATTTAAAAAAAAAAAGTGAAACAAACATGAGATTAAGAAAATTAGGGAATTAAATAGAATAAAAAAGGAAAAAGGAAACAGCAAATCGTGTGATTGATGAGCGTGGGGAGACGTGCGCACAAACAAAAACAAAAGAAAAGAAAGCAACAGTAGCTGCCAAGAAGAAAAACAAAGAAAATTTTGAGAACTCAATATTCTGCCTAGAATTTTGAGAAGACAATTGAGGGGGATACCGGCGTAAGTTTTCATCCCACAACCTATCAAATCAAAGTTAATCAATAGACCTTCGAGTGAGTGCAGACGGAACACAAATCGGGAATCGCAGCAGAAAGTTATCGCCCCCGCAAGTGAATCTGCCCGGGCAGATTTCGGGTTTACCCTTGTTTTTGCCTTTGTAACGAGTAATGATCCAACCCCTCAATTATTTTTCGTTTGAAATCGTTTATGTTGGGTACTATTATGGAATTGTTTAAGAAGTAATTGGGCATGAATATTTGCATAAATTGTTGGAATTACGATCAATTGAATGTTTTGTGTTTATCGTTTGGTTTATTGAATTGCGGCCCTTAACTGTTTGAATTATATATGCATATATAATCTGAATTTACATTCTTTGTTATCTAATTGTGATATATATTCTGAATTGTGTATCTGCGTTGTGAATTGTGGATCACCGGGGTCATTACTGTACTTGCCTTATTGTTGTTATTATTTGGGTCGTCGTCGTTTCAGTCCTATCTGGTTATGGTCGACCGGGTCATCGCTCCCTATTGAGCTCTTGTCTAGGAACAACTAGTTAGCAGGATCCATTCGACTATACCTGTATATCTATTATGTTCTGACTCTATGGTCCCAAGAGATCTTCTGTTCTGGGCCTTCACATGATGAGGCAAACATTGGGACGGTAGTGGTTTTGTGGAGTCTCTAGTGGGGGATGATTATACAATGTAATAGATAGATCCTTAAATTCTGTGATCCGTCGTTCGGGGTCCTACCAAAACCACGTGTTGTTTTGATCCGTCCTAGTTTGGTTTAAAACTAGGACCACTACCGTTCTTGCTGATTAGGAGTGATTAGATGATTGAGCTCATGTGGTGGGATTGTCGTGTCGTAGCAGTAGAAATGTTATGAGTGTCTAAACGATGTTGTGATCATGTGTACCGTATGGGCAATGCGTGGTGTTTGTCGTGCACTCGGTTATGTAAGCGTTTAGATGTGAAGAATGCGACTATCTAGTTTAACTATTGTTTTCCACTTGTTTGATTATTGTTCATATTATATTTGAACGTTTGACACAACTATCTATCTGTAGTGCACGAGTAGTATGGGATGCTCATAGCATGATTTACGATCTGTGATGTCATATTTTTTTTTAATGAAGATGTGAGATTTTATTGATTAAAGGCCCAAAAGGCAAATGTACATATGTAGCCATCTCAAAAGAGGATGACTAAGATTCAAAAGAAGGACAGTCAAATTTGCCTAATATATGCCGTCCCTAAACAATCCAAATGGAGCAAGCCTCGTATCGCAAGCCTTTTTGTTATTTTTGTATCACATGCTCGTTTGCCAAGCTATCAGCGACCTTGTTGGCCTCGCGATAAATGTGTTTCGATGTTCTTGCGCCAAAAAGCCGAAGAAGTAGTTGAAATAATGAGTCTAACCGCCAAGCTTTGATGTGCCGCCGATACAATGCATCACTTAGAAATTTTGAATTAGTTTGGACCTGCAACATAGACTATCCTAAGCGATCTGCGAGTTGAAGGCCAATGATCATCGCTTCAAGCTCCACTTCAGAGTTTGTAATTTGAAGCCACAAGAAGTGAGAGAACGCCGCAATAAAATTCAAATTTGGATGCCTGATTATGCCTCCTTCACCAGCATTTGGCAACCAACATAAAAGAGCTGGAACGGACCCTTAGCTTTTAGATATACGAAGAACCTGATTGAATTCTCCTCCAATTAACCAAGGATGATCATCATGTGACATATGAAAATTGCTTAAGTCATTCCAAAGAATTCTTCTCTGCACATAAGAGCATTTGGCATACACAATAGAACAAAAAATAGAACAACCCTAGTATGAGTTAATCTGAGAATGTACCACTTGATCTAAATCTTGCAAAATATCCAGGCCAAAATGATTATCCCACAGCAACCAAATTTTACTAGAAGAATTGCCAAAATAATTATCAAAACCCACACGGCGAGAATAAACAAGCAATTCATCAAGACTAACCGTAGGTTCCAAGACTGCAACAAAATTCAAACGATGGTCTCGTTTAAGCTGGCGAAGACTATAGATAGTATTATTGTTTGCAATACCCCTTATATTCCAAATTATACAAATCATTAAAACATAAAAGGATAGTTGCAAAAGTAGCACAATGCTAACAATTATGAGAGTCAGGACCCTTAAGGGCCAGACGGGTCGAGCGTCTTACTTGTGTAATTTCATCTTTTTTCTTTGCCTCTTGCGACAGTGCCTTGGTGTTGTCCATCGGCTTAGGGTTAGTGATTGACTGAGGAGGTTTTTGACAGCTTCCATGCCTGTGACCTATTCTCCTACAACGTAAACAATATTCTGTTAATTCATCATGTGTTTTCATGAGTTATACGGATTCGATGTGCCAATTCTTGCAAGAGATCTACTTCCAAACATACCTTTGCAATACTCGGGCGTGTAGCATTTGCGGTCGGAGCATCCAACGCAAGTTGGCGGCTTACCGCTTGAGCCAACAAAAATAGCTTGGATTTATTGTATAAATGTATAGGCAAACCCTCAAATGCAATCCAAACTGGTACAATGGACAGTGATGTCATATTTGATTGAGTATGGTTTGAACATGTTATGTGAGAGTTTTTTTTATATGTTTCAATATATGGTTGGAGTCTAAAACGTGCATTTTGGGTTGGGAATGTTTTGGCAAAGTTTTTAACAGAATGATGATTTGGGCTGCCCGTATATTAATAAGGGATAAAAAAGATAATATTTTCTAAAAAGGACAAAAGTGACTAAGCGCAAATAATTTAGGGACCCAAAAGGAAAAAATTTCCAATAATTTACGAAGAGAAATCCCCCATATTCAGCACCAACAATTTACCCAACTAGCATAAATAGCAAAAACTTTTTATTAGTCTATTTTTAGTATCAACTATTTACGTGCGACTATAAATGACCAATTAAAGAATCGGGCCAAAATTTCGGCAAAAACAATCACATCTCGGGTCCGTGTTTCAAGCAACAGGGTCAAAAAAATTCCAAAGAAGACATAGCCGTGATAAAATCCTAATGTTTTCCAACTAGTCACGTAATACACATGTCGTATTTTGGTTAGTCCGGTCCACGATACACCCTAACAATTTTCTATTACATATCATCTTCTTCACCCAACCATCTTCTTCACCCTCTTCTTCTTAAACCATCTTTTTTTTTTTTCCATTGTTAATTCACAAAAATTAGCCAATCATCCAATTAATCCATAAAAATACATTTTCTTTTTCTCTCATCAATTCTGAAAATATTAATCAATTTGAGTCTCAAACAATTTTGGGAATTATATTTTCATCTAGCTCAAGAATCAACCCAACTTCACAAAAAAAAATCAATTTAGATAGATATGTATTCAAATTGGGTTTATTCTAGGGTTTAATTGAGAATAGAGATGAAGAAGATGGATAATAAATGTGGGTTTGAAGTTGGTGGATTAGCTTGGTAGTTTGAGCTCAAACTTTGCAGTTTAGATCTCTTCTTCTCTGCGCACAAGCCCATATCTTCATTTTTTGATTTGGTGTTTTGTAACTATTCGGCTTTTCCTTCGAAGTCCAGTGTTTAAAAAGCAGAGAAATTATGGGGCATCCACCCCTACTCTAATTTGTCTGATGTGTAATTGATGGTTTTGGATTGGTATAAATGATTATTTCAGTTGAATGATGAGCTTGTATTTCAATTGGATTGGTATAATTTTTAGACATTTTCAACTTCTTTCCATAGAAGATTGATATGACTTACTTTTTGAAATTTTTAGTTGGATTGGCGGTGACCACGGAAGGGAGATATGGAAAACGGAAGAGGGGAGATGAATTTAGGAAGAAGATGAAAAATAAATATTTTTTTAATCTTAGAGAGAGAAAATATTGTTTTACCCCTATTTTTAGAGCATGTGCACGACACGTGCTTGATTTGACCAGATTCTGCCACGAAAGTGGTGGTTTCTTTAGGCTACCCATAAATATTTGGAGAATTCTTTAAATCGAAAAAAAAACAAACTACGACTATCGAGGAGAACATAAAATAATTGGGCGACGAATTGAGTTGTTTTCTCTTACATAAAATGAGACTTTTTTTATGACAACTTATTTTTATTTCTTTTGAGGGTAGAATATCGTCACGACTACATTGCAGAACGCTTTAAACTCCAAGACATATATAATACTTTTTGGATAAGTGTTGCATGCATTTGAATATACGTTAAATCCATGCAACTTGTGTTCTCTCCTTATGAAAGTATACCGTAAGGATGCAAAAAGTGTTTTATCCTGATGAACATGTCCTTAGACAAATAGCACTTGTCTTACATAAAAGATGTCTGAAAATCACAATAGATGTCCTTGCTAAAAAATCTTGAACTGTTGAATTATTTTATCTAACGGCTCAGAGTAGTCAAATATTTTCAGCATGTTCCGAATTTTGACTGTTAAGCATCATAACCAAACGGATAACACATATTGGTGTACATTAATTGTTTTAATAAAAAACCGCACATATTCGAGAGTGAACCACTGTGCTAGAAGATATGTACTTGAAAGTAGTATTTCATTCTTATTAAGAACATTTCCATAACCCTCTATGCACATATTATACATAGGTTGACCAATGATTCTAGTGAGAAGAAATAATAGCCAAACAGGTCATCAACGTATTTGCGCTTAACCACTTTCATAATTTTAAGCAAAGTTCACCTTTTTTGGTCACCAATGTTTTTACGGCCAGCCATTTTGGTCATTCCGTCCAAAACATTGAAAAAATCGTTAAAATTTATGACATGACCAAACGTTTCTCTCATTATCTCTCTTCGAAGAGTATTTTTGGAAATCAATAATTCTCCTGAATCAGCTAACCTAGCGCCATTTTTAAAACAAAGATCAATTTTCCCCCAAATTGAAACCTAGAATTTTCCTGTTTATCCAATTCTTCATCACACCCAATGTAAAAAAGCTTGAGCCACGGAAAAGGAGAATAAGTGCTTGCTTGCTTGATTTTATAATTCTAGATTGAAAGGAAGGCGTTTCTAAATCTCTTCTTTATAGTAGCATTTTTAATTTCATGCTTATATCTTAGTGCATTACTACAAATGATGGTATCAGATGATTGTTAGTTATTGTTTTATACCATTTTAACATGCTCTAAAAATACTTACTTAGAATTGCAGGGAGTATCCATATGCTTAGGGATGTATCTGTTCCACACATATCCTATATTTGGGAATTCAATATGTTGAGAAGTGCTAATGGGAGCTGAACTTCAGGAGTTGGTCATAAAAGGATGCTACGACTATCTTTTGGTGTCCATTTAGTTTATAGCATATAAATACTAATATCATTTGGTTTACTTCGACACAGTCCAAGTCTCAAAGGCTTAATGCTTGTTGCAGGTATCACTCGCTGGTTTTAAAGGTTTGGAACTTTGTAAGTTAAACACTGTTAATGAGATCTGGCACAACGAAGTGCAAACTGAGTTCTCGATCATTGAAGTGTTGATTATCAAGTCGTTTAACAATATCAAGCTTCCATGTCTTAAGCTCTTTCACATTGGGTGTGATGAAGAATCGGGTAAATAGGAGAATTCTAAGTTTCAATTTGGGGGAGAAAATGGATCTTTAATTTACAAATGGGGTTGGGTCAAATGATTAAGGGTGCGAGAATTATTGGTTTCCAAAAATACCCTTCGAAGATTCAGAGGATGAGAGAAACGTTTGGCCATGTCATCAATTTTAACGATTTTTTCAAATTTTTGGACGGAATGACCAAAATGGATGCCCGTAAAAACATTGGTGACGAAAAAAAAACTTTATTAAAAATGATGAAAGGGGAGTTAAGAGCAAATACGTTGATGACCTATTTGACTATTATTTCTTCTCACTAGATCATTGGTCAGCCTATTTATAATATGTGCAAGTATTTCGCTCTTATTAAGGACATTTCCCTTTAAATACCGCTCTCTAGGCCTAAAACTCAAAAAATATTCACTATCTCATCCGCGTATCTAGGTTGTAATTCACAACCTCGTCTAAACTAATTGTTTGTCCTACAATTGGCAGTCAACAACGACTCCAGCGTCCTACATGGTGATGGTCGTGTCTTCGCAAGAAAATTGAAAAGTGTGGGTCTCAAGTCGCCATCTCTCAACTAAAGCAGTGACTGGGTCATAGTCAACTACCTATACGACTTAACCCTCCAAATCATATTCTATCTATCGTATTGATCATTTCTTTTTTACTCTTTATGTTGTCACAACGAATGAAATCAAGAGGGTTATTAAGTCTCAATTTAATTGTATTGTCCCATATAGTGTTGGAACAATGATCACATTGTTGATATAAGACATTCGTGTTTAGATGTCAAGGATAGACATACGCAGGTGTCATATACACATTCTCCATCTAATCACAAATTACATAATAAAAAAACGCAAAAAAAAAAATATAAACATAAATTACATAATTAAAAAAAATTACAAAATTGAGAATTAAAAAAATTGAGATGGAGACTAAAGATATTACTTGAGATGGAGATGGAGATTAATGGATGTTAAAATTTGGGAATGAAGGAAGAATAAAGATGTATTGTTGCAATCCTTCTTCTTTAAGGACGGCAACGACTAGCAGCGAAACTGAGACGAGGCGACGAGAGAAGGTTGTGTGTTTGTTGTTTCTATTATGCATTCTGCTGAATTGGGGAGTATATTAGGGCTTGAAGAACGAATTTCATGAATTCGTCTTCATCTTATGTGTAAAACAAAATTCACGTCAGATGAAGACGGATTCATGGAATCCGTCCTTCAGTAAGGATATGTTCTGTCAGTCATTGTCAAAACAATCCCTCCCCAAAAAGACACTACCATGAACGAACCTTTCTCCATAAATAATACTATTTTTATAAAAAAAAAAACTCTTATACATGTAATTTAGAGTTGTCTCGACTCATTTACTGCTATGTTGCATTGTTTAAAGAACAATGATGTAATAAATGCGAGGAAATATTTAATTATTTAAAAATAACTTACATTCTCTGAGCTTACTGTTGTTATCTTTTTCCTTTAATGTGTGATTTTAAGAAATTGTTTCCTTTTGAGATAAAGAAAAAACATACTATGGACTACTTGAGAGGGAGACTAAGAAAATTACTTGAGATGGAGATAAATAATGAATGTTAAAATTTGGGAATAAAGAAAGAAGGATAACATATTATCTCAATCCGTTTTCAACATCAGTGTGGAGGGGTGCTCGCGGTGAACAATTCGCGGATTGTGCCTTCCAAAGTTAAAGTCCATCCCTCCACCAATCGGCCTCGGGATTTAATGGTGCAATCTTTAAAGGATTTTGCGGACCAGATGGTAGAGGCCGCCATGGCTACGGTAGTGTCAGAATCTGTCACAGCGGTTCCAGGGGATGATATCAGAACAGGCATAGAGCAACCGGGTCACCAGGACCCGGTTGAAACAGCTGACCCACCTGTATTGACTGACTCGGGTACACAGTGATCTGGGCTGCCCTACATTCCAGTCACATAGAAAGCCGAAACAGGGGACAATGCGTTAGAGGTCTCAAGACAACCAATTAGTTCCATGGTTTTGAATTTTCCCGGACTTCCTACACCAACAGAGGTTACATAGCCACAAACAGTGCCACAAGCTCCCTGGCGGTCACCAAGGTTAGCCCAAAAGGGGGCAATGCTCCCTTACTCAATAACCTTTTTTGGTTACTTCTACTGCATGTTTTATTGGTTTAAATATGAATTGGTTAGTTTGGAATGTTCGAGGAATTGCGAATGATCGAACTATAGATAGCATTCGCCAGTTGAAACGTGATAATAATTTGAACCTGTTAGTTTTGTTGGAACCTATGTTTGGATTAGATGATTTGCATATTTACTGCAGACGCTTGAGTTTTGATTTTTACCGAGACGAGGCGATGAGAGAAGGTTGTGTGTTTGTTGTTTCTATTATGTATTCTGCTGAACTGGGGAGTATATTAGGGCTTGAAGAACGAATTTCATGAATTCATCTTCGTCCTATGTGTAAAAAAAAAATTCATGTCAGATGAAGACGGATTCACGGAATCCGTCCTTCAGTAAGGACAGATTCTGTCAATCATTGTCAAAACAATCCCTCCCCAAAATGACACTACCATGAACGAACCTTTCTCCATAAATAATAATACTACTCTTATAAAAAATTCTATGAATTCGTCTTCGTCAGATGTGTCAAAATATTTTCACGTCAAATGAAGACGGATTCACGGAATGCGTCTTTCAGTAAGGACAGATTATGTCCGTCTTTGCCAAACCGCTTATTCCCCTAAAAGACATGGCCATGTGCGGATATTTATCCCTAAACAATATTATTATGATAAAAAACTCTTATATATGTAACTTAGAGTTGTCGTGATTCGTGACTCATTTATGTACTTGTCGCATTGTTTAAAAAACAACGATGTAATAACTGTGAGGAAATATTTAATTTAAAAATAATTAAATGCTATGAGATTACTGTTTCTATCTTTTTTCTTTAATTTCTGATTTTAATAAATTCTTTCCTTTTGAAATAAATAAAAAGTTACTATGGACCACTTTTATGTTTTTGAAAACTTCGAGATGTAATAGAAAATAAAGGAAGAGAGAGAGTGTGTGTTATTTTTGGAATGCTGCGTTTGATAACGGACATTGAACACAATTTTGTCCTGCACAAGACGAGAAACAAAAAAGAAAAAGAAAAAATGCCTGACGCAAATAGTTGACTTATTTGCAGTGTTTGGTGAACAGACGTAACCGTTAGGAAGAGCTGGATACTTTACCATGTTTTTGAAAGAGGAATATTTCTTTTCAAGGCTCTAATTATTTACCATTTTTGTACATCTTGTACCAAACATGAGTCATCACGTTGGACAATTTTACATTAGATTTCAATGAAGATGAATTATTCTTGCCATAAAGAATAAGATTGAACGTAGAATTTTTTTAATGAAATTTCAAATGACACATGGTCCAAAAACAACCTACAAAAAATATATAAATGGTAAAGCATTCTAGTTTTTTTTTATCTAGGCTTCATTTCCAGCAGAGCAAAAAGTGAACCTTTTGAACAAGGTAATATTTTTCGTCCTCTTAACATTTGTAGTTCTCCTCAACGATTATGATTTATTGTTTCAGAATTTCAATTTTGTTTTACCATTCATACAATTGCCCCTTTTTAAATTTTTTTCAGATTCAAATTATGGCTCTAATTACGGATAAAATGGCTTCTACTAATTCAAATGCAAGAAATGGCTATAATAAATATATGACAAATGATTACATGTCCATTTGTCAAGATTCTCAACCTCAATTTCCTGTTTATACTGGTGATGATCTAGATTATGCATTGTTTTTGTGTAATTTGAAGAAAGATGGATCTTCTTTTGTACTTCAGGCCAACGAAGAAACGGGGTTATCAGAGCCTATAACATTTCTGGATATGAAATTTGTGTGAGTCTTTCCAAAACTCAGTGGTAAAAACCTAAAGACGATCCAGAATATTCAATGTTCCTTGAAAACATGAGGGTTGAAGGTTCTAATGCAATTTATCAATTGTAATACTATATGAAGAAATGAATCTTCAAAGTTCCTAGCCAAATAACGCTTCATGTTCCAAGAAAGGAAAGTCTAAACGGCCTATTCATGACCAACCACCAAATGAGAGCGTAAGGCTCCACTTAGATTGATTTTATTTTAGATGTTTTTCTAACTACTTTTGTTGTCTTCAAACTGCTCTGTATCTTTTATTTGTATAATGTAGTCACATATCGTTTTATGTATACAAAAATAAAAAGAGTTATCACCGTTTGTCTCACGAAATTTAGCTTAAAGTCTCAGGCGAAGCTAGAATGCCGACTCGGGAAATTTTTTCTCCAGATGATATGGCGCGAGATGGCCCGACATGACAAATTTACTTTAAAAATAAATGCACATGAGCATAAAAAAGGAGTTTAAGTGGGAATATGTCGTGGGGCAAGCGGTGAGACTAGATTTTTCTTAAAGTTAAAAGATATCTGACTAAAATTAATGAAATAAAAATTATGGACATTTTCATGTCAAACTAAATTGTGAGTATACTATTTTGGCAAAGTATTCATTACTATTTCTCTCCTCTTTCATTCATTTTCATTAGTTGAAATTATTTCCTCTGTAATTTCATTTTCTTTCTTTTTATACATTTATTAAGTCAGATCCAAAAGAGATAAGTTTGATTGCTAGCAGCATTCCCAAACCAATGAAAAATGGATGTTCAAATTTTAGGGTGAAGATTATGGGAATTCTGAGCAATCCATATAACAAAGAAGAACACAAAAGACTTATGAAGAAAATTACTGAGAAGAAAGCTCAAAATAATCATATAGATTTGAGGGGTGAAATTCTTTCCGTCATCTAAAATGGGAAAATCATATCTTGATCACCATTCCGGTAATATGATTATTTTTTGTCTATTACCTACTAGGATTCTTTATAGATCACCACACTGACAATGAATAGAGTAAAATATGAAAGTTGTTAACAAATAATTTAAAATACTTTTTACCTATACTCTTTTGTGAATCCATACGTTCTTCCATATCATGGTACGATTAGAATCCCTAAGTCACAAGAATATAATAAATAAAGTATATTCATATAGAATCAGTAGATGTCGAATGGTATTAGACATATGTTTCTTGCTCCCATAATGCTAACCAATTCATATTGTTGCCCTAGGAATACTTAAACCTAGCTGCTTTAGGTTCTTGTGACAGTTTGGTTAATGGCTATACATTTGTTAAAATTCATCTATAACTGTTTTTTGTTCCCAAGTGACACTTCTTTAAGTGTCTACTTTTTATATACTTATTTACAATATTCGAACTACCAAGTTAAGATTCTTATACCTTCTTATATGTTGGCTCTCACTTTTTCTAAAGTTTATATTTCACTAAGATGTAGCCCATTTTCGCTCTCCTCATATATTAACTTATGATATAACCTCTGCAGATCTTAAAAGAAAGATTCAAGCAGCAATCAATGATGACCTTCAACAGTTCAATTCGTTGCGTGGCTATTTCTTTTGGCTAGAGGTAAAGATATGTTGTGATTAATATTCATCTATAACTCATAGAAATTTATTTCCTATAGGTTTTGGAGACTATACAAGAATAAACTAATTTTCTCATTTCACCTTATTTTTCAGCTAAATTGTGATTACACCTAGGGGAAGATAAAATATCATACGTGGAGAAAACATCTTCCGCTTGCATTGAATAACATATTTTATTCGAGATTTGACCAGAAATTTTGTGAGTGGAGATATTGAAATAATTCTAAAATTTGAAATTTAAAAAGTTGTCCAAACACACCGTGTTAGAAGGAGTTTCTTTATGAGTAATTCTTGTAGTTCTTGCCTTTGTTTCAAAATCATAGTATGGTGGAATTTCTAGGTTTAGTGATATTCTAATTAAATTTTCATTTTCTTCACTTAATAATACTTGTTTCCCCGATTCTCAATTTCTGATATATTTATTAGGATCAATAAATTTGATATCTAGACCTGGATTTTTTTTGTCGTTGCTAATGAACTAGTAATGGTGTGAAACAATAATTATTGGGCTGCAAGTATTCTTTTCCTGTAACTATTTCAAGTCTTACTTACAATAGTGAACAATGGTTCATACCCGTAATGAGGATAAGGAGAAAAATTTTAACCGGTTATTTTTTCTCATCTGCTAATTCTATGACTAATTGTTTTACCCTAAGTTATTCTACATCAATAATGATTCATTTTTACTAATAAATTTGGAATCAAAACCATTTCTTCAAGAGTATCAGCTTTAACCTTTCTACCTTGTTTTCATATTCTCTCTATTCCAACGTTTTTTTTTTACATGGAAATTTGGTCTCTACTGCTTTAGAATCTTACTCAAGAAGGATCATTCACGCCTTGGAATGATAAAGAATGTCTTGATGTGCAGCTAGAAGCTGAAGGGACCTAGATCAAATACATTTCTTGTTTTGATGTACATTTTGTGGGAAAGTGAATCTTTATTTTCCAACTGAAACTTAGATTCTCATAGTTAGGAAGTTCACTTCTTGAATGTAGCATCGAGTAAAGATGCAACTACAAGTATTTGTTTCGACTATATTTCTTAATTGTTCTTGAAGTTGCAACTATATTTCCTAATTGTGTGAGATTCTTCATTTAGAAATATTTTTGATTGCATATTGAGCATGTTAATTGAATTTGGTTTGGTTTAAAAACTCTTTTTCAGTTTGCAAAATTTTGTATATTACAGTACAATAATAAATGTGCATATGGACAAAAATTTCTAATTTCGAGTTAGGAAAGTAGGAAATTGTTTTCTATTTAGAGACCTATATTGGAAACATCATGGATGCAGAAAATTAGATTGAAAGGAATAATATGGTAAAGTTTTTTTTTTTCAAGTTGCATTTAGGATGTATGCCTTTCTAAGGAATCATCATAATCCCTTTTGAAGGACTAGATTCTTGTTATCAAAGTACTACTTAAACTGGTTTCTAGTTCAATCCGATTTTCCACAATTAGAAAAGGTAAATTGTTTATTAGAAAGTAATTGAGATGGAGATGGAGATTAATGGATGCTAAAATTTGGGAATGAAGGAAGCATGGGGACGTATTGTTGCAATCCGTCTTCTTTAGGGGTGGCAACGACTAGCGGTGAAACCAAGATGTGGCGACGAGAGAAGGTTCTGTGTGTTTATTGTTTCTATTGTGCATTCTGCTGAATTGGGGAGTATATTAGGCTTGAAGAACGAATTTCATGAATTCGTGTTCATCTTATATGTCAAAACAATTTCGCGTGAAATGAAGACGGATTCACGGAATCCGTCCTTCAGTAAGGACAGATTCTGTCAGTCATTGTGAAAACAATCCCTCCCCAAAATGACAATACCATGAACGAACCTTTCTCCATAAATAATACTATTCTTATAAAAAAAAATCTTACACATGTAATTTAGAGTTGTCTAGACTCATTTATGGCTCTGTTGCATTGTTTGAAAAACAATAATGTAATAAATGCGAGGAAATATTATATAATTTAAAAATAACTTAAATGCTCTGAGCTTACTGTTGGTATCTTTTTCCTTTAATGTGTAATTTTAAGATATTGTTTCCTTTTGAAATAAAGAAAAAAAAATACTATGGACTACTTGAGATGGAGACTAAGAAATTACTTGAGATGGAGATAAATAATGAGTGTTAAAATTTGGGAATAAAGAAAGAAGGATAACATATTATTTCAATCCGTTTTCTTTAAGACGACGACATGAGGCTGTGTATTTATTGTTTTTGCGGTGCATTCTGCTGAATTGAGGAGTATATTAGGACTCAAAGGAAGAATTCTATGAATCTGTCTTCGTCAGATATGTCAAAATATTTTCACGTCAAATGAATACGGATTCATTAAGGACGAATTATGTCCGTCTTTGCCAAAACACATCCTCCCCCAAAAGACACTGCCATGTGCGGTATTTATCCATTAACACTATTATTCAGATAAAAAATTATTATATATGTAATTTAGAGTTGTCGTGATTCGTGACTCATTTATGTACTTGCTGCATTGTTTAAAAAACAATGATGTAATAACTGTGAGGAAATATTTAATTTAAAAATACTTAAATTCTATTAGAGTTGTATTGCTATCTTTTTTCTTTAATTTGTGATTTTAATAAATTATTTCCTTTTGAAATAAAAAAAAATTTAGTTTGGACAACTTTTATCTTTTTGTCTTTTTGTCTTGGAAAACTTCGAGATGTAATTGAAAATAAAGGAAGAGAGAGAGAGTGTTAGTTTTTGGAATATTGCGCTTGATAACGGGCATTGAACACAATTTTGTCCTGAACAAGACGACAAACAAAAAACAAAAAACAAAATCAAAAAACACCTGACGCAAATAATTGACTTATTTGCAGTGTTTGGTGAACAGACGTAGCCGTTAGGTGAAAATGGAACTTTCTTACCATGTTTTTAAATGAGGAATATTTCTTTTCTAGGCTCTAATTATTTACCATTTTTATACATCTTGTACCAAACACGAGTCATCCCATTGGACAATTTTACATTAGATTTCAATGCAGATGAAATATTCTTGCCATAAAAAATAAGATTGAAAGTAGAATTCTTTTATAAAATTTCAAATGACACATGGTCCAACAACCAACCACACAAAAAGATATAAATGATAAAGCACTCTAGTTTTTTTTTTTTTTTATCTAGGCTTCATTTTCAGCAGAGCAAAAAAGTGAACCTTTTGAACAAGGTAATTATTTCCTTCCTATTAACATTTACAGTTCTTCTCAATGATTATGATTTATGGTTTCAGGAATTCAATGTTGTTTCACCATTCATCAAATAGCCCCTTTTTAAATTTTTGTTCACATTCAAATTATGATTCTATTTATGTATAACCATTTATAATTCTACGGTTTACTGAATGCTAGAAGATGTGGTGCATAATAGGTCCGATATGAACGTCATAAAACTCGATTTGTTTTGATAAATCTTACTAAAAATCTATCAAAATTGAGACTCGATTGTTTTTTGTGTTTTAAATTTTCCTACCTATTTTTTAGTTTCCTTATTCAAGTTATAGTACATGCCTCAATCCTAAGAGTTTTATTATTATTATTTTTCATGAATTGCAGGAACTTTTAGTTCTAAATTCTGAATGGTCCACACTTAAATAGAACCTTTTTTGGAGGTTTAAGGAGGAAAATTTGTTGGAACTTCTTCTTTTGAGTTCCATTCTAGCTTGACTAAGAGAAAAAATGGTTTCCACTAATTCAAATGATGCTGTTGATGACTTGAATTTTTTTACTTTCTCAAAACTGAAGCGAATAAACTGAAATATAGAATAAATAGAACCGATTTGGTTTTTGTTCAGTTCGGTTCAGTTCAGTATTTCAGTTTAACCGAACAGTGAATCCTTTTTGGTGCAGCAATTCAAATTATTTAATCTTTTTCTCTGTATTCAAATTAGTGGCATAATTTTGTGTTTGGATGCAATGATCTATATTATATGTAGGACACAGATGTAGTAGATGGAAGAAAATTCAATGCTGCTTTGGGTTTTGTTTTTCTTTATTTTTTGGGATGCCATAGGTATTCGAGTTTTGCCAAACTAATGGTAAGGAGTGACGGGTTTCCTCGTTTATTTTCTATATGTTGGTTGCACAAAACAGTAGATACATGTCACCTAATTGGCATACCATCATTGGATCCTTATTCGTCGATACTTAAATTGCTTATTGTTGTAATGTAATTTACATGCATGAATTTCCATTTTGCTCAGAGTCTTTGCTTCATGCTCTAGAATTACAATTATGTGCACTGTTTTGGAGAATTAGCCCTTTTACAATATGTAAATGCAGCTCAAGATTTCGTCTTTCGCCCTTCGTACGCCCTTCATTTATGGTTTCCTCACCATTCTTGCCTAGAGCTCGCATATGATTTCCCTCAAATTTGACTTGTAGATTAATCCTTTTATTCTTAACTGCAAAGATAATCGTTTTATGCTTTCATTTAAAAGAGATTTTAGTTTTGTTCTATTACTTCTGTGCTAGAAATTGTGTCTGTATATTTTAGCTTGATTGTCCTTTTGGAGTGAAAGATCACACGTCCCTCAGATTTGTATCAAGGGTTTTCCCGCGCTTCTCTAAATTAGTATTTACTGCTTATAGGTTCAGCGAATTTGGTGTTGATGGTGGGCCAGCAGCAAAGTCCCTGAGGCCGAAGTTCAAAGTTTTCTCAAAGCATGTTGCAACTCAAACTGGATTTCAGTTGCCCCCTGTTGAAGTAAGGGGTGCCTCATATAATTCAATATGTTGTAGTGGATTTCACGCACTGATTTCTCTAATTTATGATTACAGATGAAGCATTTGATTTTGGGTGCTATTTATGATTACAGTGAACCTTTTGAACACGGTAATTATTTTCTTCCTCTTAACATTTACAGTTCTCCTCAATGATTACGATTTATGGTTTCAGGAATTCAATGTTGTTTCACAATTCATCAAATAGCCCCTTTTTAAATTTTATTTCACATTCAAATTATGATTCTAATTATGTATAACCATTTGTAATTCTACGGTATACTGAATGCTAGACGATGTGGTGCATAATAGGTTCGATATGAACGTCATAAAACACAATTTGTTTTGATAAATCTTACTAAAAATCCATCAAATTTGAGACTCGATTGTTTTTGGTGTTTTAAATTTTCCTACGTATTTTTTAGTTTCATTATTCAAGTTATTGTACATGCCTCAATCCTAAGAGTTTTAAAATTATTATTTTTCATGAATTGCATGAACTTTTAGTTCTAAATTCTGAATGGTCCACAATTAAATAGAACCTTTATTGGAGGGTTAAGGAGGAAATTTTGTTGGAACTTCTTCTTTTGAGTTCCATTCTGGCTTGACTAAGAGAAAAAATGGCTTCTACTAATTCAAATGATGTTGCTGATGACTTGAAATTTTTTAAGGAGAATGTTTCCAACACCAAAACATGTGTGCAGTCCTCCAAGAAATCATTAACGCGGATGATAAACGAATATATTGGAAATGCAAGAAATGGCCATGATGAATATATGACAAATGATTACATGTCCATTTGTCAAAATTCTTAACCTCGATTTCCTGTTTATGCTGATGATGATCCAGATTATACATTGTTTTTGCGTAATTTGAAGAAAGATGGATCTTCTTATGTACTTCAAGACAAAGAAGAAACTGGGTTATCAGAGCCTATAACATTTCTAGACTATGAAGCATATGGTGAAAGGCATAAATTTTTTGTCAGTCTCTCCAAAACTCAGTTGAAAAAACCTAAAGACGATCCTGAATATCCAATGTTCCTTGAAAACATGAGGGTTGAATGTTCTAATGCAATTTATCAACCTTCGAACTCCTCAACTATAATAGTGTATGAAGATATAAATTAATGGCAAGTATCGTTTGTCCTCATTATGTGTCTCGTTCCCTATCTCATCAATAAAAAATTAACATGTGTTATTTGTTTAATTTAAAAACTATAATCTAAAAGAAATAGTGCAACTCAAAATGTGCACAGACGATTTATTGCTCATCAATTTGTTATTTCTTTTGTAGTTTCTTTTGTTGGTGTGAATTAATTTCGCATGCTACTCTTGTTTCTTTTAAACATTCATCAATAAATAAGACATTTCTTTCATTTTGTCATTGTTTTAATGTCCATTCTTCTTACTTTATTTGGAAACAAGGGGTTAAAATGGATCGGTCACGGTGGTGAAGGTTGCTTTTCTTAGTATAGTATTGATAAATTTCAACTCACGATTTTCAATTAAACGGTTAAATATATTTATTTTCTCCTTGAAAATATCTATTATTAAGAAATAAATATAATTACCATTTCAATTTCAAGCTTAATCATCTGATCAAATTGACCTGACAACAAATAATCAATCGACATAAGCTGAGAAAAAAAAGTTTATCCGGGACTTTTGCTTACATGATTTTTGGCGTGAATTATTTTTTGCATGACTAAGTGTGTATGCCTAATTTATTTCGTGTGATTATGTGACTAAGTGTCCATTTATTTTTATAACATGTTGCGTGTTATATTTGTGTACGTTTGTTGAGGTGCATTTTGCACACGTATCATAATTGGAGGACTTAATTGTGATTCACCTAGAGGAGTCGTTAATTAGACGTGGAATTGGAATTTGAATTAATTAGGGATTTTATTGGGATTAGGAATGTTACTATAACATTATTAAAATAAAATAAATAGAGAGAGTAAGGAATTACATTAGGAAAAGAAATAAAAGAAAAGCGAAACAAACATGAGATTAAGAAAATAAGGGAATTAAATAGAATAAAAAAGAAAAAGGGAAACAGAAAATCGTGGGATTGGTTAGCGTTGGGAAACGTGTGCACAAACAAAAACAAAAGAAAAGAAAGCTGTAGTAGCCGCCAAGAAGAAAAATAAAGAAAATTTTGAGAACTTACGGCGTAAGTTTTTTACCCACAACATATCAAATCGAAGATAATCAAAAGAACGTTGAGTGCGCGCAGATAGAACGCAATTCGGGAATCACAGCAGAAAGTTAACGCCCCCGCGAGTGAATCTGCCCAGGTTGATTTCGGGTATACCCTTGTTTTTGCCTTCGTAACGAGTAAGGACCCAACCCCTCTGTTATTTTCAGTCTGAAATCGTTTAATTATGTTGGGTACTGTTATGAAATTGTTTAAGAAGTAATTGTGCGTGAATATTTGCATAAATTGTTAGAATTACGATCAATTGAATGTTTTGTCTTTATCGTTTGGTTTATTGAATTGATGCCCTTAATTGTTTGAATTATTATTATTTTTTTATTTATTGTTTTTAAGAAAGCCACATGTTGTGGAGGGTTATAAAGGGGGACTGAGAGGGGACTGAGAATTGATGCCCTTAATTTTTTATTTATTTATTGTTATTTATTGGCAAAAGATACACATAAAGGGGGACTGAGAGCCAAAACCTCTAAGTAGATGGAAATAAATCCACTTCATACAAGAACAAAACGATGCAGAAATATACAACTCCATTTATAGTTATAGAATAGGTGATACAAGATTCTTGAATCGAAATGCAGAACCAATAAAAATATAAGATGCAATGGCAAGCCTATCTAACGCGCAAATAGGGTGTCCTGCACTGATCCAGCTTGATACGACCACGAATTTCAGAAGGTATTAAATTAATATCTGAGAAAACAACTGAAGATTCGCTAATGCGTCTGCAACCGAATTTACCTCCCTAAATATGTGAACCATCCTGCAATGACCAAGAAGAGAAACGGCTCTACGAAAAGGAGTATCTAAAGACCAAGAAGAAACCATACCTAAAGCTACCGCCTGTACTAGGACTTACGAATCAGATTGAAGCAAAAAAATTGGAGATTCTGCGGCTGGCAGCCATATTCAATACTTCAATCAACGCCAGCAATTACGTCGCTATACGAGTACAATGATCACCAATATACATAGGGAATGCCGTGATGAATTCGCCAGAGTTCTGCCGAAAAACCCCACCTATACCCGCTGGCCCCGGCTTTCCTTTACATGCACCGTCAATGTTAAGCACCACGCCGGTATTGTCAAGATCATACCCCCATCGGACAACCAGAGTACGTCGAGGTATAAAAGTGTGAGCTGTATTGAACCGAATTCCCCTTGCTCTCATCAAAGTTG